>OZ010798.1:43033405-43472979 GCA_963932465.1 Maratus speciosus | reverse complement strand
ACTTTGCAAAATTTATCCGTTGAAATTTTGAAAATTCTCAGAGGAATTACTCAGGGAAAATTTCATTTTTTGCTTAAGAAAGCACAATGAATTTGATTGCCAAAATAAGTGGTAATCCTGATCTCAAATACAATTTTTATGAACACTTCATAGACTAATAGATGGGAATGACTTCATAGTCTCGCCATAGGATCTGAATATTTTTCTCTGTTCTTAAAAAATATATATACGATCCCTTTAATTTAAATAACAAATTTTAAATTGCAAAGCTATCAATTGTGTGTTATTTAATAAAATATAAATATAACTTAAAAAAAACTTGCTCCTTTGAAATTATCATAAGATAGCAAATGTTGATAAAAAAATATCTTGCAACAAAAAATTTTCTTATGTGTATACAGGGTGTCTGCTCTCAATGGTGTCCAATGGCTAATTCCTAAACCGTTAGTCATAGACATATAGTTCCAATTACAAAAAATGTTTTAAATTGAAGCAAAGAAATATTTTAAAAATGATTTGGGTCAATGAAAACATTTCTTAAAAAATTACGAAATTTAAGTTTTTATACAGCCCTCCCCCCCCCCCCCCCAATCCTATAAGTTATATTTAGTAAAATTTTCCTATTACACTGACAAGTAAGACAAAAAAAAAAGTCCTGTTCATATAACACTAAAATTGACTGAGTTATGAAAGTTTAAAAATGCATGATTTATATCGCTTTTCTGCATCTGAACACAAATGAGTTTGACCTTGCTTTGAGGGGTCATATACTAAGTGCTTAAAATATTTGAAGAACTTTTCATGTGTATCTGCACTTTGAAAAAAATAGTACAAGTGTTACAACTGAGTTAACTTTTATTAAGTTTCAGATTGGCTAAAATTATTGTATTTTAACATATGTTTTATTTTGTAAGGGTTTGAGATTATTTCTTTTAATAAATATTATGTTATTTTATTTAACTCCAACGATCGTATGTATGTTTTCCCAGTTCAAAATTTGTACTCGAAATTTAACTCACTTTCAAATATCCGATCGAGATTTAATTTTACATACATACTGGTATAAATCCGATGACAATCTATTATGATTTTCGGTGATTACCATTCATACTTATTTTACAGGATAACACACAAAATTTCGGATAGATTACCTCCAAGAAGTTTAAGAAAAAGTTTTAGATTAGATAACACAAGACTGTTATGGTTGTGTTTTTTAACTGTTATGTATTTTTTAGCACTGAAACCGAGAATTACCTTAATTTTTCACCATCATCTCAGGATGTTTTGCAAATCATAAATTATCAAAGTTTAAAAATAACAAAAATCAGATAGTATAAAATAGAGGAGATGGCTGAGTTTTTTAACTTTTGATAATTAATTTTTATGTACTTTTTAGCACTGAATCTGAAAATGACCTTCATTTTTAACCATCACGTTATAATTTTTTTGTAAATCGTAAATATCAAAGTTAAAATATAGCAAAAATCTGATACTATAAAACACATGTAAAACTTTTTTTATTTAATTTTCCTGACGTGATATTTAAAAATGAAGGTCATTTTCAGATTCAGCAGCAAAAAATACATAAAATAATTTAATAAATATAATACTCTTGAAGCTAACGGAAAAGCTTAAATTTACGTTTTAAATTAAAAGCTAAAACGTTTTAAAATTATGAATTTTGTTAAAAACCCAGCCCAGGCGGGTTTTATTAAAAAACCCAGGTTAAATGGGCAATTTTCCCCGGGTAAATTGGGTTAAAATGCCAAAATGTGGACTATGATTCCAACTTCCTCACAAATAATAATCTTCAGGGTCGCCACTGTATAGGGAAAACTGGAAAAACTGAAGGAATTTAAAAATGAATATTTAAAAACAAGAAATTTTACTAAATTTTGGTACTTTGCAAAATTTATCCGTTGAAATTTTGAAAATTCTCAGAGGAATTACTCAGGGAAAATTTCATTTTTTGCTTAAGAAAGCACAATGAATTTGATTGCCAAAATAAGTGGTAATCCTGATCTCAAATACAATTTTTATGAACACTTCATAGACTAATAGATGGGAATGACTTCATAGTCTCGTCATAGGATCTGAATATTTTTCTCTGTTCTTAAAAAATATATATACGATCCCTTTAATTTAAATAACAATTTTAAATTGCAAAGCTATCAATTGTGTGTTATTTAATAAAATATAAATATAACTTAAAAAAAAACTTGCTCCTTTGAAATTATCATAAGATAGCAAATGTTGATAAAAAAATATCTTGCAACAAAAAATTTTCTTATGTGTATACAGGGTGTCTGCTCTCAATGGTGTCCAATGGCTAATTCCTAAACCGTTAGTCATAGACATATAGTTCCAATTACAAAAAATGTTTTAAATTGAAACAAAGAAATATTTTAAAAATGATTTGGGTCAATGAAAACATTTCTTAAAAAATTACGAAATTTAAGTTTTTATACAGCCCCCCCCCCCCCCCCAATCCTATAAGTTATATTTAGTAAAATTTTCCTATTACACTGACAAGTAAGACAAAAAAAAAAGTCCTGTTCATATAACACTAAAATTGACTGAGTTATGAAAGTTTAAAAATGCATGATTTATATCGCTTTTCTGCATCTGAACACAAATGAGTTTGACCTTGCTTTGAGGGGTCATATACTAAGTGCTTAGAATATTTGAAGAACTTTTCATGTGTATCTGCACTTTGAAAAAAATAGTACAAGTGTTACAACTGAGTTAACTTTTATTAAGTTTCAGATTGGCTAAAATTATTGTATTTTAACATATGTTTTATTTTGTAAGGGTTTGAGATTATTTCTTTTAATAAATATTATGTTATTTTATTTAACTACAACGATCGTATGTATGTTTTCCCAGTTCAAAATTTGTACTCGAAATTTAACTCACTTTCAAATATCCGATCGAGATTTAATTTTACATACATACTGGTATAAATCCGATGACAATCTATTATGATTTTCGGTGATTACCATTCATACTTATTTTACAGGATAACACACAAAATTTCGGATAGATTACCTCCAAGAAGTTTAAGAAAAAGTTTTAGATTAGATAACACAAGACTGTTATGGTTGTGTTTTTTAACTGTTATGTATTTTTTAGCACTGAAACCGAGAATTACCTTAATTTTTAACCATCATCTCAGGATGTTTTGCAAATCATAAATTATCAAAGTTTAAAAATAACAAAAATCGGATAGTATAAAATAGAGGAGATGGCTGAGTTTTTTAACTTTTGATAATTAATTTTTATGTACTTTTTAGCACTGAATCTGAAAATGACCTTCATTTTTAACCATCACGTTATAATTTTTTTGTAAATCGTAAATATCAAAGTTAAAATATAGCAAAAATCTGATACTATAAAACACATGTAAAACTTTTTTTATTTAATTTTCCTGACGTGATATTTAAAAATGAAGGTCATTTTCAGATTCAGCAGCAAAAAATACATAAAATAATTTAATAAATATAATACTCTTGAAGCTAACGGAAAAGCTTAAATTTACGTTTTAAATTAAAAGCTAAAACGTTTTAAAATTATAGGATTCCCAATCTAAAAGTGCAAGTAAATTAGTACAAATATATTTTCTAAGATTCAAAGAAGTGAATAAATAAAACAAAACAATCATAAACTGTTAACAAATACATCATTTGTTCCTTTCCATAAATATATTTAAAAAAACCCAGGTTTTTTATAAAAAACCCAGCCCGGGCAGGCAGCTGGGCGGGTACCCGGGCAGCTACCCACTACAACCCTGAGTATTTGGAGATTTTCCTGCATTTAATAAAAATGCTCACGTAACTCAGATTAACTTTTTTTTATTGTTTAATGCTATGATACCATAATATATCTTCATCTTAAATATTTCTTTAATAACTTTAATAAAGGCAAAGAGATGTATCTATTACTTAGATATCAGTGTTTGAAATTAATTTTTTTTCTAGATTTTATCTGAGATCTTGCTTTTACTTTAACAAGTTATTTAGCTTAACCATAAATATTGACAAAAATCTGACAAAATACCACCAAAAGAGTTTAAGTCAATAGAAAATGTAAATGACTATTGTCTTAAAGAAAAAGAAATCAAGCTTTATATACAGCTGCGTTTTCAATTTGCAGTGTATTTCTTAACGCCATCTACCAAATGGAAACTTCAACTACAATCGTACCAGTTGTCAATAAAAATCCTTTTCGATTTTTGAGATAAACGTTGTAGAAAACTACATTTGAGAAATATTTTCAAAATAATTTATTTATTTTGAGGATCCTGTTTTCAGTGCACCAACGGAATCATGGTCTAGTCAGCCTTTGAGGACCTGCCTCAGTTATCAGGTCCTGGAAGTGCCACATTCACATAAAAAAGATTTATATTTTTTCTTTTACATTTTAACCTGATACATTTGATAGGATTTTGAATCCCCTTAATTGGGCATGAGTTTGATTAATTTATTTGATAAATATTAACTTTATTTAACCATAAATATATTCCTCTTTAAGTAAATTGGGACTTACTCCTTTTCCAGGCAACTTATCCATTTATAGCAAATCCATTTTTTGTGTATTATCCTAATGGTATCAGTTGACGATATTTTGCACCATTTTCCCCTTTTATTTGAAGAAATAATTGTATTCTACAATGTATGACTTCTTCTGCATCCTTTAATTAAAAGTATATTACATTATTTATATATTATTAAATGAAGATGAGCCGACATTTTAAGATATTTAATTGACACATATTTAAGTTGTATTATGAGAGCTTTTTATATGCCCTCTTTCTCTGATAGCTACATTTCACAGAATGAATAAAACGTCTACATTATGAAATAAAGAATAATAACAATAAAACAGTTTAGTTTATGAGTCTAATTTAGCCACTCAAAAGTCATTTTCTTCATCACAGGATTTTTAAGGTTGAACATCATTTAAAAAGATTTATGGCTAATTTAAAAAGGCAGATTGTTTGCATAAAAGGAAGAAATTAGTTTATTTCGGTACGTTTATCTATCTTGATGATTTATGTCCATCAACATTCATATATTTAAATAAATAACCTATCATAAATCGTACATTTATGGTAGCTTATTTATTTCAATGTTTTAAAAAGATTTGTATTAAGAAATAACATTGGGAACCAACATTATACTAATTTAGATATATATTAACTATTTTGGAATTAATTATTAAATTTTCTGCATTACAATAAAATATTTTAAACGAAAAAAAAAATAATTTAAATGCTTCAAATATTCAAATCATCTCTTCAAGGGTTTTAAATTTTTTCAGCTTACCACAAAGAAACAGTTATTTGAAGTAAAATATGTATGACAATAAAAAACCCTGATACAATATAATATCATTCTTAAATATCCATAGTTTACAGATGTTTATATTCAGGTTCTTGAGTGTCAAATATGTTTAATTTTACTTTAGAAAATGTCGAAAGGTGTGTTTGTAGTAGATTTTTCAACCATGAATCATTAAAATGTCGTTATCAGTTAGCAGTCGGCTGCAGTAACATATGTATGACATTAATTAAAAAATAAGAAAACAATGTTGGTTTCTTTCTTGCCTTCATGTATATTGGTATGATTTATTGTAGGTGATTTATTTCAATCTCTTTAAAATGATTTGTAGAGGAATGCGTGAAAATTTCATATATGTAAGTATTGAATGGAATTCCTAATTATGACAGTTGCTCATTGTCAAGAAGAAAAAATGAAAGATTCCTTGAATAAATGTTTCTTACAAGTAAACTATCTGTCTTCATTGAAAATTGCATCATTCTTTTGTATCCTCTTGCACATAGGTTTGTAAACAGTGTTGTACTTCTTTTATATATTCACTGTGAGATATCTTCATGAACTAATACTAATTTGTATAATGATTCTCTGTTTTTTAGTATAATGTGTTTTTCCAGTTCAATGTACAATAAGAAGTGTGCTTAAAAATAGGCATTTTAGTGTTTGTATTTTCTTTTCTTATTACAGAGTGTGCAGAAGATGGGATGTGTTGACAAAGAGCCCACTTTTGTGGAAAAACGTGAATGTGAAAATTTCACATTCTCATGGAAACAAGACTGCTGTAGCTGTTCATTTCATTAATGGATTGCCATCTTGTGTAACTTCCATCAGATTAAATTTTACCGAATTACATCCTACAGATATTAGACATTGGTTTGAACCCTTGGATTTTAAAGAACTTTGTCTGGGACTGCAAGAAAAGTGCCCCCATCTTGAAGAATTAATTTTGTTTAATTCTAGATTATCCAACACTTTTCCTGCAGTTTTAGGTATATGCTCTCAATTTTTACAGGATGTAAAGAAATTAATCTTTCAATCTTCTTCATTCCTTTATGATCATTCAATAGATGAATGTTTTGGTATTTCTAAAATTAAGATTTTGGAAATCCATGATTCTTGCTTTCATTGTTACAATGGGTCTCCATTTTCAAAACTGCCTCACTTGAAGCAATTACATTTACGTGGTACAGGGATACCCTATACTTGGCTTGAAGATGATGTTTCTTTCTTAAAACAGTTGCACGTGTTGTATGCCGAATACGCAACTATTAATTCCAGGACTTTTTCAACAATACGGAATAATGGACTTAATTTGAGAGAGTTATATTGTATAGCTAATCTACAAGACCATGATTTAAATTTTAATAATTCAGCATTTCCTTACTTAAAGGCAATCTGCCTCAGGCATGCTGATGTGACATGTGAGGGTGTAGTTTCCCTCATCCTGTCATGTCCATCTTTGGAGAATGTCTATGTTAATGAATATGTGGCTGAAACTTTTGCAGAACATCCTTTTGTTGTTGCCAATATATGCAAGTTAGGAATTGTGAAAACCGTTGGTTATAATCATATCCATAATGTAGATTATTCGCATACTTAATTGGATTTATTGTAATGTGTTATAATTTTAAATAAATTTCAAATTAATGTGTATTCATCTGTTTTATTTTGTTAAAACTTGTAAATTGTGAAACTATTACACATGCTTATTGATGAAAAAAAAAGCTTATGAAACAAATTATTTTTAATTATTTGCACTCTGAATTCTGAATCTTTAACAGAATATGTTCCAAATAGTTGCACAACACATTTTCTTTTAATACTACCTATATTACAAGTTTTTGTTTGTAAATGATTGATAATTAGCACTATTTTTGTGATTGCCAATGACTTGCAATCATGATAAAATAACATTCTGTACAGTATTTCAGATAATTGGCTGTGTTTTTATAGAACATTAAAAAATATTTCTTTTTCGATATTTTGACTAAGAATATCCGAAAGTTTTATGCACAAGTGGTACAAGTGATTTTGCAAATGCGTAAGAATGTTGAAATTTTAGATTCCCATCATTTGCTCAACTGAGTAAACTTTTATTCCATAATAATTTTACACAAATTATTTTTCTCCTTGCTTATCACTCTTATCCTAATTCAGAATATGTAATTAAAAAAATCAGCAAATAAGAATGATTTATCAATCTTATGCATGTTATAAGTTATATATCTTTATAGAATTTCACACCTAACATAAAACAAGCCTTATTCAAGTATTTAAGAATGTGGGGTTTTTTTTCTTTCCTCTCCCTTAAGAGTAAATTTATTCAAATTCGTACATGCAAGAACATTTAAGGCAGTCGTATTCCATTTTCAATTATTCAAATTTTTTTGTTTTGTTTTGTTTTTATACAATTTGATGCACTTTTCCTTAGAATTAAGTGGATTCTGATAACTAAGTTTCTGTTACTGTCTTGTCTAGAATTTCAGCTTTTAAATGCCAAGTGTGACTTCAGTTTTGAAAGGTAGATTAAAAATTTTGGGAGAGGGCAAAGCACTGTTTGATTCCTTGAAATCTTAAATTTTAATGTATTTATTTATTAAAAAAATTGAAGAGCTTAGACAATGAAGATCATAAGTGACACAATCATCATTTTTTAGAAAATGAACTCTAAAGTTCTAAATATCTATTTATGTTTATTGTCAAATGCCTCCTCTATCGATTAAAATCTGTGAATAGAAGAGAATTTTCAATTATTAATTTAACAGACAGTAGAGGACCATTGATTATCTTCAATCATATGATTAACTCTTTTTTTTTTTTTTTTGTTCTTGCATACCACCTTTATCATCTCAGCTCTTCAATTTTTAATATGTTAAAAAATACCAAAACTAGAATTCAGAACAGCCATAATGAGAAACAAATGTTACATTATTTTTTAGGTGCGTTCGTAATTATATAAATATGTAGCACCTATTGTTGTCGTCTGGTTTGTCCATCTGTCTGTATGCATATAACAACACAAAAACTACCAAACCGAATGGTTTGGAATTTAATATATATAATCATTGCCGCATTTTGTTGAGTTATTTTAAATTTTATGAAAATTGAATCAAAACTTAAATGGATAATAAAAGTTTTCTTTATACAATTAAATCCTATCATACGGAATTAATTCTATGATATCCCATGATAGGTAATGATTCTATGTTGCCACAGTGATTATGTCATCTTTAAGATGGAGTCATGTTGTTCTCTTATTACTGAATTTAATATCTATAATAATTTTTTTTTCATAAGAGTGCAACAGCTATTGCACCAAGATCTGAATATTTATAAAAATTGTTGTTGTACAAATGCATCTAATTTCTCACCTTTGACGTACTATTTTCGACTTGTTTAATCTCCAATTTGACTGTTTTGTCTAGAGTGCTGTTATAGTATTAAAATTAAATTTTAGAAGATTCTTTTTACATAAAATTCATACAATATATATCTTATTTGCAAACAAATATTGTTTATATTTGAACTGATATGGCATTCACAGAAAATGCTTAGTTTCTAAGCAATATTGGCTAAAAATTAACATTTTATTGAAATTTTAGGGTTGAAAAGCCAGAGAACTTCTTTAGCAAATTATAAACACTCTAATGTTAGGGCAATATTTCATCCTGTATAGCCAATACCAATAATATTAGCCAAATACTGTTTTGATGTTATGACATAATTAAATTCAAATGAGATTAAGATAGAGGAAATTTCCAGAAGAAAATAGACAGTGATTTCACCAGTATAGCAAGGAATGGGGAAGCTACAAAAAAGCGGAATTCTGTTTTGGGGAAAAATTAAGGCCAGAAATGAAATACAACACAAATTTATTCTAACTTCAAAAACTGAGCATACACTACAGAGGCTTGACTGGTAATCTGTTGGAATAATCCACTCCCTTTTTTAAAGTCTGGAATGAGTAGCAATCAGATAACCCTAAAAACAAGTTTATTCATTTAAGATTTGATCAGAAAGAAAAATGTACAAAATTACATTTGGAAGATTATTTTATTTAATTACATAACATAAAAATTTTATTTATTTTCTTTTTAACACATAGAAATATAGTTTTAAAGAAAATGCTATCAGTCAATATAAATGAAAAGAACACAAGTAATGTGAATATTTGATTATCATGAATGTCAGTAAATTATAGATTCTCATCCATTCACTAGAATTTAATTTTTCAGGGTATTTTCAAACTTTTTTTTGTGACATCAACTGTGAAGCAACAATATACTTTCACTGAGTGTTAGTGGAAGAGTTATCAAATTTGTTTTCAAAAAATGTCAAGGTAGATATTTTAAATTTTATTCTTTCTGAAAGAAAAAAAATGGATATTAATTAATGTAAACTCTTGTTGTATCAAAAAGACTAATTATTCTTACTTTCAAACTAGTGCAGATACAAGCATTCATAATATAAAGTGAAATAATTTTTCATGGCTTTAAATTCAAGGACAATACAAGTTTGAAATTTCGCACATTCAATAAAATTCTAATATTTACTTTAGGTAATATGTTGAAAATTTGCAAAAGACTGATTCTGTTTTCAGCTTTCAGGAAATGTTTGGGTAGCACAGTTATTGGGTCGTTTGGAAAGTCGTGTCTGTTTGAGAAAATCAATTCGTACCGGAAAATTCTGCCCGGTAATTATTAGACATTAGATATCAGAATCAATGTCCAATAAGGAAATGATAGAATTTTCCTGTACGAATTGATTTTCCCAAATGAACACGACTTGCCGAATGACCAAAAATTTTTTTACCAAAGAATTTTTATTCAACATTTTTATTTTTTATGGGTGAAAAAAAAGGAATATGAGATGCATTTTATTTCTTTATCTATTTTTATTTACTGTTATTTTCTTAGTTGAATTTTCTTGAGCAAAATAACCAAGCAGACAAAATCATCTAAAGAATTTTAGTTTTCTAATGCCAGGTCCCAAACTACTATTACATTTCAAATACTATCATTATTTCATACAACATTAAATTGAATACAACTTATTTTTTTCTAAATTTTGTAGCACATAAATGACACTCTTATATATCTTAAAAAAAAAAAAAAACACCTGATAGCCAAGATTAAATTTTTGCTAATAATTATAAACAGCTAGAGTATTTTGTTTTAATATTTCACTTCAGTTCTTTGTATGTCATCAATATTAATATTTTAACAAGTTTAACCCTCCACATACCAGACATGTCGAATAGACACAAGTACATTCAAAATGATTTTCCCATGAAAAAAAAAAGAGAATGAAAATTCTGTAACTATGAATATTCTATTCTTTTACCTAAAAAAAGTAGACCATTTCAGAAAAGTCACATATTTACAGAATTTTCAGTCTTATTTTCATGACAAAAATTATTTTGAATATACCCCTTGGGTTCATTGGACCAATCTGGTAGGCGGAGGATTAAGAATTTCTTTCTGTTTAAAACAATTTTTGTATCATTATGTTGCATATCTGAAACATATCCAAAAATAAATGTTATTTCCACAGTGAGTTTTAAAAGATGATTTTATTGATTACTGTTATCTTCCGAAACTACAATTAATATAAATTGTTTCTAAAATCTCTAGCAAATGGTGATATTGAATTAATTTTTTTTATACCAAAAGTTTAATTTATCACCTGATCAGTTTCATATGGTTATTACTAAAATAAACTTTATGAATTTATTCAAATTAAAAAGCCTGGAATCTTGCAGGAAAGTTTTTTCCAGAAAAATAAGTTTATACAATTTACGACTTTGAATTATAAAATTTACAGTATTTATGAGAAATGTGTGATTTTCTCATGTTGCCATTACGAAACTAGCACCCTTTTGTCAATAATTTTTTATTCTTATGTCCTAGGGGTTTTTTGAATGCTTGAAATGATGTATTCTAACATTTGAGTAAATATTTTTTCATAGCAGAGTTCTTACAATATAAACGATTCAAAGAAAAAATTGAAAATATAGTTAAATATGAAAAAGGAAAAAGTATATTCGATATTTTTACTTTACGGCACATAGACAAGAAAGTATTGTAATTTGAGGGTGTGTGATGGAACACAATAATACCTAAATGGTAATTCTCATTAATCTCTCATTGGGTGAATATACTATAGACAATTATCAGTAAGAACTATAAAAGTTTTTGTAAAATTTATCATCAAATGAAATGTTTTAACCATTTTTTGATTGGTTCTATAGGGAAATGTGATTCAGTATAAGTGACAAATATTTTGTCGATGTAATGAAGAATTAGTAGCACAGAGGTAATGTCTCCAGTTTCAGAATGGGGGATATAGCTTTGAATTCAATTAATGGCATTGTCTCAGAAATTTATAGAAATTCTTTTTTTCCTTTCAGGAAGTTACTCCAATGTTAGAAAAATTGAGTGATGTTACTCCAGATTTGTTTAAAAACTTTATATCTGTCATGAATGTGATCATTAAATTTTTCAGCGTTGAACCGAAAAGAATTTCAGCAATTTGATAAAAGCATAGCATTTCAAGGATAGGGTGTATAAATGTTAAATGAATTAAGGATTTCATTCAATCAACATTTCAATCATTATTTGAAAACACTCACTCACACTTCTATAAGGGTGTGAGGATAAAAAATACCAATTAGAAAGCTGAATAACATACTCAATAATGCATGCATAAGATTGGTGTATGTGGAAAATCACAAACCTTTAAAGTTTGTTATGGTTATCAATAAATATCTCTGTGTGCACCTTTTGTAATGTGGTAGATTTGCAGATAGTATAAAATTTTTATCTGCTTATTCATAATTTGTAATATATTGTAATTTAAAGGCACTTCAGAAGGTAATTTACAAGCCTTTTGGCACCATTTAGACATGAAAGATTAATCAGTGTTTAGAAATGATTTTTACATTTAAGAATTATTTCTTCAAACATTAAATTATGGCTTTATTTGCTGTTTCTTTTTTCGACTATTCATATTTGATAGTTCTGTTTACTCCAAGAGCTTTAATTTATTTATTTCTATGCATCTTTTTCCCTTTTTTTTTTGAGGGAGTGGAATGTATTTTAAAATTTTTATATAAGCACTAGCAACTATAGGCAAAGCAAGGCTTGTAAAATGCCCTGATTGAAAATGAAAAATTTACAAAACTTATTTTTTAAAAAGGCATTAAATCTTACACTTTATTTATTTGTATTTGATAGCATAATTTTAAAAATTAGAGTTAAAGTAATAGATGATTAAAAATACATGAAATGATGAATGTTTTAAGAATCTTCCATTTTTTGGTATTTTTGAAAAAGAACTGAACAATTAAATATCCAAATTTAAATTTCTTTAATAAAATTTGATTTATCAGTAATAAAAATATACTGTTCTGAAATAACTGAAAGTTATGTCTGTCAGTTTGGTCTAGGGTTGTTAAACTTCTCGCTTTAAAAAATGGAACATTTTCATTCACACTTGTTTTATTTCTTCAAGCTACCACCGTTTTCCATATCCTATTGAAGTATGTTGAATATAAAAATAATGTCCTCTTTAAAAATTTCTCATAAAACAAAGCCTTAGTTATTTCTTATTTTCCAACTGTATTCTGGCAAAATAATTTTGATAATACTTTAATAATTTTGTGGGTACCTTTTGTAGAGGTAACACTTTTTTGATAAAAAATACATCAAAAGTGAAAATTTTGAAGCAAATTGAAAAGGTAAATAAATAGAAATTCTTGAAATTATAAAAGTGAGCTATATATTTCTTTTAAAAACCGAAGAAATCATTATCTGGGAAAGGTTTAAATGTATACTATACAGTAAGCCTGAAAAACATAAAATTTATAGGGTAACATACAATCTGATAACCGTAATCTGATCAAAGATGTTCATGCTTATTTCACTCTCATTAAGATAAAGAAAAGTGTAAGAATAAACTGACTACTTTGGACATTTCTGTTTCACATGAACAGCAGTACTCGATGATGACCAAAACACACCCTTTGTATCTTGAATAAACTGACTGCGGTAGTTATTTGTGTTCCACATGAACAGCAGTACAGTACTAGATGATGACTGAAACACTTCTTTTGAATCTTAAATACAGTGTATGAATAAACTTACTTCTTTGACTATTTCTGTTCCATATGGGAAGGAGTACTAGATGACGACTTAAACACACATTTGGATGCTGAACAGCAATATGTGCATATTCATTTTCATCGTAGTTCTTGAAGCTATCACTCCTTTATCAGGTGAGAGATAAAAATTTCATTTGCAGTAATTTAAGTAAATACACACAAACTATATACTTGCAGTAAGTACACACACTATAAATATTTTCAAGATTTCAAAAGTGTGTCATGGACTGACTAATCCAAGGGCAAACTTCCACCATAATTTGAATAGTAATCACCAGTTTGTTTAAATGAATTTCTAATATAAAGAAAGGAAAAATTACTGTTTGGAAATACTGGTGAAAGTGTACCCCTAGTCCCAATAGTATCAGATTCAGAAGTATGTCCATTATTGCAAAAAGCCTAATTCTGTGAGCGAGTAAAAACAAAAGAAAATGTTGTTTTCTCGGTACACATGTATTTAAACAAATAAAAATACAATTAAAAAGTATCCTCTTTAACTATTAACAAACGAAAATTGAACTGAAAATAAATTCTTTGTGCGCATGTCTATCGATATCAGCAGATCGTCGGCGGTAATGCAAGACATAAATCTGAAAATATCACAATTTTTTAAAATTTAAATAGCATTCTAATAATTAGACTAGAAAAATACGATTTCCGTTTCTCTTTCATTCTGATCAAAATATGTTCAAATGATTTTAAAAGGAATAAGTAATTTTTAAGTGGAAAAAAATAAATTACAGTGAAACTTCTCTTAAAAGCCACCCTTATTCAAGGGCCACCACTATTAAGGACCAATATTTTTAGGAGCGAAAAATTTTCCCATAGACATAATGTTAAATTTACTTCTATTAGGGGCCGCACCTACCTCTCATAAAGGCCATTTATTTCACATGTGCCTTAAATCCTAAACAGCTGTATAAAATTCCTGAACCAAAAGATAAGAGTTCAGCAAACAACTGCATTTGCAACAAAGAAGGGAAGGGGAGATGGGGAGGATTTAGTAACACAATAAAGGACCGCAAACTTTTCCTGAAGTGAGACAAATAGGTGTTCCTCACACTTTGTTTGACCTTTCAACCTGTAGGGTTGAAGGGGAAACTTAACCATTTGCTCTGGGCACACAAAGGATAACAGGTTATCTAGAAAAACTGATTCCACATTTACTAAGTCTGGGAATGCATTTTGAAGAACAATTTTTACACCTATCAGGAAATGCTAACAGAAATAAATAAACTAATACCTCATTCTAATGCATTAATAAAGGATGCAAATTAAATAATTTGTTTCATAAAGTTAAAGAATCATTATAAACCAAATTTGTCTGCGAGAAAATTATGAAACGTAACAAACTTCAATAGAATTTTTTTTTAAACATGTATAGAGTTCCAAAGTGTTAATAAACAGTTTTTACACCTATATAGGTTTTGATTTCCTTATTTAATTGGGTTTTTTTTGTCACCCCTGTTCAAGGGCCACCCCTCAAAAGGTCCAATTTTCAATGGAACGTCAGGTGGCCCTTACAGAGAGGTTTCACTGTATTTTTATTTTTCTATACACGAAATAAATAAAATTGCGAGCCCCTCTCATCCATAGTGCGTAACACTGGTGTCATTTTGAGGCTGTCAAGACTAGTCGATTAACTTTCCGCTACTGCAATTTTTTTTAACTTCTAAACATCGCATATTTTCAATTTTTACGCCGTTCTATAAGGAAAAAAAGTGAGCTTTCAAATGCAATTTATTTGAAAATTTAATCACAATTATTTATTTATTGTGGCTTATAAAATACCTTTCAAGAGTAATTTTTTAAAAATTTATTCCCTTCCAGTACAAGGTCCGTTATGAAAGATTAATAACCCATTCCCATATGAAATTGGCAAATCTGAAGATCAGGGCGTGAACGTCAACTCTATAAGTCACTGTTTATTAATATCCATTAACATGCTATTTAATACTTTTCAATCTGCAATTTAAATGTACACTGCTCAAAACAATTAAAGGATATTTGAAGTTTTATATAAAATAAAGATATAAACGAAATTTTTTTTGCCGAAAATAGAAGAAGAGAATCACAAACGCAAATTTTTCTGGTTTTCAAACTGTGGAGTATGCAAATTTTGAGTTCGATGTCAAAAACCTCACTTCAGCGGCAGCGAATGAAATTTGACTTTCAACTGGATAAAAGAGAATGAAGACAAGGATGATCGGCATTCAGTGATTGCTTTGTTTCGATGAGTACGATGTCTCAGCGAAGTCATTTGACAGATTCAGAAGCTTTGAGAAATGTTGGTAGGTTAGAAGGGGCCAAACTCAAGCCGAAGTAGCGCAAGCCATTGGAGTGTCACAAAGTGTCATTTCCAGGATCTGGAACCGTTTCTTGGAGAGTGGATATGCAGGCCGAAGACCAGGGCAAGGTCGTAGATGGGCAACAACGCCCAATGAAGATCGGTATTTAGCGTTAACAGCTCGGAGACACCGAACCATGAACTCTACTCTTCTACAAAAACACCTTCGCTCGGCTACAGGCACCACGATTTCAACTCAGACTGTCCGAAACCGGCTCCATGCTGTAGGTCTGTATGCTCGCCGACCGATGGTATGTGTTAGATTAACATCAAGGCATCGTCGCGACCGCAGGGAGTGGGCAACCGAGCATGTCAACTGGAGGAGAAATGAATGGAGCAATATTCTGTTTTCTGACGAGTCCCGTTTTTCTGTGCATCCGGATAATAGGCGTATTTTCATCTGGAGGGACCGTGACAGTAGGAATAATCCTGCGTTCGTGCATGAAAGTATCAGATTTGGCGGTGGAGGAGTGTTGGTGTATGGTGGCATCTCCATTGACGGGCGCACTGACCTCTACATCATTCGAGATGGAGCTCTGACTGGTCGCCGATATAGGGATGAGATCCTCAGACCTATTGTAGTCCCTTACGCTGCAGCAATCGGAGATAACTTCATTTTAATGGACGATAACTGCAGGCCACATGGTGCAAACCTGGTGGAGGATTTCCTTTTCGAGAAAGGAATCGTTCGAATGGAATGGCCAGCGTGTTCTCCAGACATGAATCCAATCGAGCACGTTTGGGACGCTCTAGGTAGACGAGTTTCTGGCCGCCAACAACCCCCACAAACTCTCCAAGAACTGGAAAGAGCTCTTCTGGAAGAGTGGGGCAGAATACCCCAACTCGTCATTAATAGCCTCATTGAGTCCATGCCTCAAAGGTGTTCAACGTTGCTGGCCGCCCGTGGAAACCATACCCCCTACTGAAAATGATTTTCTTTGAAGAAAACACCTTTTTCTTATTCTTTTTTTCTCATATGCACAAATTGTGTTTTTTTCCTTTAGTACACAAATGCGCAATAAAATGCATTTTTTTCTGCCAAACATGTGTAATTTTTTCTCATAATCTACTATGTCTGTCGACCATGTATCAATCAGCTAAACAATTTACCAGATACAAAATCCACCTAAAACTGCAATATCCTTTAATTGTTTTGAGCAGTGTAAAATATAAATATCCATAAGCATTGAAAATTTCTCGAATCTTCCGAAAGTTTCAGAAGTGAGTCACACTCTATTAAACTTCTTCAGCAACTGTCCACACATTTTTGTAGATATTAGTTACTTGACAATATTATGACGTGTTTTTATTAGACATGATCTAACAAAATTACGATTAAGTAACAGTTAATATGTCGTTATAGAATAATACGGAGAAATAATATGAAATTATACTTTCTAAGGCCGAATATTTCTCCAGTCAATTTAGTAGATTGGCCCATAATAGATTTTACTCTAATAAGTAAAAGAAATATCTTACACAGAAACTTTACAAAGAAGCGAAACAAAATTCAGTTTTTGAGAGGTTTTCGCATGATCAGTGGACCCTATTCTCCCTTTGGATTCGAGGCTGTGATTTCGGCAATGTTTTCCCAAATCACGTGACCCCACGTCTCAAGAACATGCTCTGTTACTGTTCTACGGCATGCAGCCATGAATTGAGAAACGAGTCGTTGCATAATTAATGATTACAATGTCGGGAATGTTTCCCCATAGTACGTGACTTTGACGTCCAAAGAATAGGGTCCGTTACAATTCATTCAGTAAGTCCTATGCATTTTTTACGTTTGTAAGATAATACTCCGTTATAAACAGCTACCGCTATCTAAGGTTTTACTAAACCAAGTTCATGAAACGTAAAATCAGAAGCGCTAGGGAACGGGAAATAATTTATTTTTTTCACAAATTTTTGCCTTAGCATGTAAATTTGTATGATACGTATTCCATTCAGCAGGACCGTAAAAAAACTCTATTAGGGAGGGGTTCTGTTTACACAGGTTTTACTGTACAGAGATCCACTCGACGTAAATAAATAGCAAGGTACTAAAATAAATTTCATAGAATTTGTATATCATGAAAAATATATATTTTCAAAACTTGTTACGCTACCTCTATAATATGAAAATACCGAGTTATTTGATATAATTTTACAGTGAATATCATGTAAGTCTTTTTATCACGGGCTATTGGTGAAAATTTGTCGCATTTCAAAAAATTTCCATCTAGTTCTAATAATAACACATCTAAGTTCTCCCTTTCTCCAGTATAAACTTTTCATTTCTACTTTTTTCTTCCTACCTGAAAATGTTTTATACTCTTAAAATTCTTTAATTTCTTTGTTTTTAGGGTTCCGTACTTAAAAAGTGAAAATGGAACTATTATAAGATCACTCCTGTGTCTGTCTGTTACAGCCATTTTATTCGTAAAATATGGAACGTGGAAAGTTCAAATTGGCTGAAGTAATAAAGGATGTCGACCCACATATTAATTGATTATTAACCATTCACAAATACATTTAAGGAAAAATGTGTAGGAGCTAATTAAGTTATTAGAAAAAAAATCCTTTGTATATTGTGTGAAAGCTTTCGTAACGCAGAACTCAAAAATATATTTATTTTAATTTTAAGTATTATATTTTCAGAGATATCGTCGAAAGTGTATGCTCCCCCCCCCCCCCTTCATCTATTTCCGAATATGCTCAAACTAAAATTATGAAAAAATTAGGGGTAGTAGATGTTAACTTAAACGTTGCAGAAAAACTATAGCGACTACCCTAGATCACATAGATTTTGAGAAAATCGCATTTTTCCCTTACACACAAATTTCAATTTGCGGGCATTCAGCAAAGGAGTTGAGGAGCGCTGGAGGTACCTATCATCATAGAAGTATAAAAAGATTGTTTATAATTTCGAAATGATTTCGATTGATTTTCGAAAAAAATTGCAGGTAATTAGCCGCGATATTAACCCTTAAAGGCACGGACGGTTTGAACATGCATAAAAACACGTACGGCGTACAGTATGCGCCATCGGCTTTTAAAGCCTAGATAACAATCTTTAAGGATATATTTGTGTAATGCAATGTCCAGTTAGTAGTGTAAAAGCAATAAACGTCAAACTGTTAAAAACAGACCAATTTAATTAGAATTAATTACAAAATTGCTATGGCATTCGCAACTAGTATCCATTGATTGGCTCTTCCACTATGCCACTCGTGTCTTTAAAGACCAATTTAAAACCTATCTGGAAAAACGCGGTACGGACCAAGACGGCGTTGCAGTTTTGCGACCTCCTTCCGAAGCGCGCTGAGCGCAATGCCAAGTTTTAATTTTAAACAAGGGTTTTGTTTTAGGAACACTGTAAAAAGATAAGATTATTACTACTCAGAATATGGGTTTATGATTTGCAAATGAAGTTTAAATATGCACTATTTTTATTGTCAGATCCGAATTAAGTTTATCATAAACAGATTAGGATAAGATTAAAAAAGAGTTATACAGAATAGCAATATTTGATATTATTTAGGCTTCATATGTCTTTGACCTTTCGTGGGATATCTGTTTCTACTTTTCTTGTATATATAACTATACCCAACCCTACGTTGTGTATTTTTTTATTCTTTAAGAAACGATTATTTATAATAAAGAATTTACAAATTAATATATTTATTGTGCGGAACCGTCTGAACGCGACTAATACTCGTACTTGACCATTTATTTTTCTTTTTCTTTGTTTTTCTTTGAAATAATTATGAATAAATAATCAGTCTTTTAAACTAACTGCCACCCCTTAGAATTTTTCTCTTTGCTTCTTAGCGATTAAAATTTCCAATCTTTAAGTGTAATTTTTTAAATATTTCTCATCTAATGTTATGTTAAAGTAGCAGTGTAATACATTAAAATTGGACTGTTTGTTTGTATTTCACACCTAATCTTTCTAGGATATAGAACATTGGGTGATGATATTAACATCAGTATTTCGTGTGAATCCGAAAAAGTCTTATAGGTTCACAGAATTTAAAGATTTGGATTAGGTTCCGAGATGTTATTTTTCTGTAAATTTTAATGGCATTTATGTAAAGCAAATTAAACTTCATTTTTGTGGATAAAAGGGATACGACTGGTATTGCTGTATTTTTTAAAGTCATTTTTAAATTGAAAATACCATTTATTTAAATAGATGCCGTACATATTGTGATTCATTTACATATCTGAAGAAATTAAAAACTTATTTTTCATTTATTTAAGATTCGGGAATCATTTTATTTTTGAAAGCAAAAAATCTCTTTCGCAAATTATAACAAAGCTCGTAGTTTTTTTTTTCTTAAGTTTTAAATCTAATCAAGGATATTATGGGACTATTTCATTCACGCGAACACAGCCACTGGCTAATTTTATGGCAAATTTTATTTTCAAGTATCTCGTTTGCATTTAAATATTTTGATTTTCCTTTTGCACTGAATAGCTCTACAGAGGCCGTATTTTACTTTTGCGATTTTGTTTGTAGATTTTGTTTTATGATGTTACTTTCACTTTCGAAACCAGTACCGAAAGTAAAAATATCCTAATGAAAAACCTGTAAACGAAATCGAAAAAATAAAAAACGGTCATTGTAGAGATCGAACTATGCCACCCAATCCAAACAAATCATTTCAAAATATTGAAATGCAAACGATGTATTTTTTTAATTTTCTGCCATAGGAGTAACATTAGCGAGTGAGTGTTTCCGCATGAGTAAAGTAGTTTCTTAAACAAGAACAAAGTAAATCTAGATTTGTTAAATTATTTTTTATTCGATATACATTTAAAGAGGAAAGACAAATCTCCAACTAATTATTTTATATATTGGATATTAAAAGTCTTCACACAGGAGGAAACTAGGAATGGTTTCGCGCAAAAAAGATTTTTTTTCAGCATTCGTATAAATTTACTAGGGGTTCTGCCCCCTGCAAGCTACGCTCGCCAACCCCCGTTCAGACACCGCAGAATCTAAAATCACGCTAATTTGATCGGTTTTTAAAAGATTAGAGAAGATTGAATTATAATGAAAAAACCTATAGCGATTTTCCTGTAAACGGGTTTCCATTCAATTCCCTTTGATTGCGAAATTTTAAGGCCGAATCAGTTTCTGTTAAGACATCCAATGGTTGTTTTCGTGTTTGATTAAAGAAGATCAGTTAAACATTTGAAAAGAAGCTAAAATAAAATGAATTAAGTAAACAGTCTTTGACGACCAGTATTTTTTAACAGCGTTATAAAACGATTGATAAAATACAATTTACTGCTTTAACCCCTTCAAGGGCGGTGGTTCATTTTTGGACCACTTAATTTTAATCCTTAAATGCTACATTGGCACCACAATAATGGAATGAAAATTTTTCTTTTATTAAGTAAGTGAACAAAAGCATTTTCGTATTTCGAAATTTGTTTGTAACTTCTGGTGCCATTCACTGATTTCAAGATTTTACGAATACAAGTACCTTGCTCCTGAAAGAGTTAAACGCATATTAATGTATTTATTATTTTAAAGTTTCATTTTTCTTTTAATATTCACGTGTAAATACAATTTTCAAGACATAATTTTCAATATTTTCCTGCTTTTAACACGTACTCATTTAACACTAGAACGGCTGGAAATTTTGCTCAAGTTTTATAAAAATATTTCACATCAGAATTTTTATTTAGAACTATTTAACTTATTTATTTAAATTATTTTTGTGCAGCATATATTAATCTTATATTATAAAAAAAATTCTGGTTCGAATCGAAATGTATTCATTCGACAAGGGTCAAAATGACCCCTCCCCGCCGTTCTAGTGTTAATAGTAATTTTAATTTTTTTTTGTTTTTAATAGCCATGTGTAAATAAATTTATAATCGTTAGGAAATATTATTCTTTGCGCTGCTTTTAGAATTGAAAACAATTTCTATAATAATAGCCTAAGTCATGTGACTATCATCAACATTTCCTTCGCTTTTCATAAGAAAAGTTTCCATTTTGATTAAAGAATCAAAGTTATTTTTTCGATTAAAACTACATAAAAGTTGCCCTGATCGCAAAGAATTCTTGGTACTTTTATGTTAGCCGGGCTCAAATCTCGCCAATAGCTTTTTTTTCGGTGCTTTTCCGTTATACGGACACATGCCAAAGTGTATGATAATGCACCAATTATTTCAACCCTGATCGTGAAAAGGATTTTTGGTACTACTTAGTTATCCCGTCGACCAAAAATCTATCGCCAAACTATAACATTAACTGCCAATAATGGTTGATCGTAAATGTCACATTCACTTGACTTTAAACAAGTTACACGTGTTTACGTCATCAAATGATTTTTATTTCAGAGATTTATTTGTATTTTTATTAATGTTAAACTAATTTATTTGCTCTTTCGTTATTTAAAATAAAAATTATGTCAGTTTGTTAATTTGGCGAGTGGTTTGGCGATTTATATAATTTGGCGAAATTGGTCGACGGTATAACTGAGTAGTACCGGATGTTTATTGTAAACCATGCGAAACATTTTGATTTGCTATTATTTGCTATACTTTATTGTATAACAGTTATTTGTTCACTTATTTTAAGTATATATTTGTGATTTAGTAAAATAGTTCGTAAATGTCTGTAGTTTCCAAATGTTATATTTTTAAAAAGGCTCACTTTACTATCGACAGTTTTTTTTCTTTTATTTTTCAAATGTTTCAATTCACATGATTTTCTTTTTACGCCATCTATTGCGCTTGGCGACAATGGTGTCCGTATAATGGAAACGTACCATTTTTTTTAACTCGTAAGTTAGCATTTTTTTATTTTTCGAGTGGTAAATTAAAACGGTAGTACTTGGTTATCCCATTGACCAAAAATCTATCGCCAGACTATAAGATTAAATGCCAATAATGGTTGATCATAAATGTCACATTCACTTGACTGTAAGGAAGTTACATGTGTTTACACCATCAAGTGATTTTTATTTCGACTCTTTATTTGTATTTGTATTTTTATACTAATTTATTTGTTCTTTTGTTATTTAAAATAAAAGTTACGTCAACTTGTATAATTTGGCGAGTGGTTTGGTAATTTATATAATTTGGCGGTATTGGTCATTTGCCATGAATTTGAAATTAAATTTCATGATTTCTTGCATTACTTAATATTTAACACAGATGTCATATAAGTACCGGGTTTGACGTGATATTTTTTACGACAATTTGGCGAAAACCTGCTTTTCGAATACCAGTTACATTATTTATTTTAAATTATTTTCTATTGTTTTAAATTATTTCCAATATTTTAAAAATGAAATAACAATAAATAAAAAAAATTATTTAATAAGTATAGAACAAAGCAATTTGTAACTTTTTTTTTTTAAATAAAAAGAAAATAAATGTAAATAAACATTTATTAATGAATAAGCAACAATAGTCGGGCTACCATGACAGGCAAAATAACGTCATTTTGGTGCCAATTAGGTACCCCGGGGCGTATATGACATCTGAGCCTAATATATTTCTTTTCGTTTCGCTCAAAAAAAAAAAAAAAAAAAAAAAAAAAAAAAAAAAAAAAAAAAGAGTGAAAGCCATTAATTTTAAATTTTTCAGTTTTAAATGAATGTTTTGTGTTACATAAAATGATAACAAAATAAAAAAAAGCATTTTTCTAAGGAGAATTAAGGGAAGCTAAACTGGATTTAAGGGAGGCCAAACTGGTCGCCAAATTAATTTAAAATTATAACCTTTTCTGAAATTTGAAAAAAAAAATATCTGTTATGATTGAAATTTGAGTTGCCATCATTAGAAAAAAGTATTTAAAATCAGAAAAATATTAATATTTCGAAAACTAATTCGAATTTAAAAATTTTAATACCAGTTTTGAGATCTGTGGATCAATACTGATTTTTGGTGCTAATTTCATCGCAAAGTATTCCATATTTCAGGAGAAACCGCCGTGAAGCATAATCAGTTGTTTAATCAGTCGTTTCATAGAATCGTTACGTAAATTCGTTTCAATTCAGTCGTTTCATTAGGATTTTTTATATATATAGGGTAGATAAATCTGAAATATTTTTACGTAAGTTCATCCAAATGACTTCATATTTAATTTTCGAAATATTTTATTGTGAAAAAAGAAGAAATGAGGTCAGATGCAAAGAAAATATACATATTTAGTTCCAAAAACTGAAGTAATTTTTTTATACATATTTGAGAAAAATTGGCATCATTTTCATTACACAAATTCGAAAATTAAATAATAATTCTAAGAAGAATAAATGCTTCAAAATCTCGTAATTTACCTTTGATTTAAGTAAATGTTTAACTGATAAGCTTTACAGGATTTTCACCATTTGTGCTTAAGATTTTCTTACATGATGTATGAACAATTTAGTAAGTTTAATAGATATTATTATTATTTTTACGGATAAATCTTCGCATCTTCTGAGTGATTTGATACATAAATCTGATAAAGATGAACTTTCCTTTTTCCGTAGGTAAATTTTCCCTTTTGTTTTGTAGACCATGGTCACATCTGTATCGAGAATTAATCAGCATTACAATCAAGAAAACGTTAGAAGCTAAAGAGAAATTTGCATAATTCAAACCTTCACAACGAGTTCTTTATGCTGGAAATTTCATCCAGATTTCAATTGAGATATAGAAATCTGGCAGAACCGCGAGTTGCTTTAAGAAACCCAGCACAATTATTCGTTATCATTCTATTTCTCACCTGGCTTCTTTTTTTAACCCTTACATGCTACTTCTACAAAAAGAAACTCAAATTACACATATTTCCGCATTATGTAAGAAGCTTAAACCCATTAGTACTTTTCAAGATTAACTGTGATGTACAAGTACCAATATGAGTTTGAAGAAAAACAGTTTGATGTTGCACTCAGTCGAACGTTTTAAAAACTTAAAAAAACCTTGGAATGCCGTCATGGGAGAGTATTTAGCATTAGTAGTTATTTCTATGTCAGAAGAGTTTTTTAAATGATAAAAATTAATCTTGAAACAGTTTTAAAATTTTATTAGGCATTTTTATTGTATATTTTTGGTGTCTGGTCTGATGACACAATTTTAGAGCATGGGTAGGCTCTGATATCGAATCATCGATTTTGGATTCCAAAAATAAAATCCAAAGTCATTTCTAGTTTATTAAAAATGAAATGTTCTCAATTTTTATACGTTTATGGGCTCGGACTCAATGTGGAAATTTTCATTATTGAAAAAGGGATAAAACTACCATTTGGCAAACAAAAATGTGGCCTAAACTTCTTAAAATGCTTTACAATCTTTTAAAAATCAGTTTGAAAGAGAACTGAATTGTTTTTGATGAAATATAAGAAGAAATATTTATCTGATTCTGAAGGCTTTGCATAATCAGTGTTAGTAACATAAAGAAGTTATAGGATATCCCTTATCTATCCTTGTTTTTTGTTTGAAGCTCTTTTCTAGAATGACTGGAACATAGAACTCTAGAACTCACGTATTTCTGCCATAGCTATACAATGATATCCTAAAAGAATAGGAATTGTGAATTTCGAAGATTTCTGCCAGTTGTTGGGTATAAATGACAAGTTTGCTATTTTAAACAGACTTTCAGAGGGATGAAAGCAAAACATCACATCATGAGGAAGTATTTAAAATTTATATTTATTTATCTGTAAGAAGAGATTTTTAAGCAAGAGAAATAATTGAAATAAAAATAAATGAAATAATTTAAAATTCCTTTAACAATTTTCTTCTGCATAAATTTGGTATCGTGCTCAGATTACAAATCGTCGGGCTCTGACTTAAAAATAAAGAAAATGAAATTAATGTTTCTTTGATGCGATGCTAGAACAAAAGGGCCACCTGCCGATGTTTTTTTAAATGGCAGACTGGTTTTTTTTAACACATCACGAAATTTACTTTTTTACCCGCAACCGACTGAAGAATTTTGCAAATTATTCTAACGATCTAAATAACGGTTTTCGCGATTTTCCACACAATCCACTAAGAAATTTCGCAATCATTTCCAATGACCGATTGACAAATTTTGCATTATTTTCCTCCAATCAAGCGACGAATATTGCGATGTTTTCACAGATTAAATGAAAATCTAGTGATTTTGTTTTTAAAAAATTGATTGGTAATTTTTTTTTTGTTATTTTCCTTCTACATATTGGCGAATTTTGCGTTTTCTTTCTTGATTGACGAAGAAACTCACGGGATTTTGTTACACCATCAATGGATGAATTTCTCACTTTTTTTCATACGACCGATGAACGAATTTTGCAGTTTTTTCTCGCGACCGATCGGAAACTTCCACGATTATTTATCCACGAATGACTGTCAAATTTCACAATTCTTTCCCTTGAACAATTGGTGAATTTACAAATTTTACATAACGAATTATTGTGTTATGAGAGCTTGTTTATTCGTGCTATCAATGGACAAATTTCGGGATATTTTATCTCGATTTTTTCACTAAACCAACCGGTAAAATTAGTGAGTATTATACATAGGTTAGCGAATACGCACAGTCACTATGTTCCTCAAAATTTTGAACACTCGGCATGGTCTTGTATGTAATCCTGCTGATTTTTTCCCTTCAGAAAAGTATTGCGGATCTCTACTGAGGGGACTCTGGAAATATTCTCATACAACTGTCGGAGATTCACATACTTTTCTCCATAAATGTGTGAACCTGAAAAAGAAATATTTTTTTCCTCAAACCAGCATAAATAACACAATATTATGAAAAGGTTTGAGAATGCGCACTGTTAATACGTACCTCCGAAGTTTGAACACTTGACATCATCTTGGATGAGATTTTGCTGATTCTTTTCTCCCTTAAAATATTGCGGATCTCTACTGAGGGGACTCTGGAAATATTCTCATACAACTGTCGGAGATTCACATACTTTTCTCCATAAATGTGTGAACCTGAAAAAGAAATATTTTTTTCCTCAAACCAGCATAAATAACACAATATTATGAAAAGGTTTGAGAATGCGCACTGTTAATACGCACCTCCGAAGTTTGAACACTTGACATCATCTTGAGTGAGATTCTGCTGATTTTTCTCTCCCTTGAAATATAGCGGTTGTTTACGGAGTGGACTCTGCGAGTAATCTCATACAACTGTCGGAGATTCACATACTTTCCTCCATAAATATGTGTTCTTAAAAAAGGAAAAAAAAATATTTTTCTCAAACCCGCATAAATACATAATAATATGTGAACGCTTTTATAATACGTACCTCCGAAATTTGAACACTTGACATCATCTTGGATGAGATTCTGCTGATTCTTTTCTCCCTTGAAATATTGCGGCTGTCTACGGAGAGGACTCTGCGAATATTCTCATACAACTGTCGGAGATTCACATACTTTCCTACAGAAATATGTAAACCTGAAAAAGGATAAAAAAAAAATTTTCTGAAACCTGCATAAGTACATAACATTATGTAAAGGTTTGGGAATATGAACTGTCAATACGTACCTCCGAAATTAGAACACTGGGCATCGTCTTGGATGAGATTCTGCCGATTCTTCTCTCCCTTGAAATATTGCGGCTGTCTAGGGAGTTGACTCTGCGAATAATCTCATACAACTGTCGGAGATTCACATACTTTCCTCCATAAATATGTGTTCCTAAAAAAGGAAAAAAAATATTTTTCTCAAACCCGCATAAATACATAATATTATGTGAAATTTTGAGAATACGCTTTGTTAATACGCAGGCCCTGATTACCGAATAGGCACGAGAAGCACGTGCTTCCCTTAGAAAATTTTGAAGGGACCTGAAAATGAGAAAAAAAAGAGGCCCCAAATGTTATATTGAATTATTTCCATTCCAAAATTCTTTTCAAATTATTAACTCACTTATACACATATTTTTTAAATAGTGTTTCCCAAAAATACCTTCATAACAAATTAATTTATCATCTAATAGATCAGTTCCATGTATGTTTGTAGTAATATATGTTTGTGTATGTAATAGATCAGTTTCATGTACGTTTATTTTACATATTGAATTTGACTTGTATGCACAGCGTAAAATATTAATAATTTAAACGATTACCAAAATTGAAAGTAGTATTTCAAAATATTGATATTTTATGTTGTGCACATATGCTGAATTCAACCTTTTTATCCAACTTACATTTTTATGCTAATACCAAGCAAAATCCTTTTTCCATATTTATTTTTGACTGCATCCAATTTTGGGGCAAATATATAGGGGAATATAAAAAAAAAGTTGTTTAATGAAATATGTGATAACTCAACTAGTCCAATCTTTAGAATAATATTTGTAGCATTGTTGAGTTTCCGGATATGCCGAATTTAGAAAATACTTCTCGAATGAAAGGGGGCCTCGAAATTACACTGTGCTTCCCATAGCTGCAGAGGTTAATCAGGGCCTGTTAATACGTACCTCCGAAATTTGAACACTGGACATCGTCTTGGATGAGATTCTGCTGATTCTTTTCTCCCTTGAAATATTGCGGCTGTCTACGGAGAGGACTCTGCGAATATTCTCATACAACTCTCGAAGATTCACATACTTTCCTACAGAAATATGTGAACCTGAAAAAGGATAAAAAAAATATTTTTCTGAAACCTGCATAAATACATAACATTATGTAAAGGTTTGAGAATACGAACTGTCAATACGTACCTCCGAAATTTGAACACTGGGCATCGTCTTGGATGAGATTCTGCCGATTCTTTTCTCCCTTGAAATATTGCGGGTGTCTACGGAGAGGACTCTGCGAATATTCTCATACAACTGTCGGATATTCACATAATTACTCCATAAATATGCGAACCTGAAAAAGAAAAATTATTTTTGTCAAACCTGAACAAATACATAACTTTATGTAAAGGTTTAAGAATACGCACTGTCAATACATACCTCCGAAATTTGCACACTTGGCATTGTCTCGTGTGAGATTCTGCTGATTCTTCTCTTCCTTGAAATATTGAGCCTGTCTACGGAGCGGACTCTACGAGTATTCTCATGCAACTGTCGGAGATTCACATACTTTCCTACAGAAATATGTGAGCCTGAAAAAGGAAAAAAATATTTTTCTCAAACCTGCATAAATACATAACATTATGTAAAGGTTTGAGAATGCGAACTATCAATGCATACCTCCGAAATTTTAACACTGGGCATCGTCTTGAATGAGATTCTGCTGATTCTTCTCTCCCTTGAAATATTGCGGCTGTCTACGGAGTGGAGTCTGCGAGTATTCTCATACAACTATCAGATATTCACATAGCTTCCTCCATAAATATGTGAACTTGGAAAAGAAAAATTACTTTTCTGAAACCTGGATAAATACGTAACATTACATAAAGGTTTAAGAATACGCACTGTCAATACGTACCTCTGAAATTAGAACTCTTGGCATCGTCTTGTATGAGATTCTGCTGATTCTTCTTTTTCTTGAAATATTGCAGCTGTCTACGGAGTGGACTCTGCCAGTATGCCTATAAAACTGTCTGAGATTTACATATTTTCGTCCATAAATATGCTAACCTGAAAAAAAGAATTTCTATTCTGAAACCTGCTTAGTTATTTGCTAGGGAAAAAAAGTGCATTGAATATGAAATATGGAGTGCCTTGTAACCTTGTACCTTACTAACCGCTCAAGATTTACACAAGCTTCTCCAAAGTTTTTTCTTCATGCTACCCTCATGCCATTTACTATTACATTAAAAAATAGAGACTGAGTTTTGTAGATCAACAAATATTGATTTATGCTGATTTATTTTTTATATTGCATAATTTTTGGGGACAAAATTTTATCGAAATCAAACAAATAATGCCAGTTTTTGTTGTCATTTTAATTCCATTATTGTTTTACAGTGTTATAAATGTTCGACTTTTAAACTTACCTCAGATTTAAAACTTTTTGTTAGTTTGAATGTTTTCGCGTTGGGAGATCTCCCTATAAAGCAACCACAAAAAAGCAAAATGTAACATGCACTGCCTTATAGGAAAATTTCGTTTGCGATGAATCCTGACTGTGTTAAAAAACGAGAACTTTTTATTAAAAAACGTCTCGACGTTTGACCTTCGATAAAAATAATTTTTCACTTTGTAAGATAAAGGATTCTAAACGTGTGCGTCTATGCATTTGCCCTTTATTACTTATATTTACCTATCTACGAATATGCACACATACTAACTTAGTACCTTGATTATGAAAATGTGAACATCTGAATTTTTAACACGTGATTTATCACATTGCTAACTAAGTGTAGAACCAACAGAGGAGAAAATATCCAAGCCGATAATCGATTTCGGAACCCTTGGAATAGCGCTCCAAGTGCTCTTACCATTTAAACTACGAGGTCAATACACAACTTAGTATCTCTCACTCGCATATGTTGGTATGGCTGCAACTGCAGCACAAGATAGAATAGTCTTCATGAACACACAGTCCAGCGGCGAAACATGAGACATAAATAAACCCAGCGTTTTTGAACGCATATATAATTTTAATTAACTTTTCGATTAATTTTCAGAAGTGAAATTACGATCGAAAATCACATTGCTAACTAAGCGTAGAACCAACAGAGGGGGAAGTGTCCAAGCCGATTATCAAACCACAAGATGGAATAGTCGGCACAGATGTCATATTCGCCCCATATTGGCGCGATTTTTTTTCGGTTGCATATTTGGCGAAAACATCAACAGTATAAACAACATAATCCGGGTTACCACATCAAGCAAAATAACGACACTTTGGTGCCAGTTAAGTACCCGTTGTGTATATGACATTGGCGTCAGAAAAAAATCGCGCCAATATGGGGCGAATATGACACCTGTGCCGAATAGTCTTTATTAGTGTGTAGTCCTGCGGCGAAACATGAGACACAAATAAATCCAGCATCGGTGAACACATATATAATTTTAATTAACTTTTCGATTAATTTTCAGCAGTAAAATTACGTTTGAAATTATTGAATATTTAATACGGAATTTATCACATTGCTAACTAAGCGTCGAACCAACAGAATGAAAAATATCCAAGCCGGGAATCGAAACTGGAACCTCATGAATAGCGATCCAAGAGCTCTACCATTTAAAGTGAGAGATGGTTAGCTGGGTGTTGTCCTCGTAGCTTAAATGGTAGAGCACTTGGAGCGCTATTCCAAAGATTCCGGGTTCGATTCCCGGCTTGGACATTTTTCACTCTGATGGTCCTGCGCTTAGTTAGCAATGGGATAAATCACGTATTAAATATTCAATAATTTAGAGCGTACTTTCACTGCTGAATATTAATTGAAAAAAAATTATATATGGGAAAGTCTGTTCAAAAATTATGCGTGGACATGCATGAAACACAAACAAACTGTATAACCTTTTGTAAAACTTTTAGTAATAGAACAAAAGTAATCAAAATCAAGAAAGTACTCTTAACGTTTAAAAAAAGCAGAATTAGTTACATACTAGTAATATTTGTGTATTGAAGATGAGCAGTGGCGTACCCAAGGGGGGGGGGGGGGCTGATGGGGCTACAGCCCCCTCCGAAATTTTCGAAAGTGATATAGAAAGGTGCTGATTTTTCGTCTTTCTTTTATGGATTTTTTTTAAATTTTTTTCCATTATACAGCGGAAAAGCCATTCTCATTAGTCCCATATTAGTCCACATTGACAACAAAGAAGAGAAAGGGGGACTGACGGGGTTATAGCCTCCCCCCCCCCTACTCCTTCCGAAATAGTCAAAAAATTAAATGAAAAACTGTTTTTTCTTACTTTTTAAAGATAAATCTGTAATTTTTTCTTCTGCCATACAGCAAAATAGCCATTCTCGTTAACACCATATTAGTCCAGGTTATATTAGTTAGGGGGCTGATGGAATTTCAGCCCCCTCCTCTCGAAATGGTCGAAAATGAAATGAAAAAATAGTGCTGATTTTTTTCTGTCTGTTTAAGATAAATTTGCATTTTTTCCCTATCGTTCAACAGACTATGCGCTTCCTTCGCTTTAGTTCCATATTAGTCCATATTGACACCAAAGAAGAGAAAGGGGGTTGATGGGGTTACAGCCCCCCCCCACCCCCCAACCAGAAATCGCGAAAAATTAAATGAAAAAGTGTTTTTTCTTTACTTTTTAAAGATAAATCTGTAATTTTTTCTTCTGTCATACAGTAAAATAGCCATTCTCGTTAACACCATATTAGTCCACATTGACATCACAGCATACCCTAAGATGGGGAGGGGGCTGATGGAATTACAACCTCATCCTCTGGAAATAGTCGAAAATGAAATGAAAAAGTAGAGCTGATTTTTTCTGTCTATTTGAGATAAATTTGCATTTTCTCCCCTATCATTTAACAGACTAGCCGCTCCCTTCGCTGTAGTTCCATATTAGTGTACAGTGACATCACATTATACCCGAAAAGATAGAAGGGGGTTAATGGAGTTACAGCCCTCTCCCAAAAATTCGAACATGAAATGAAAAAGTTCTGATATTTTCCTTTTTGTTTGAGATAAATTTGTATTTTTCCTCTATCATTCAACAGACTAGCCGCTCTCTTCTCTTTAGTTCCATACTAGTGCACAGTGATACCACATTATACCCAAAGAGGTGAAAGGGGCTAATGGGGTGTCCCCTTCCTAAATAGTTGAAAATGAAATGAAAAAAAAGGCTGTTTTTTTTCTTCTTGTTTGAGATAAATTTGTAATTTTTCTTCTGCCATACAGCGAAATAACACCATATTAGTCCACATTGACATCACAGCATACCCAAAGATGGGGAGGGGGCTGATGGAATTACATCCCCCTCCTCCCGAAATAGTCGAAAATGAAATAAAAAAATATTGCTTTCTTCTTTCTGTTTGAGATAAATTTGTATTTTTTTCTCCTATCATTCAACAGACTAGCCACTCTCTTCTCTTTAGTTCCATATTAATGCACAGTGACACCACATTATACCCAAAGAAGTAGAAAGGGGGTGATGGGTTACAGCCCCTTCCCAAAATAGTCGAAAATGAAATGAAAAAAGGGCTGATATTTTTTTTTTGTTCGAGATGAATTTGTAATACACTTGTTTTCTGCAATACAACGAACTACACGTTCTGGCTAGTCTCATATCAACGCACAGTTACACCACAGTATACCCAATGAGGGGAAGGGGCTGGTGGGGTTACTTACTCTTCCGAAATAATCAAATATGAAATGAAAAAAAAATTCCAGTTTTTTTTCTTTCTTTTGAGATTAATTTTTAATTTTTTTCTGCGACGCAGCTATTCTGGTTAGTCCCATATATTAGTGCACAGTGATGCCCCAGCATACAACAAAGGATTCGATGGGGACGGGGGTTATGACGTTACAGCTCCATTCCACCTCTGAAGAGATCGCAGTGAAATGAAAAAAGGGCTGATATTCCTTCTTTTTCAGATAAATTTGTTTTATTTTCTGGCATGCCACGAATTTGTTTTCCCTGTTAATCCAATATCCTCCTCAGTCCTGCGACCAAATTTACTTGAGACCACAAAATCCATTTTCAAATGACTGAAATCACTGTTTTACTCGATAAATGAAAACATATATACTCAGTTCAAGAGACCTACAAATAAATTCAACAAATCTAAAAGTAGTTTAATTTAAGGATTTTTTTAATTTTTCCCATAGTCGGCGGGCGCCAAGATTGTCAATGCGGGAGTATGTTAATGCACAGTAACACCACAGCTAATCTCAAGTCGATTTCGTCTAAATCGGAAATCCGGTGCGGAAGAGTTGACTGTAAAAGTAGCTTATTAACTTTCATTTTTCAGTTGCATCTGCATGCCACACCGAAATATGAGGGTGCGGAGGATTGAAGGGACTAAACCTCTTTTATCTGCCAAAACGGTCAGATTAAATGGTAAAAAAAGTTTACTTCTTACTTTTTAGATCAATTCAATTATATATATATTTGTCATGCAGCGCACTTGTCTTTCTTGTTAGTCCCATATTAGTGCATAATGACACCTTAGCTAATCCCTTCAGAATTTTGGCTAAGTCGGAAGTCAGGCACACTATATATGTGCGGAAGAGCTGACTGTGAATGATATTCATTAACTTTTGTTTTTAACACTCGATTACTTCCTCGTATCTGTAAGATACACAGTGACTTCTTGTTTGACTGCAAAGACATCTTTGGAGTTCGGTAATGTCCCCTCCCCCCACTTATCTTCCTATTCTGTCTTAACTTTGCAGCCAGTATTTTTCATCTGGAACGGTTTAAAGTCCTTCTTATTACTTGTGCAATGCACAAATAATAAACAAAGTCTTTATTTTATATATGTGTATGAAAATATTTTGTGTTTGTTACAATATTAATTTATTGTTAAACAAGAACCGTAGCCAGAATTTAGTTTCGGGGATTGGAAGAACAATTTTATAGATTTTAAGTTATAATGACTTTCTTTTAAATGAAAGTATATATATATATATAAAAAAAAACAGTAACACTTTTCAACAGATTTCGACGTGGGACGGTCTCAGGATCGGACCCATGCCCTCCCCCCTTCCCCCCAGATTTGAGTCTGAGTTTTAAAAAAAAATCTGAAATTCTCGGCAAATTTTCTGAAAGGTTACAGCAGAGGGGGAAAGGAGAGGTAATCCCTTCCTGCTGCTAATCATTTTTGTTGTAGTTTGGGTTAACTCTGTTTATATTCAGGTCAATTTCAGGCTGAGTGGGTCCGGGTTAACCAGATTTCTAAAAAGTTCAGCATATTATTTCAGTTTAAAAACTATATATATAATAATAAACACAGATATTTGTATGTGTTTTTAACGCGATCCTTTGATAAAATACAGGTTTTTATCACGACGCTTTGACGAAATTTGCATTTTCCCCGAACTTTTGACAAAATTAGCTTTTTTCCGCGACCCTTTGACGAAATTCGCGTTTTTTCCGTGATCCTTTGTCAAAATTTGCGTTTTCTCCGCGAGTTTTTGATGAAATTCGAGTTTTTTTCGTGAACTTTTGCCGAAATTCGCGTTTTTTACGAAACCCTTCGTCGAAATTTGCGTTTTTTTCGCGGCTTTTTTGACGAAATTCGCTTTTTTCTCGTCTTTTTGATGAATTTCACGTTTTTTATGGAAATGGTCGTGTTTTTTTGTTTTTTCACTGCTGTTTAACGAAATTCACTTCTTTCCGCAGTCTTTTGATGAAAGTCACGTTTCTCTGTGGCCCTTCTTTGTGACCATGCTTTTTTTTGCGATCCTTTAACGAAATTTGCGTTTTTTCCGCTTCCCTTTGACGGAATGCATATTTTTTTTAGCAATCCTTTGCCAAAATGTGCGTTTTTTCTGCAGCCCTTTGAGGAAATTTGCGTTTTTTCTGCGGCCCTTTGAGGAAATTTGCGTTTTTTCTGAGGTCATTTGCCGAAATTCACGTTTTTTTACGCAATCCTTCGTCGAAATTCACGTTTTTTCGCGGCCTTTTGATGAAATTCGCTTTTTTTCTGCGGCCTTTTGAAGAAATTTGCGTTTTTTCCAGATCCTTTGTCGAAATTTGCTTTTTTCCGCGGGGTTTTGACGAAATTAGTGGTTTTTCCGCAGCCTTTTGACGAAATTCAAGTTTTTCTGTGGCCCTTCTTTGTGACCCTGCTTTTTCTTTTTTTTTGCGATCCTTTAACGAAATTCGCGTTGTTTCAGCTTCCCTTTGACGAAATGCGTTTTTTTTTAGCGATCCTTTTCGAAATTCGCGTTTTTTTGTGGTCATTTGCCGAAATTCGTGTTTTTTAATGCAATCCTTCGTCGAAATTTGCGTTTTTTCCGCGGCTCTTTGACGAAATTTGCGTTTTTCTTTGTCTTTTTGATGAAATTTGTGTTTTTCTGCGACCTTTTGACGAAATTCGTGTTTTTTCAGCTTCCCTTTGACGGAATGCGTGTCTTTTTAGTGATGCTTTGTCGAAATTTGCAGTTTTCTGTGGTCCTTTGACGAAATTCGCGTTTTTTCTGTGGTCATTTGACAAAATTCGCGTTTTTGCGCAATCCTTCCTCGAAATTTGCGTTTTTTCGCGGCTTTTTGTCGAAATTCGCGCTTTTTCTCGCCTTTTTGATGAAATTTGCGTTTTTCTGTGGCTTTTTGACGAAATTCACGTTTTCCCGTGTCCCTTTGACGAAATTCGCGTTTTTTGCGATCCTTTACGAAATTAACTTCTTTTTCGCAGCCCTTTGACGGAATGCGTGTTTTTAGCGATCTTTTTTTCAAATTCGCGTTTTTTCCGCGAACTTTTGATGAAATTCGCGTTTTTTCTGCGGCCTTCTGACGAAATTCGGGTTTTTTCTGTGCTCATTTTCACGAAATTAGCGTTTCCTCTAGAATAATTTGACGAAATTCACGTTTTCCCGTGTCCCTTTGACGAAATTCGCGTTTTTTGCGATCCTTTACGAAATTAACTTCTTTTTCGCAGCCCTTTGACGGAATGCGTGTTTTTAGCTATCTTTTTTTCGAAATTCGCGTTTTTTCCACGACCTTTTGATGAAATTCGCGTTTTTTCTGCGTCCTTCTGACGAAATTCGGGTTTTTTCTGTGCTCATTTTGACGAAATTAGCGTTTCCTCTAGAATAATTTGACGAAATTCACGTTTTCTCCGCTATCATTTGACGAAATTTGACATTTTTTCGCGATCCTTTGACAAACTTCGCATTTTATCTGCGGCCGTATGACATAATTCCGGTTTTTTCCTTGATCCTTTAAAGAAATTGGAGATTTTTTTTGCGAACGATTGACGAAATTGATTTTTTTTTTTTGCGAACGATTGACGAAATTGATTTTTTTCGGCGACCATTTGTCAAAAATCGCGATAACGTTTTAAGTCCAAATTTTCGGACTGATGACCGAATTTTTCAAATTTTCGGAAAATTCGGAACAAAGTCACCCTTGCACCCCCCCCCCCCCCCCTCTGGCTACGGCCTTATTGAGAAAAATGATTTCTGTTTATAACACAATGCAACGTGTTTCGTAAGATTTAGAACATTATGAAAATTTAAGTCAGCCCCCCCCCCCCCGAAATAAAATCCTGGGTACGCCACTGAAGATGAGATGCGCAGTGCCTCTTATTACCAACTGCTCAACATTGACATAGTTTCTCCAGAGTTTTCTCTTCGTGCTACCTTCATGCCATTCACAATTAAACAAAAAATGGAGATTGAATTTTGTCGATCAATAATATATTGACCATTGTTGTTTAATTGTTGCATTGTATTGTTAACTTATACATAAATTTATCGAAATCAAACAAATGATTTCAATTGTTGTGCAGGTTAATCTCATGATTGTTTTGCATTGTTGTAACTAATAGAATTTCCTTCTTCCGCCAGCCTTAAAAATTTCTGGTTAGTTTGAGGATTTGAATTGGGGAAATCTCTGTACGAATATATATATATATATATATATATATATATATAGTTCGTTTTAGGTAAATTTTGTAAGAAAATTTGTCTATAGATATTTAAATTTTTTTTAATATTACCACACCAAAAGGTAGGCATTGAACATAAAATAACGCTATACATTATAAGATAAACTTATCTAAACATATATATATCTTCTCCGAATTCTTCATTTACCTATCTAGAAAATCATATCTAGAATATGCTCACTTACGTCATCAAGATCTAATCCTCTGACCATTTATAGTATCTACGTATATCTACGCATCTACATCTGTATGATCGCAAGCACTCAGTTGTGAAATTATCTGCATATACTTACAAACTAACACAGCAATAAAATTATTAAATATATATTTAAAATGATGCGTCTTCGGGAAAAAACGAATTTTGATGATTTATAAAACAACCGATAGTATACCAGTTAAGTTTTTCTCTGTTTATTTAGGAAAGCCAAACATTCCATTTATGGATCCTGAAGAAATTGATATGGAAGTGCTCCAAAACGTGTCTTATCTGAGAAAAAAAATAGAATTAGTAAAATCGGAGCTCCTGTTGAAAAGTTATTTTTGGATATACTATTGAAAAATGTACATAAATGAATTGCATAAGCAAAATCACTTAAAAATAACCGACTAGATGAGATGCGCAGTGCCTCTTATTACCAACTGCTCAACATTGACATAGTTTCTCCAGAGTTTTCTCTTCGTGCTACCTTCATGCCATTCACAATTAAACAAACAATGGAGATTGAATTTTGTCGATCAATAATATATTGACCATTGTTGTTTAATTGTTGAATTGTATTGTTAACTTATACATAAATTTATCGAAATCAAACAAATGATTTCAATTGTTGTGCAGGTTAATCTCATGATTGTTTTGCATTGTTGTAACTAATAGAATTTCCTTCTTCCGCCAGCCTTAAAAATTTCTGGTTAGTTTGAGGATTTGAATTGGGGAAATCTCTGTACGAATATATATATATATATATATATACAGTTCGTTTTAGGTAAATTTTGTAAGAAAATTTGTCTATAGATATTTAAATTTTTTTTAATATTACCACACCAAAAGGTAGGCATTGAACATAAAATAACGCTATACATTATAAGATAAACTTATCTAAACATATATATATCTTCTCCGAATTCTTCATTTACCTATCTAGAAAATCATATCTAGAATATGCTCACTTACGTCATCAAGATCTAATCCTCTGACCATTTATAGTATCTATGTATATCTACGCATCTACATCTGTATGATCGCAAGCACTCAGTTGCGAAATTATCTGCATATACTTACAAACTAACACAGCAATAAAATTATTAAATATATATTTAAAATGATGCGTCTTCGGGAAAAAACGAATTTTGATGATTTATAAAACAACCGATAGTATACCAGTTAAGTTTTTCTCTGTTTATTTAGGAAAGCCAAACATTCCATTTATGGATCCTGAAGAAATTGATATGGAAGTGCTCCAAAACGTGTCTTATCTGAGAAAAAAAATAGAATTAGTAAAATCGGAGCTCCTGTTGAAAAGTTATTTTTGGATATACTATTGAAAAATGTACATAAATGAATTGCATAAGCAAAATCACTTAAAAATAACCGACTCAGTGGCGTACCCAAGGGGGGGGGGCTGATGGGGCTACAGCCCCCTCCGAAATTTTCGAAAGTAATATAGAAAGGTGCTGATTTGTGTTCTTTCTTTTATGGATTTTTTTTTAAATTTTTTTCCATTATACAGCGGAAAAGCCATTCTCATTAGTCCCATATTAGTCCACATTGACAACAAAGAAGAGAAAGGGGGGCTGAAGGGGTTATAGCCCCCCCCCTACTCCTTCCGAAATAGTCAAAAAATTAAATGAAAAAGTGTTTTTTCTTACTTTTTAAAGATAAATCTGTAATTTTTTCTTCTGCCATACAGCAAAATAGCCATTCTCGTTAACACCATATTAGTCCAGGTTATATTAGTTAGGGGGCTGATGGAATTTCAGCCCCCTCCTCTCGAAATGGTCGAAAATGAAATGAAAGAATAGTGCTGATTTTTTTCTGTCTGTTTAAGATAAATTTGCATTTTTTCCCTATCGTTCAACAGACTATGCGCTTCCTTCGCTTTAGTTCCATATTAGTCCATATTGACACCAAAGAAGAGAAAGGGGGTTGATGGGGTTACAGCCCTCCCCCCTCCACCCCCCAACCAGAAATCGCGAAAAATTAAATGAAAAAGTGTTTTTTCTTTACTTTTTAAAGATAAATCTGTAATTTTTTCTTCTGTCATACAGTAAAATAGCCATTCTCGTTAACACCATATTAGTCCACATTGACATCACAGCATACCCTAAGATGGGGAGGGGGCTGATGGAATTACAACCTCATCCTCTGGAAATAGTCGAAAATGAAATGAAAAAGTAGAGCTGATTTTTTCTGTCTATTTGAGATAAATTTGCATTTTCTCCCCTATCATTTAACAGACTAGCCGCTCCCTTCGCTGTAGTTCCATATTAGTGTACAGTGACATCACATTATACCCGAAAAGATAGAAGGGGGTTAATGGAGTTACAGCCCTCTCCCAAAAATTCGAACATGAAATGAAAAAGTTCTGATATTTTCCTTTTTGTTTGAGATAAATTTGTACTTTTCCTCTATCATTCAACAGACTAGCCGCTCTCTTCTCTTTAGTTCCATACTAGTGCACAGTGATACCACATTATACCCAAAGAGGTGAAAGGGGCTAATGGGGTGTCCCCTTCCTAAATAGTTGAAAATGAAATGAAAAAAAAGGCTGTTTTTTTTCTTCTTGTTTGAGATAAATTTGTAATTTTTCTTCTGCCATACAGCGAAATAACACCATATTAGTCCACATTGACATCACAGCATACCCAAAGATGGGGAGGGGGCTGATGGAATTACATCCCCCTCCTCCCGAAATAGTCGAAAATGAAATAAAAAAATATTGCTTTTTTCTTTCTGTTTGAGATAAATTTGTATTTTTTTTCTCCTATCATTCAACAGACTAGCCACTCTCTTCTCTTTAGTTCCATATTAGTGCACAGTGACACCACATTATACCCAAAGAAGTAGAAAGGGGGTGATGGGTTACAGCCCCTTCCCAAAATAGTCGAAAATGAAATGAAAAAAGGGCTGATATTTTTTTTTGTTGTTGTTCGAGATGAATTTGTAATACACTTGTTTTCTGCAATACAACGAACTACACGTTCTGACTAGTCTCATATCAACGCACAGTTACACCGCAGTATACCCAATGAGGGGAAGGGGCTGGTGGGGTTACTTACTCTTCCGAAATAATCAAATATGAAATGAAAAAAAAATTCCAGTTTTTTTTCTTTCTTTTGAGATTAATTTTTAATTTTTTTCTGCGACGCAGCTATTCTGGTTAGTCCCATATATTAGTGCACAGTGATGCCCCAGCATACAACAAAGGATTCGATGGGGACGGGGGTTATGACGTTACAGCTCCATTCCACCTCTGAAGAGATCGCAGTGAAATGAAAAAAGGGCTGATATTCCTTCTTTTTCAGATAAATTTGTTTTATTTTCTGGCATGCCACGAATTTGTTTTTCCTGTTAATCCAATATCCTCCTCAGTCCTGCGACCAAATTTACTTGAGACCACAAAATCCATTTTCAAATGACTGAAATCACTGTTTTACTCGATAAATGAAAACATATATACTCAGTTCAAGAGACCTACATATAAATTCAACAAATCTAAAAGTAGTTTAATTTAAGGATTTTTTTAATTTTTCCCATAGTCGGCGGGCGCCAAGATTGTCAATGCGGGAGTATGTTAATGCACAGTAACACCACAGCTAATCTCAAGTCGATTTCGTCTAAATCGGAAATCCGGTGCGGAAGAGTTGACTGTAAAAGTAGCTTATTAACTTTCATTTTTCAGTTGCATCTCCATGCCACACCGAAATATGAGGGTGCGGAGGATTGAAGGGACTAAACCTCTTTTATCTGCCAAAACGGTCAGATTAAATGGTAAAAAAAAGTTTACTTCTTACTTTTTAGATCAATTCAATTATATATATATTTGTCATGCAGCGCACTTGTCTTTCTTGTTAGTCCCATATTACTGCATAATGACACCTTAGCTAATCCCTTCAGAATTTTGGCTAAGTCGGAAGTCAGGCACACTATATATGTGCGGAAGAGCTGACTGTGAATGATATTTATTAACTTTTGTTTTTTTTAACACTCGATTACTTCCTCGTATCTGTAAGATACACAGTGACTTCTTGTTTGACTGCAAAGACATCTTTGGAGTTCGGTAATGTCCCCTCCCCCCACTTATCTTCCTATTCTGTCTTAACTTTGCAGCCAGTATTTTTCATCTGGAACGGTTTAAAGTCCTTCTTATTACTTGTGCAATGCACAAATAATAAACAAAGTCTTTATTTTATATATGTGTATGAAAATATTTTGTGTATACAAAAAATATTTTGTGTTTGTTACAATATTAATTTATTGTTAAACAAGAACCGTAGCCAGAATTTAGTTTCGGGGATTGGAAGAACAATTTTATAGATTTTAAGTTATAATGACTTTCTTTTAAATGAAAGTATATATATATATATAAAAAAAAAAAAACAGTAACACTTTTCAACAGATTTCGACGTGGGACGGTCTCAGGATCGGACCCATGCCCTCCCCCCTTCCCCCCAGATTTGAGTCTGAGTTTAAAAAAAAAAAATCTGAAATTCTCGGCAAATTTTCTGAAAGGTTACAGCAGAGGGGGAAAGGAGAGGTAATCCCTTCCTGCTGCTAATCATTTTTGTTGTAGTTTGGGTTAACTCTGTTTATATTCAGGTCAATTTCAGGCTGAGTGGGTCCGGGTTAACCAGATTTCTAAAAAGTTCAGCATATTATTTCAGTTTAAAAACTATATATATAATAATAAACACAGATATTTGTATGTGTTTTTAACGCGATCCTTTGATAAAATACAGGTTTTTATCACGACGCTTTGACGAAATTTGCATTTTCCCCGAACTTTTGACAAAATTAGCTTTTTTCCGCGACCCTTTGACGAAATTCGCGTTTTTTCCGTGATCCTTTGTCAAAATTTGCGTTTTCTCCGCGAGTTTTTGATGAAATTCGAGTTTTTTTCGTGAACTTTTGCCGAAATTCGCGTTTTTTACGAAACCCTTCGTCGAAATTTGCGTTTTTTTCGCGGCTTTTTTGACGAAATTCGCTTTTTTCTCGTCTTTTTGATGAATTTCGCGTTCTTTTATGGAAATGGTCGTGTTTTTTTGTTTTTTCGCTGCTGTTTAACGAAATTCACTTCTTTCCGCAGTCTTTTGATGAAAGTCACGTTTCTCTGTGGCCCTTCTTTGTGACCATGCTTTTTTTTTGCGATCCTTTAACGAAATTTGCGTTTTTTCCGCTTCCCTTTGACGGAATGCATATTTTTTTTAGCAATCCTTTGCCAAAATGTGCGTTTTTTCTGCAGCCCTTTGAGGAAATATGCGTTTTTTCTGCGGCCCTTTGAGGAAATTATCGTTTTTTCTGAGGTCATTTGCCGAAATTCACGTTTTTTTACGCAATCCTTCGTCGAAATTCACGTTTTTTCGCGGCCTTTTGATGAAATTCGCTTTTTTTCTGCGGCCTTTTGAAGAAATTTGCGTTTTTTCCAGATCCTTTGTCGAAATTTGCTTTTTTCCGCGGGGTTTTGACGAAATAAGTGGTTTTTCCGGAGCCTTTTGACGAAATTCAAGTTTTTCTGTGGCCCTTCTTTGTGACCCTGCTTTTTCTTTTTTTTTGCGATCCTTTAACGAAATTCGCGTTGTTTCAGCTTCCCTTTGACGAAATGCGTTTTTTTTTAGCGATCCTTTTCGAAATTCGCGTTTTTTTTGTGGTCATTTGCCGAAATTCGTGTTTTTTAATGCAATCCTTCGTCGAAATTTGCGTTTTTTTTTTTGTCTTTTTGATGAAATTTGTGTTTTTCTGCGACCTTTTGACGAAATTCGTGTTTTTTCAGCTTCCCTTTGACGGAATGCGTGTCTTTTTAGCGATGCTTTGTCGAAATTTGCAGTTTTCTGTGGTCCTTTGACGAAATTCGCGTTTTTTCTGTGGTCATTTGACAAAATTCGCGTTTTTGCGCAATCCTTCCTCGAAATTTGCGTTTTTTCGCGGCTTTTTGTCGAAATTCGCGCTTTTTCTCGCCTTTTTGATGAAATTTGCGTTTTTCTGTGGCCTTTTGACGAAATTCACGTTTTCCCGTGTCCCTTTGACGAAATTCGCGTTTTTTGCGATCCTTTACGAAATTAACTTCTTTTTCGCAGCCCTTTGACGGAATGCGTGTTTTTAGCTATCTTTTTTTCGAAATTCGCGTTTTTTCCACGACCTTTTGATGAAATTCGCGTTTTTTCTGCGGCATTCTGACGAAATTCGGGTTTTTTCTGTGCTCATTTTGACGAAATTAGCGTTTCCTCTAGAATAATTTGACGAAATTCACGTTTTCTCCGCTATCATTTGACGAAATTTGACATTTTTTCGCGATCCTTTGACAAACTTCGCATTTTATCTGCGGCCGTATGACATAATTCCGGTTTTTTCCTTGATCCTTTAAAGAAATTGGAGATTTTTTTTGCGAACGATTGACGAAATTGATTTTTTTTTTTGCGAACGATTGACGAAATTGATTTTTTTCGGCGACCATTTGTCAAAAATCGCGATAACGTTTTAAGTCCAAATTTTCGGACTGATGACCGAATTTTTCAAATTTTCGGAAAATTCGGAACAAAGTCACCCTTGCACCCCCCCCCCCCTCTTCCTACGGCCTTATTGAGAAAAATGATTTCTGTTTATAACACAATGCAACGTGTTTCGTAAGATTTAGAACATTATGAAAATTTAAGTCAGCCCCCCCCCCCCGAAATAAAATCCTGGGTACGCCACTGAAGATGAGATGCGCAGTGCCTCTTATTACCAACTGCTCAACATTGACATAGTTTCTCCAGAGTTTTCTCTTCGTGCTACCTTCATGCCATTCACAATTAAACAAAAAATGGAGATTGAATTTTGTCGATCAATAATATATTGACCATTGTTGTTTAATTGTTGCATTGTATTGTTAACTTATACATAAATTTATCGAAATCAAACAAATGATTTCAATTGTTGTGCAGGTTAATCTCATGATTGTTTTGCATTGTTGTAACTAATAGAATTTCCTTCTTCCGCCAGCCTTAAATATTTCTGGTTAGTTTGAGGATTTGAATTGGGGAAATCTCTGTACGAATATATATATATATATATATATATACAGTTCGTTTTAGGTAAATTTTGTAAGAAAATTTGTCTATAGATATTTAAATTTTTTTTAATATTACCACACCAAAAGGTAGGCATTGGACATAAAATAACGCTATACATTATAAGATAAACTTATCTAAACATATATATATCTTCTCCGAATTCTTCATTTACCTATCTAGAAAATCATATCTAGAATATGCTCACTTACGTCATCAAGATCTAATCCTCTGACCATTTATAGTATCTACGTATATCTACGCATCTACATCTGTATGATCGCAAGCACTCAGTTGTGAAATTATCTGCATATACTTACAAACTAACACAGCAATAAAATTATTAAATATATATTTAAAATGATGCGTCTTCGGGAAAAAACGAATTTTGATGATTTATAAAACAACCGATAGTATACCAGTTAAGTTTTTCTCTGTTTATTTAGGAAAGCCAAACATTGATCCTGAAGAAATTGATATGGAAGTGCTCCAAAACGTGTCTTATCTGAGAAAAAAAATAGAATTAGTAAAATCGGAGCTCCTGTTGAAAAGTTATTTTTGGATATACTATTGAAAAATGTACATAAATGAATTGCATAAGCAAAATCACTTAAAAATAACCGACTAGATGAGATGCGCAGTGCCTCTTATTACCAACTGCTCAACATTGACATAGTTTCTCCAGAGTTTTCTCTTCGTGCTACCTTCATGCCATTCACAATTACACAAAAAATGGAGATTGAATTTTGTCGATCAATAATATATTGACCATTGTTGTTTAATTGTTGCATTGTATTGTTAACTTATACATAAATTTATCGACATCAAACAAATGATTTCAATTGTTGTGCAGGTTAATCTCATGATTGTTTTGCATTGTTGTAACTAATAGAATTTCCTTCTTCCGCCAGCCTTAAAAATTTCTGGTTAGTTTGAGGATTTGAATTGGGGAAATCTCTGTACGAATATATATATATATATATATACACAGTTCGTTTTAGGTAAATTTTGTAAGAAAATTTGTCTATAGATATTTAAATTTTTTTTAATATTACCACACCAAAAGGTAGGCATTGGACATAATATAACGCTATACATTATAAGATAAACTTATCTAAACATATATATATCTTCTCCGAATTCTTCATTTACCTATCTAGAATATGCTCACTTACGTCATCAAGATCTAATCCTCTGACCATTTATAGTATCTACGTATATCTACGCATCTACATCTGCATGATCGCAAGCACTCAGTTGTGAAATTATCTGCATATACTTACAAACTAACACAGCAATAAAATTATTAAATATATATTTAAAATGATGCGTCTTCGGGAAAAAACGAATTTTGATGATTTATAAAACAACCGATAGTATACCAGTTAAGTTTTTCTCTGTTTATTTAGGAAAGCCAAACATTCCATTTATGGATCCTGAAGAAATTGATATGGAAGTGCTCCAAAACGTGTCTTATCTGAGAAAAAAAATAGAATTAGTAAAATCGGAGCTCCTGTTGAAAAGTTATTTTTGGATATACTATTGAAAAATGTACATAAATGAATTGCATAAGCAAAATCACTTAAAAATAACCGACTAGATGAGATGCGCAGTGCCTCTTATTACCAACTGCTCAACATTGACATAGTTTCTCCAGAGTTTTCTCTTCGTGCTACCTTCATGCCATTCACAATTAAACAAAAAATGGAGATTGAATTTTGTCGATCAATAATATATTGACCATTGTTGTTTAATTGTTGCATTGTATTGTTAACTTATACATAAATTTATCGAAATCAAACAAATGATTTCAATTGTTGTGCAGGTTAATCTCATGATTGTTTTGCATTGTTGTAACTAATAGAATTTCCTTCTTCCGCCAGCCTTAAAAATTTCTGGTTAGTTTGAGGATTTGAATTGGGGAAATCTCTGTACGAATATATATATATATATATATATATATATATATAGTTCGTTTTAGGTAAATTTTGTAAGAAAATTTGTCTATAGATATTTAAATTTTTTTTAATATTACCACACCAAAAGGTAGGCATTGAACATAAAATAACGCTATACATTATAAGATAAACTTATCTAAACATATATATATCTTCTCCGAATTCTTCATTTACCTATCTAGAAAATCATATCTAGAATATGCTCACTTACGTCATCAAGATCTAATCCTCTGACCATTTATAGTATCTATGTATATCTACGCATCTACATCTGTATGATCGCAAGCACTCAGTTGTGAAATTATCTGCATATACTTACAAACTAACACAGCAATAAAATTATTAAATATATATTTAAAATGATGCGTCTTCGGGAAAAAACGAATTTTGATGATTTATAAAACAACCGATAGTATACCAGTTAAGTTTTTCTCTGTTTATTTAGGAAAGCCAAACATTCCATTTATGGATGAAAAATGTACATAAATGAATTGCATAAGCAAAATCACTTAAAAATAACCGACTCAGTGGCGTACCCAAGGGGGGGGGGCTGATGGGGCTACAGCCCCCTCCGAAATTTTCGAAAGTGATATAGAAAGGTGCTGATTTTTCGTCTTTCTTTTATGGATTTTTTTTTAATTTTTTTCCATTATACAGCGGAAAAGCCATTCTCATTAGTCCCATATTAGTCCACATTGACAACAAAGAAGAGAAAGGGGGGCTGACGGGGTTATAGCCCCCCCCCCCTACTCCTTCCGAAATAGTCAAAAAATTAAATGAAAAAGTGTTTTTTCTTACTTTTTAAAGATAAATCTGTAATTTTTTCTTCCGCCATACAGCAAAATAGCCATTCTCGTTAACACCATATTAGTCCAGGTTATATTAGTTAGGGGGCTGATGGAATTTCAGCCCCCTCCTCTCGAAATGGTCGAAAATGAAATGAAAAAATAGTGCTGATTTTTTTCTGTCTGTTTAAGATAAATTTGCATTTTTTCCCTATCGTTCAACAGACTATGCGCTTCCTTCGCTTTAGTTCCATATTAGTCCATATTGACACCAAAGAAGAGAAAGGGGGTTGATGGGGTTACAGCCCCCCCCACCCCCCACCCCCCAACCAGAAATCGCGAAAAATTAAATGAAAAAGTGTTTTTTCTTTACATTTTAAAGATAAATCTGTAATTTTTTCTTCTGTCATACAGTAAAATAGCCATTCTCGTTAACACCATATTAGTCCACATTGACATCACAGCATACCCTAAGATGGGGAGGGGGCTGATGGAATTACAACCTCATCCTCTGGAAATAGTCGAAAATGAAATTAAAAAGTAGAGCTGATTTTTTCTGTCTATTTGAGATAAATTTGCATTTTCTCCCCTATCATTTAACAGACTAGCCGCTCCCTTCGCTGTAGTTCCATATTAGTGTACAGTGACATCACATTATACCCTAAAAGATAGAAGGGGGTTAATGGAGTTACAGCCCTCTCCCAAAAATTCGAACATGAAATGAAAAAGTTCTGATATTTTCCTTTTTGTTTGAGATAAATTTGTATTTTTCCTCTATCATTCAACAGACTAGCCGCTCTCTTCTCTTTAGTTCCATACTAGTGCACAGTGATACCACATTATACCCAAAGAGGTGAAAGGGGCTAATGGGGTGTCCCCTTCCTAAATAGTTGAAAATGAAATGAAAAAAAAGGCTGTTTTTTTTTCTTCTTGTTTGAGATAAATTTGTAATTTTTCTTCTGCCATACAGCGAAATAACACCATATTAGTCCACATTGAAATCACAGCATACCCAAAGATGGGGAGGGGGCTGATGGAATTACATCCCCCTCCTCCCGAAATAGTCGAAAATGAAATAAAAAAATATTGCTTTTTTCTTTCTGTTTGAGATAAATTTGTATTTTTTTTCTCCTATCATTCAACAGACTAGCCACTCTCTTCTCTTTAGTTCCATATTAGTGCACAGTGACACCACATTATACCCAAAGAAGTAGAAAGGGGGTGATGGGTTACAGCCCCTTCCCAAAATAGTCGAAAATGAAATGAAAAAAGGGCTGATATTTTTTTTTTGTTGTTGTTCGAGATGAATTTGTAATACACTTGTTTTCTGCAATACAACGAACTACACGTTCTGGCTAGTCTCATATCAACGCACAGTTACACCACAGTATACCCAATGAGGGGAAGGGGCTGGTGGGGTTACTTACTCTTCCGAAATAATCAAATATGAAATGAAAAAAAAATTCCAGTTTTTTTTCTTTCTTTTGAGATTAATTTTTAATTTTTTTCTGCGACGCAGCTATTCTGGTTAGTCCCATATATTAGTGCACAGTGATGCCCCAGCATACAACAAAGGATTCGATGGGGACGGGGGTTATGACGTTACAGCTCCATTCCACCTCTGAAGAGATCGCAGTGAAATGAAAAAAGGGCTGATATTCCTTCTTTTTCAGATAAATTTGTTTTATTTTCTGGCATGCCACGAATTTGTTTTTCCTGTTAATCCAATATCCTCCTCAGTCCTGCGACCAAATTTACTTGAGACCACAAAATCCATTTTCAAATGACTGAAATCACTGTTTTACTCGATAAATGAAAACATATATACTCAGTTCAAGAGACCTACAAATAAATTCAACAAATCTAAAAGTAGTTTAATTTAAGGATTTTTTTAATTTTTCCCATAGTCGGCGGGCGCCAAGATTGTCAATGCGGAGTATGTTAATGCACAGTAACACCACAGCTAATCTCAAGTCGATTTCGTCTAAATCGGAAATCCGGTGCGGAAGAGTTGACTGTAAAAGTAGCTTATTAACTTTCATTTTTCAGTTGCATCTCCATGCCACACCGAAATATGAGGGTGCGGAGGATTGAAGGGGCTAAACCTCTTTTATCTGCCAAAACGGTCAGATTAAATGGTAAAAAAAGTTTACTTCTTACTTTTTAGATCAATTCAATTATATATATATTTGTCATGCATCGCACTTGTCTTTCTTGTTAGTCCCATATTAGTGCATAATGACACCTTAGCTAATCCCTTCAGAATTTTGGCTAAGTCGGAAGTCAGGCACACTATACAGGGTGATTCAGCTCGTCGGTGACAAACTTTAAGGATCGATAGAGCACACCTAGACGAACATTTTTGAATAGGGAATGTAGGGTCCCTGACGCGATGGTAAGGCGCTAGGCGCTTTCGAAAATTTGGGTGCCGAAATTCGAAACGTCATAAAAACTAGGGAAATGGTTAGATTTTCTTGCTTGTTGCGTCGAAATGATTCTGTTTGTTTAGACTTTCTTCAGTACCAATTTGATAAGCGTATCTCTTAAAACATGGATAGGGGGCGCTGCAGACTTTGGAGAGCTAGACAACAACTTTAAGCCCGTTATTTTGATAATTTAACACATGCTCGCCAAAGTTTATACTCTAACTTAAAGTTTGAACCCAAAAGTAGAGCCCTGCAAAAAGCGTAAGAGCCGGAATAAAATGTCAAAGTACAGGGTGGTCGAAACTCGAAGGCTCCTAAGAGATAAACAAACAGATTTCTAGACTTATGGCATGCCTTTTCATGATTCTGTTTGCTGGGGCTCTCTGAAACTCAGTTGAACGGTACAAAAAGAAACATCGATAGGGGGCGCTTTGGGCAAAAAACATAATTCGTTGACATTTCGGACGCTAACTGGAAACGGGGCGCTACGATCAGTTAGTAATAATGAAAACACATTTTCTACCTCTGCTCAACACTTCTGAATAAATTTAGACCAAAAACATCAATGATACTGGAAATTTATTTACAAAAAATAACACTACAGAAGATGCTCGAAATTTCGACCTTGGGCCATGATGCAGGCTTCGCACCTCCGTCGCATTGAGGAGTGTGTGTTTCCAACAATGCCAGGAGTATCTCTGATCTGCCCTGCAGCTGCCACAATGCGCGCCACAAGTTCTTCAGCACTGCTGACAGGTGTATGGTATACCTCGGCCTTCAGGTAACCCCAAAGGAAGAAATCCAAGCAGGTGAGGTCTGGTGATCGGGCAGGCCAGTGAACTGGACCCCCACGCCCGATCTACCGCTGGCCATACCTTGCGTTTAGATGGAGACGCACGTCGTTCGTGTAATGGGCCGGAGCTCCATCGTGCTGGAACCTAATCTGGCGACGCGAACCTTCGGGTACGTGCGCCTCATCCAGAAGCTGCGGCAGCACTTGATCCAGGAAAATCAGGTAATTTCCACCTGTCAGCCGTTCAGGTAACAAATAAGGGCCAATGAGGCAATCCCCCAGAATGCCGGCCCACACATTTACTGAGAAACGCTCCTGGGCTGCTCGGCTTCTGGTTTCATGTGGATTTTCATCACACCACACATGACTGTTGTGGGCGTTCCACATTCCCTCCCGGCTGAAGGTGGACTCGCCCGTAAACAAAATGCTGTTTACAAAACGGGGATCCCTGGATCTCATCGCCAAGTACCATCTTGAGAATTCCACTCGAGGGCCAAAATCCTGCTCTCTGAGCAACTGCACCCGCTGGATGTGGTAGGGGTGCAGATTCCGGGAACGTAAGATGCGCCACGCAGTTGCTTGCGAAATGCCAACATGTCTGGCGATATCTCTCGTGCTAAGACCTGGGTTGTCCTCAACCAGGTTAAGCACAGCCTCTTCGTTGTCGGGGGTGCTCACTGATCGCTCCCGTTCAGGCCTGCCTCCGTCGAAAGATCCCGTTGTGGACAACCTCTGGTGTACTCGAGCGAAGAAGGCATGGCAGGGGATTTGCCTGTTGGGGTAACGCTCGCCGTACAACCGCTGAGCGGCTCGTCCATTACAACCAGCAGCGCCATACGCCAAATGCATGTCAGCCAATTCAGAGTTTGTGTACCGTTCCATCCTACTACCGATCTGCAGACAAGTAACCCGAAGCTTAAGTAGGTACCGCACGTTCAAAAGACGTGTCTGCGCATACAACTACGTCATCTCGCGTTGTCGCCTACGCATTACGTATCTTTTGCATATCGATATGGTACGATATCTTTTGCATAAATCAGCAAAAAGCACCTTATGTAAATTTTATTGCGCGCATTGTGCATGATTGAAACCAGCTATGTTTGTTAAAAAAAACAAACAAACTGCAGTTTTAATAGCTTCTTATGATAAGTAAATTACTCTCTTGTTTTGTTTCTAACTGATCGTAGCGCCCCGTTTCCAGTTAGCGTCCGAAATGTCAACGAATTATGTTTTTTGCCCAAAGCGCCCCCTATCGATGTTTCTTTTTGTACCGTTCAACTGAGTTTCAGAGAGCCCCAGCAAACAGAATCATGAAAATGCATGCCATAAGTCAAGAAATCTGTTTCTTTATCTCCTAGGAGCCTTCGAGTTTCGACCACCCTGTACTTTGACATTTTATTCCGGCTCTTACGCTTTTTGCAGGGCTCTACTTTTGGGTTCAAACTTTAAGTTAGAGTATAAACTTTGGCGAGCATGTGTTAAATTATCAAAATAACGGGCTTAAAGTTGTTGTCTAGCTCTCCAAAGTCTGCAGCGCCCCCTATCCATGTTTTAAGAGATACGCTTATCAAATTGGTACTGAAGAAAGTCTAAACAAACAGAATCATTTCGACGCAACAAGCAAGAAAATCTAACCATTTCCCTAGTTTTTATGACGTTTCGAATTTCGGCACCCAAATTTTCGAAAGCGCCTAGCGCCTTACCATCGCGTCAGGGACCCTACATTCCCTATTCAAAAATGTTCGTCTAGGTGTGCTCTATCGATCCTTAAAGTTTGTCACCGACGAGCTGAATCACCCTGTATATGTGCGGAAGAGCTGACTGTGAATGATATTCATTAACTTTTGTTTTTAACACTCGATTACTTCCTCGTATCTGTAAGATACACAGTGACTTCTTGTTTGACTGCAAAGACATCTTTGGAGTTCGGTAATGTCCCCTCCCCCCACTTATCTTCCTATTCTGTCTTAACTTTGCAGCCAGTATTTTTCATCTGGAACGGTTTAAAGTCCTTCTTATTACTTGTGCAATGCACAAATAATAAACAAAGTCTTTATTTTATATATGTGTATGAAAATATTTTGTGTTTGTTACAATATTAATTTATTGTTAAACAAGAACTGTAGCCAGAATTTAGTTTCGGGGATTGGAAGAACAATTTTATAGATTTTAAGTTATAATGACTTTCTTTTAAATGAAAGTATATATATATATATATATAAAAAAAACAGTAACACTTTTCAACAGATTTCGACGTGGGACGGTCTCAGGATCGGACCCATGCCCTCCCCCCTTCCCCCCAGATTTGAATCTGAGTTTTAAAAAAAAATCTGAAATTCTCGGCAAATTTTCTGAAAGGTTACAGCAGAGGGGGAAAGGAGAGGTAATCCCTTCCTGCTGCTAATCATTTTTGTTGTAGTTTGGGTTAACTCTGTTTATATTCAGGTCAATTTCAGGCTGAGTGGGTCCGGGTTAACCAGATTTCTAAAAAGTTCAGCATATTATTTCAGTTTAAAAACTATATATATAATAATAAACACAGATATTTGTATGTGTTTTTAACGCGATCCTTTGATAAAATACAGGTTTTTATCACGACGCTTTGACGAAATTTGCATTTTCCCCGAACTTTTGACAAAATTAGCTTTTTTCCGCGACCCTTTGACGAAATTCGCGTTTCTTCCGTGATCCTTTGTCAAAATTTGCGTTTTCTCCGCGAGTTTTTGATGAAATTCGAGTTTTTTTCGTGAACTTTTGCCGAAATTCGCGTTTTTTACGAAACCCTTCGTCGAAATTTGCGTTTTTTTCGCGGCTCTTTGACGAAATTTGCGTTTTTTTTTTGTCTTTTTGATGAAATTTGTGTTTTTCTGCGACCTTTTGACGAAATTCGTGTTTTTTCAGCTTCCCTTTGACGGAATGCGTGTCTTTTTAGCGATGCTTTGTCGAAATTTGCAGTTTTCTGTGGTCCTTTGACGAAATTCGCGTTTTTTCTGTGGTCATTTGACAAAATTCGCGTTTTTGCGCAATCCTTCCTCGAAATTTGCGTTTTTTCGCGGCTTTTTGTCGAAATTCGCGCTTTTTCTCGCCTTTTTGATGAAATTTGCGTTTTTCTGTGGCCTTTTGACGAAATTCACGTTTTCCCGTGTCCCTTTGACGAAATTCGCGTTTTTTGCGATCCTTTACGAAATTAACTTCTTTTTCGCAGCCCTTTGACGGAATGCGTGTTTTTAGCGATCTTTATTTCAAATTCGCGTTTTTTCCGCAAACTTTTGATGAAATTCGCGTTTTTTCTGCGGCCTTCTGACGAAATTCGGGTTTTTTCTGTGCTCATTTTGACAAAATTAGCGTTTCCTCTAGAATAATTTGACGAAATTCACGTTTTCCCGTGTCCCTTTGACGAAATTCGCGTTTATTGCGATCCTTTACGAAATTAACTTCTTTTTCGCAGCCCTTTGACGGAATGCGTGTTTTTAGCTATCTTTTTTTCGAAATTCGCGTTTTTTCCACGACCTTTTGATGAAATTCGCGTTTTTTCTGCGGCCTTCTGACGAAATTCGGGTTTTTTCTGTGCTCATTTTGACGAAATTAGCGTTTCCTCTAGAATAATTTGACGAAATTCACGTTTTCTCCGCTATCATTTGACGAAATTTGACATTTTTTCGCGATCCTTTGACAAACTTCGCATTTTATCTGCGGCCGTATGACATAATTCCGGTTTTTTCCTTGATCCTTTAAAGAAATTGGAGATTTTTTTTGCGAACGATTGACGAAATTGATTTTTTTTTTGCGAACGATTGACGAAATTGATTTTTTTCGGCGACCATTTGTCAAAAATCGCGATAACGTTTTAAGTCCAAATTTTCGGACTGATGACCGAATTTTTCAAATTTTCGGAAAATTCGGAACAAAGTCACCCTTGCACCCCCCCCCCCCCCCCCCCCCTCTGGCTACCGCCTTATTGAGAAAAATGATTTCTGTTTATAACACAATGCAACGTGTTTCGTAAGATTTAGAACATTATGAAAATTTAAGTCAGCCCCCCCCGAAATAAAATCCTGGGTACGCCACTGAAGATGAGATGCGCAGTGCCTCTTATTACCAACTGCTCAACATTGACATAGTTTCTCCAGAGTTTTCTCTTCGTGCTACCTTCATGCCATTCACAATTAAACAAAAAATGGAGATTGAATTTTGTCGATCAATAATATATTGACCATTGTTGTTTAATTGTTGCATTGTATTGTTAACTTATACATAAATTTATCGAAATCAAACAAATGATTTCAATTGTTGTGCAGGTTAATCTCATGATTGTTTTGCATTGTTGTAACTAATAGAATTTCCTTCTTCCGCCAGCCTTAAAAATTTCTGGTTAGTTTGAGGATTTGAATTGGGGAAATCTCTGTACGAATATATATATATATATATATATATATACAGTTCGTTTTAGGTAAATTTTGTAAGAAAATTTGTCTATAGATATTTAAATTTTTTTTAATATTACCACACCAAAAGGTAGGCATTGGACATAAAATAACGCTATACATTATAAGATAAACTTATCTAAACATATATATATCTTCTCCGAATTCTTCATTTACCTATCTAGAAAATCATATCTAGAATATGCTCACTTACGTCATCAAGATCTAATCCTCTGACCATTTATAGTATCTACGTATATCTACGCATCTACATCTGTATGATCGCAAGCACTCAGTTGTGAAATTATCTGCATATACTTACAAACTAACACAGCAATAAAATTATTAAATATATATTTAAAATGATGCGTCTTCGGGAAAAAACGAATTTTGATGATTTATAAAACAACCGATAGTATACCAGTTAAGTTTTTCTCTGTTTATTTAGGAAAGCCAAACATTCCATTTATGGATCCTGAAGAAATTGATATGGAAGTGCTCCAAAACGTGTCTTATCTGAGAAAAAAAATAGAATTAGTAAAATCGGAGCTCCTGTTGAAAAGTTATTTTTGGATATACTATTGAAAAATGTACATAAATGAATTGCATAAGCAAAATCACTTAAAAATAACCGACTAGATGAGATGCGCAGTGCCTCTTATTACCAACTGCTCAACATTGACATAGTTTCTCCAGAGTTTTCTCTTCGTGCTACCTTCATGCCATTCACAATTAAACAAAAAATGGAGATTGAATTTTGTCGATCAATAATATATTGACCATTGTTGTTTAATTGTTGCATTGTATTGTTAACTTATACATAAATTTATCGAAATCAAACAAATGATTTCAATTGTTGTGCAGGTTAATCTCATGATTGTTTTGCATTGTTGTAACTAATAGAATTTCCTTCTTCCGCCAGCCTTAAAAATTTCTGGTTAGTTTGAGGATTTGAATTGGGGAAATCTCTGTACGAATATATATATATATATATATATATACAGTTCGTTTTAGGTAAATTTTGTAGGAAAATTTGTCTATAGATATTTAAATTTTTTTTAATATTACCACACCAAAAGGTAGGCATTGGACATAAAATAACGCTATACATTATAAGATAAACTTATCTAAACATATATATATCTTCTCCGAATTCTTCATTTACCTATCTAGAAAATCATATCTAGAATATGCTCACTTACGTCATCACGATCTAATCCTCTGACCATTTATAGTATCTACGTATATCTACGCATCTACATCTGTATGATCGCAAGCACTCAGTTGTGAAATTATCTGCATATACTTACAAACTAACACAGCAATAAAATTAATAAATATATATTTAAAATGATGCGTCTTCGGGAAAAAACGAATTTTGATGATTTATAAAACAACCGATAGTATACCAGTTAAGTTTTTCTCTGTTTATTTAGGAAAGCCAAACATTCCATTTATGGATCCTGAAGAAATTGATATGGAAGTGCTCCAAAACGTGTCTTATCTGAGAAAAAAAATAGAATTAGTAAAATCGGAGCTCCTGTTGAAAAGTTATTTTTGGATATACTATTGAAAAATGTACATAAATGAATTGCATAAGCAAAATCACTTAAAAATAACCGACTAGATGAGATGCGCAGTGCCTCTTATTACCAACTGCTCAACATTGACATAGTTTCTCCAGAGTTTTCTCTTCGTGCTACCTTCATGCCATTCACAATTAAACAAAAAATGGAGATTGAATTTTGTCGATCAATAATATATTGACCATTGTTGTTTAATTGTTGCATTGTATTGTTAACTTATACATAAATTTATCGAAATCAAACAAATGATTTCAATTGTTGTGCAGGTTAATCTCATGATTGTTTTGCATTGTTGTAACTAATAGAATTTCCTTCTTCCGCCAGCCTTAAAAATATCTGGTTAGTTTGAGGATTTGAATTGGGGAAATCTCTGTACGAATATATATATATATATATATATATATATATAGTTCGTTTTAGGTAAATTTTGTAAGAAAATTTGTCTATAGATATTTAAATTTTTTTTAATATTACCACACCAAAAGGTAGGCATTGAACATAAAATAACGCTATACATTATAAGATAAACTTATCTAAACATATATATATCTTCTCCGAATTCTTCATTTACCTATCTAGAAAATCATATCTAGAATATGCTCACTTACGTCATCAAGATCTAATCCTCTGACCATTTATAGTATCTATGTATATCTACGCATCTACATCTGTATGATCGCAAGCACTCAGTTGTGAAATTATCTGCATATACTTACAAACTAACACAGCAATAAAATTATTAAATATATATTTAAAATGATGCGTCTTCGGGAAAAAACGAATTTTGATGATTTATAAAACAACCGATAGTATACCAGTTAAGTTTTTCTCAGTTTATTTAGGAAAGCCAAACATTCCATTTATGGATCCTGAAGAAATTGATATGGAAGTGCTCCAAAACGTGTCTTATCTGAGAAAAAAAATAGAATTAGTAAAATCGGAGCTCCTGTTGAAAAGTTATTTTTGGATATACTATTGAAAAATGTACATAAATGAATTGCATAAGCAAAATCACTTAAAAATAACCGACTCAGTGGCGTACCCAAGGGGGGGGGGGCTGATGGGGCTACAGCCCCCTCCGAAATTTTCGAAAGTGATATAGAAAGGTGCTGATTTTTCGTCTTTCTTTTATGGATTTTTTTTTAATTTTTTTCCATTATACAGCGGAAAAGCCATTCTCATTAGTCCCATATTAGTCCACATTGACAACAAAGAAGAGAAAGGGGGGCTGACGGGGTTATAGCCGCCCCCCCTACTCCTTCCGAAATAGTCAAAAAATTAAATGAAAAAGTGTTTTTTCTTACTTTTTAAAGATAAATCTGTAATTTTTTCTTCTGCCATACAGCAAAATAGCCATTCTCGTTAACACCATATTAGTCCAGGTTATATTAGTTAGGGGGCTGATGGAATTTCAGCCCCCTCCTCTCGAAATGGTCGAAAATGAAATGAAAAAATAGTGCTGATTTTTTTCTGTCTGTTTAAGATAAATTTGCATTTTTTCCCTATCGTTCAACAGACTATGCGCTTCCTTCGCTTTAGTTCCATATTAGTCCATATTGACACCAAAGAAGAGAAAGGGGGTTGATGGGGTTACAGCCCCCCCCCCACCCCCCAACCAGAAATCGCGAAAAATTAAATGAAAAAGTGTTTTTTCTTTAGTTTTTAAATATAAATCTGTAATTTTTTCTTCTGTCATACAGTAAAATAGCCATTCTCGTTAACACCATATTAGTCCACATTGACATCACAGCATACCCTAAGATGGGGAGGGGGCTGATGGAATTACAACCTCATCCTCTGGAAATAGTCGAAAATGAAATGAAAAAGTAGAGCTGATTTTTTCTGTCTATTTGAGATAAATTTGCATTTTCTCCCCTATCATTTAACAGACTAGCCGCTCCCTTCGCTGTAGTTCCATATTAGTGTACAGTGACATCACATTATACCCGAAAAGATAGAAGGGGGTTAATGGAGTTACAGCCCTCTCCCAAAAATTCGAACATGAAATGAAAAAGTTCTGATATTTTCCTTTTTGTTTGAGATAAATTTGTATTTTTCCTCTATCATTCAACAGACTAGCCGCTCTCTTCTCTTTAGTTCCATACTAGTGCACAGTGATACCACATTATACCCAAAGAGGTGAAAGGGGCTAATGGGGTGTCCCCTTCCTAAATAGTTGAAAATGAAATGAAAAAAAAGGCTGTTTTTTTTTCTTCTTGTTTGAGATAAATTTGTAATTTTTCTTCTGCCATACAGCGAAATAACACCATATTAGTCCACATTGACATCACAGCATACCCAAAGATGGGGAGGGGGCTGATGGAATTACATCCCCCTCCTCCCGAAATAGTCGAAAATGAAATAAAAAAATATTGCTTTTTTCTTTCTGTTTGAGATAAATTTGTATTTTTTTTCTCCTATCATTCAACAGACTAGCCACTCTCTTCTCTTTAGTTCCATATTAGTGCACAGTGACACCACATTATACCCAAAGAAGTAGAAAGGGGGTGATGGGTTACAGCCCCTTCCCAAAATAGTCGAAAATGAAATGAAAAAAGGGCTGATATTTTTTTTTGTTGTTGTTCGAGATGAATTTGTAATACACTTGTTTTCTGCAATACAACGAACTACACGTTCTGGCTAGTCTCATATCAACGCACAGTTACACCACAGTATACCCAATGAGGGGAAGGGGCTGGTGGGGTTACTTACTCTTCCGAAATAATCAAATATGAAATGAAAAAAAAATTCCAGTTTTTTTTCTTTCTTTTGAGATTAATTTTTAATTTTTTTCTGCGACGCAGCTATTCTGGTTAGTCCCATATATTAGTGCACAGTGATGCCCCAGCATACAACAAAGGATTCGATGGGGACGGGGGTTATGACGTTACAGCTCCATTCCACCTCTGAAGAGATCGCAGTGAAATGAAAAAAGGGCTGATATTCCTTCTTTTTCAGATAAATTTGTTTTATTTTCTGGCATGCCACGAATTTGTTTTTCCTGTTAATCCAATATCCTCCTCAGTCCTGCGACCAAATTTACTTGAGACCACAAAATCCATTTTCAAATGACTGAAATCACTGTTTTACTCGATAAATGAAAACATATATACTCAGTTCAAGAGACCTACAAATAAATTCAACAAATCTAAAAGTAGTTTAATTTAAGGATTTTTTTAATTTTTCCCATAGTCGGCGGGCGCCAAGATTGTCAATGCGGGAGTATGTTAATGCACAGTAACACCACAGCTAATCTCAAGTCGATTTCGTCTAAATCGGAAATCCGGTGCGGAAGAGTTGACTGTAAAAGTAGCTTATTAACTTTCATTTTTCAGTTGCATCTGCATGCCACACCGAAATATGAGGGTGCGGAGGATTGAAGGGACTAAACCTCTTTTATCTGCCAAAACGGTCAGATTAAATGGTAAAAAAAGTTTACTTCTTACTTTTTAGATCAATTCAATTATATATATATTTGTCATGCAGCGCACTTGTCTTTCTTGTTAGTCCCATATTACTGCATAATGACACCTTAGCTAATCCCTTCAGAATTTTGGCTAAGTCGGAAGTCAGGCACACTATATATGTGCGGAAGAGCTGACTGTGAATGATATTCATTAACTTTTGTTTTTTTTAACACTCGATTACTTCCTCGTATCTGTAAGATACACAGTGACTTCTTGTTTGACTGCAAAGACATCTTTGGAGTTCGGTAATGTCCCCTCCCCCCACTTATCTTCCTATTCTGTCTTAACTTTGCAGCCAGTATTTTTCATCTGGAACGGTTTAAAGTCCTTCTTATTACTTGTGCAATGCACAAATAATAAACAAAGTCTTTATTTTATATATGTGTATGAAAATATTTTGTGTATACAAAAAATATTTTGTGTTTGTTACAATATTAATTTATTGTTAAACAAGAACCGTAGCCAGAATTTAGTTTCGGGGATTGGAAGAACAATTTTATAGATTTTAAGTTATAATGACTTTCTTTTAAATGAAAGTATATATATATATATAAAAAAAAACAGTAACACTTTTCAGCAGATTTCGACGTGGGACGGTCTCAGGATCAGACCCATGCCCTCCCCCCTTCCCCCCAGATTTGAGTCTGAGTTTTAAAAAAAAAATCTGAAATTCTCGGCAAATTTTCTGAAAGGTTACAGCAGAGGGGGAAAGGAGAGGTAATCCCTTCCTGCTGCTAATCATTTTTGTTGTAGTTTGGGTTAACTCTGTTTATATTCAGGTCAATTTCAGGCTGAGTGGGTCCGGGTTAACCAGATTTCTAAAAAGTTCAGCATATTATTTCAGTTTAAAAACTATATATATAATAATAAACACAGATATTTGTATGTGTTTTTAACGCGATCCTTTGATAAAATACAGGTTTTTATCACGACGCTTTGACGAAATTTGCATTTTCCCCGAACTTTTGACAAAATTAGCTTTTTTCCGCGACCCTTTGACGAAATTCGCGTTTTTTCCGTGATCCTTTGTCAAAATTTGCGTTTTCTCCGCGAGTTTTTGATGAAATTCGAGTTTTTTTCGTGAACTTTTGCCGAAATTCGCGTTTTTTACGAAACTCTTCGTCGAAATTTGCGTTTTTTTCGCGGCTTTTTTGACGAAATTCGCTTTTTTCTCGTCTTTTTGATGAATTTCACGTTTTTTTATGGAAATGGTCGTGTTTTTTTGTTTTTTCGCTGCTGTTTAACGAAATTCACTTCTTTCCGCAGTCTTTTGATGAAAGTCACGTTTCTCTGTGGCCCTTCTTTGTGACCATGCTTTTTTTTGCGATCCTTTAACGAAATTTGCGTTTTTTCCGCTTCCCTTTGACGGAATGCATATTTTTTTTAGCAATCCTTTGCCAAAATGTGCGTTTTTTCTGCAGCCCTTTGAGGAAATATGCGTTTTTTCTGCGGCCCTTTGAGGAAATTATCGTTTTTTCTGAGGTCATTTGCCGAAATTCACGTTTTTTTACGCAATTCTTCGTCGAAATTCACGTTTTTTCGCGGCCTTTTGATGAAATTCGCTTTTTTTCTGCGGCCTTTTGAAGAAATTTGCGTTTTTTCCAGATCCTTTGTCGAAATTTGCTTTTTTCCGCGGGGTTTTGACGAAATAAGTGGTTTTTCCGGAGCCTTTTGACGAAATTCAAGTTTTTCTGTGGCCCTTCTTTGTGACCCTGCTTTTTCTTTTTTTTTTGCGATCCTTTAACGAAATTCGCGTTGTTTCAGCTTCCCTTTGACGAAATGCGTTTTTTTTTAGCGATCCTTTTCGAAATTCGCGTTTTTTTTGTGGTCATTTGCCGAAATTCGTGTTTTTTAATGCAATCCTTCGTCGAAATTTGCGTTTTTTTTTGTCTTTTTGATGAAATTTGTGTTTTTCTGCGACCTTTTGACGAAATTCGTGTTTTTTCAGCTTCCCTTTGACGGAATGCGTGTCTTTTTAGCGATGCTTTGTCGAAATTTGCAGTTTTCTGTGGTCCTTTGACGAAATTCGCGTTTTTTCTGTGGTCATTTGACAAAATTCGCGTTTTTGCGCAATCCTTCCTCGAAATTTGCGTTTTTTCGCGGCTTTTTGTCGAAATTCGCGCTTTTTCTCGCCTTTTTGATGAAATTTGCGTTTTTCTGTGGCCTTTTGACGAAATTCACGTTTTCCCGTGTCCCTTTGACGAAATTCGCGTTTTTTTGCGATCCTTTACGAAATTAACTTCTTTTTCGCAGCCCTTTGACGGAATGCGTGTTTTTAGCGATCTTTTTTTCAAATTCGCGTTTTTTCCGCGAACTTTTGATGAAATTCGCGTTTTTTCTGCGGCCTTCTGACGAAATTCGGGTTTTTTTCTGTGCTCATTTTGACGGAATTAGCGTTTCCTCTAGAATAATTTGACGAAATTCACGTTTTCCCGTGTCCCTTTGACGAAATTCGCGTTTTTTGCGATCCTTTACGAAATTAACTTCTTTTTCGCAGCCCTTTGACGGAATGCGTGTTTTTAGCTATCTTTTTTTCGAAATTCGCGTTTTTTCCACGACCTTTTGATGAAATTCGCGTTTTTTCTGCGGCCTTCTGACGAAATTCGGGTTTTTTCTGTGCTCATTTTGACGAAATTAGCGTTTCCTCTAGAATAATTTGACGAAATTCACGTTTTCTCCGCTATCATTTGACGAAATTTGACACTTTTTCGCGATCCTTTGACAAACTTCGCATTTTATCTGCGGCCGTATGACATAATTCCGGTTTTTTCCTTGATCCTTTAAAGAAATTGGAGTTTTTTTGCGAACGATTGACGAAATTGATTTTTTTTTTTGCGAACGATTGACGAAATTGATTTTTTTCGGCGACCATTTGTCAAAAATCGCGATAACGTTTTAAGTCCAAATTTTCGGACTGATGACCGAATTTTTCAAATTTTCGGAAAATTCGGAACAAAGTCACCCTTGCACCCCCCCCCCACCCTCTGGCTACGGCCTTATTGAGAAAAATGATTTCTGTTTATAACACAATGCAACGTGTTTCGTAAGATTTAGAACATTATGAAAATTTAAGTCAGCCCCCCCCCGAAATAAAATCCTGGGTACGCCACTGAACCGACTTTAAGCAAAAACCTTAAAACTATACTTTTAACATTTAAAATTGTGTAGATTTAGTTACTTACTATAATATGTGTATTGAAGATTAACTGCGTATCGCCGCTATTTACTTACCGTTCAAGAGTATCATGAGTTTCTCCAGCGATTTCTCTCCGTGCTACCTTCATCCCATTCACTATTCAAATAAAAATGGAGACTGAATTTTGTCGATCAATAAATATTGACCATTGTTGTTTTATTGGTTAAACTGCATTGTTATCTTAAACAAAAATTTACCGATATGAAACAAATGATTTCAATTGTTATCCAATTTATTCTCATAATTGTTTTACATTGTTATGACTGGTAAAATTTTCTTACATCAGAATTAAAAATTATTGATTAGTTTTTAAATACTCACGAGGCAGATCTCCATACAAAGGAACCACACAAAAGGGAAAAAAATATACAATGCGTTATTGGCAAATTTTCATTTGCGAACAGTTTGGCTGTCTGTAAAATAAAATATTTTTGAATTAAAAAATCTCAAAAGTTGACCTACGATATAGAATTCTACGTTATAAGATAAACAGTGATACATGTATACGTCTTTACATTTCCTCATAATTCTATATTTACCTAGCTACGAATATGAATCTACGTATGCACCCAGGTAGCACAGCAATATTGGCCCGATACTGCCCAATATCGGCCAATCTTGGTGTGCATCGGCAAAGACCGGTCATGTTTACCGACATTGGCCAATATTGATCGATGTTGTCCAATGTTGGATTTGTAACATTAAAACTTCTGGAATCATGAATATTTTAATTTTTTATTCACAAATTGCACTTTTTGTGGGAAGGTAGAAAACAGGAAACAATTATAATAACATTTTAAGTTTTATAAATCCATGTAGAAAAACTCACATTGGCCAATATCGGGCAACATCGGTCGACGTCGACACAAGCAATGATCACAAGGATGTGCCATGCTGTTGCAGATTTGTTGTCCCATTTTATAGAAAAAAAACGAGAATATTTATATGTTGATGGTAGTATGGAAAAATGAGGTGTGTCATTCTTGAAATCCGAAAGTTACATCTTTATGTGAAACGGGTAAGTGCTCTTTATATTTCATATAATGTTTGTTTATTGAATACATATAATCAGACTCATTTCATATATTCAAACTTATTTTTGAAATATTGTTTTTTGTTCACATTGGTATTATTACTTGATTAGTTATCCATATTCTTGTGTAGTGTGCATTTACTGTTCATATCATATTTATACTTGTCTCGGAATGTATATTATGCTTAAAGATTTTCGTCACTAATGATTGTAAACAAATGTATATGAACTTTTGCTAGTGGCTGAGTCAGTATATTATTTAACCGTGTAAGTAACACCAAAACACTTTTTCATTGTTTATTTATTAATTAAATTGTCTTGATTCTTGAATTGTCTTTATTCTTGAAGTAATTATTTATATTAGAACGTGATTTTTTTTTTTTTTTTTTTTTTTTTTGTACGTAACTGAAACGATTTACTTACTTAAATGGCACAAGTACAATTAAAGTTGTGAGCAATTTATATAACCTTGAGGTCCTTTTTATGAGAATTTGGAATAAACATTTCAGATATCCTAATTTAAAAATGCGAGAATTTTTTTTTCTTCTTCTCTTATAAGGGGGAGGGGAAGGGAGAGTATAGAATTTTTTTTTGTCATATTTGCTACTTTGAACATAATTTTCAAAATATAAAAATCGTTAAAAGACTCAAAATCAGTCATCAAACAATTACAATCAAAGGTTATTTATTCTTTTTATATTCACTTTGTTATTTATTTATTTATTGGTTTATTTTTTACTCCATCCAAAAATAAAAATTTGATACATTGTTAAAGCTGATTCCTCTTATTTAAGTTTAATCATTTGAGATTTTTTTTAAAGATTTCTACTGATAAATTATCTGGTGGGGAGGGGGGGGGGGAGATTTCAAGATTCTGTATAATGCTTCTTCCTACCACCAATACAGTTAAAAATCTTTAAACTCCTTATTTTGTTTAATTTGCATAATGTGTTCTTAATTAAGTCATATACAGAAATTTAATCATTTGGGAAGAGTTGCCTATCTTGTGCCACTTGGCACGACTGGCAAAAAAGAAAGCAATGTTGTCAAAAGGGCACAGATGTCATATTCGCCCCATATTGGCGCGATTTTTTTCTGTCGCCAATATCATATAGGCAACAGGTACTTAACCTGCGCCAAAGTGTCATTATTTTGCTTGATGTGGTAACCCGGATTATGTTGTTTATGCTGTTGATGTTTTCGCCAAATTGGCAAGCGAAAAAATTGCGCCAATATGGGGCGAATATGACATCTGTACTGTCAAAAGTTGTCTGTTTTAGCTTCTTACCAAATTTTTATTTTAATTATATTTTATTAATATTATATTTATATTATTTGTAATATTTTATTTTTAAATTTACCAAATCATCTTACCAAGCGCCAAAAGATTGCAACAACAACATCCTAAGCATTTATCGCCCAAGTTAACTTTCCAAGTTTTCTGGCACATCACACATGCTATGGAATTCTTGTCATGAATTTGATAATGGCTATGTTAAAGCACTATTATTTATCTGATGTCTATTAAGAAACCATTAATAAATGCAAATTTCCCAAAAATTTAAGGGTACTTTTTGGTTACGCGGGCACCAGTGTTAAATATAGGTATATATACATATATTTATGTGTGTATATATATATATATATTTACATATATGTATGTATATATAACACTGGCACCTGGCTAACCGAAAAGTACCAATTTAAGTTTTATGAATAAGCAGTTTCTACCTGTTAAATTCTTCTTGGGCAAGATTTCAAGATTCTGTATAATGCTAAGCCTTGCATTTTAAAAATCATCTATTTTTTCAACCTCCAATTTTAGTGATTAAGTAATATTTACAAGGAGAAAAAATTTGTCGACTGGTATTGAAGAATTAAAAGTGTATAAGATGCTTTTTGTGTAAAAATAAAGTTTGTTAATACAGTAGACTCCCTCAAATTGAATAACTGAAGGAAAATGATCTCATTTTTTTTGTGCATATTCAAATATGCATTATTAATTATTTACTTGAACTTTGCTTTTAATATTTTAATCAGTTTTTAAATTATCTTACTTTTTATCATTTTAGTTTATTACTTTACTTAATTATTTTAATATTTTACAATATCACAATCATTCATTATAATTTTGATTGCATTAAAATTACTGTTTAAAAAATGTAAACAAAGCAATGGCCAGAAATCCGCACAACATCTGGTCCCAAGCTGTGCGGATTTGAAGGAGTCTACTGTATTATATTGAAACACGTCAGTTTTTTAATCAATCATACATATATTTCCTGGCTTGTGTGGGCCCATAGGGACAGAGGGGCTTCTGCCTCTGTGCTGTGTGCTGGAGATGCCCTCAAAAATGGTGTAAGATTGAGTTTAACACACACAGCATGGGTCTCTATATTGCAGTCAATGTTGTATTTTTACACTCTTTTATTGAACTTGGTTTTTATATGTAAAGAAAGAATTTTGTAATTGATTTTTCACTCTTTTCTTGATATTCTAGAAGGATTAAAATTATGCTTGTGTATTTCCAATGACAATATGCCATTTTAATATTTTTAGAACTTCATTATAAATTGATTCTAAGGCATTTTTGTTCTACCTAGCTGCAGGTGATAAATCTCCAAATAATCTTTGTTATAACAACTATTTATGAATTACAAAAACAATGCAGTTAATATGCACCAAGCCATTTACGTCAAAATATGTTTAGTGGCTGTGAAACTGCAACAATGAAATATTTGGAACAATAAAAAATATATATATATGAATAGAAAATAACTTTTTATTTTTTAAGTTTCCTAATTTTTATTGATTATTTTTAATTATTAATGATAATTTATTTTATTTAATTTTAATGTCTTTAAAAAAAATCATTGTTTATAATTTATTACTGTATATACTCTCATTAGTCAACCCCAAAATTTGAGAGATATAACATGTCCATCCATTTGAATAACAATATTTAATAATAGATATAACAGTAGTAATCTTGGTCTTAATTTAATTTTAATCAAGGAAGATTAATATGAATTCTGAAATCAAATAGGGCTGAAAAAAAAAACGTTTTAGCCCAATCCGTGTGGGTTTTTCGGGTTTTATTGGGGTTTTTTTTGGTTTCTTTCGGGTTTTTGTAGTTTTTTGCTGCACGTTTCTTTGAACAATGCCAACTATGTTTAATTACTTACTTATTATGATTCTATTATATATGTAAGATAAAATTTGAATTAAATTTAGATTTTCAGACATCTTTGCATAAAAATTAAAAATGATTTGAAAGAACTGCAAGACCCAACCCTCATCAAATTAATATAATCCAAAGAACTTGCATTTTTAACTTTTTATGACTACGTAGGAAAAATGATTATAGTGTATAGGTTATAATTCATTTTTTTAATAGTACATAGAAAATGTGTTCATAATGTATTATGTATTTTTGCAGTTGTGGCTGTATTTAATATTTCAATTTTACTTATGATTTGTATAGAATTAGACGGACAAATTTTCATTTTTACATATTAGATAATGAATGATAAAAAATAGTCATTTTTCCTTTTGGATAATTTTAATTTGCTGAAGTTTGGGTTTTGCGGTTCCTTCAAATCATTTTTATCTTTTTATACAAAGATGTCTGAAAACCTAAATTTAATTAAATTTTTATCTTACATGTACAACAGAATCATAACAAATAAGTAGTAATTGAAAATAAATGATACTGTGCAGCAAAAAACTCGTATAAACCAATAAAACCCACTTTTATGTGGGTTTTTTCTTTTGGGTTTTATTATGTGGGGTTTTTTTAAAAAGCCCACCCAGGTTTTTTTGGGCGTGTAGGTGGGCAGACAGCCCTGATGAAAACGATTCCAAAATACTGATAATAAAATGGAATTATTTTCATTCCTTTAAAATTTTGGTGTTTATTTACACGTGAGTACATATAGTAATTAATTTATGATTATATGTTATAAAAAATAGTTTAGAAATCCTGTATAACAGTTTAAATAATATTTTCCCCTGTTACTATATTTTAAAAGATAAGTAGAACAAATATTATATATATTTTAAATAGATTCACATATTCATGCTATTTATCAAGTAATACATCAAAGCAGTGATTTTTCAATAGTTGGGGTCTTTGTAAAATTAATTCATTGTAACAGATTTTTTTTTTTTTTAAGACATAAATTGTAGTCGTGAAATTAGGTGTGATTCTAAAGATAAACATTGAATGCTTATAAAAGTGTACTTTTTTAGAAACTATTTTTACTTTTATTATTTTCATAAAGAATTTTAGTTTTGAAAATTCATTTTAGTTTGAAAATGCCTTCTTGAATATTATGTTCAAATTTTGTAAGAGGAAAAAAAAAACTGAAGTGAAATTTTAAAATTGTAAGTTTTCAGTTTGTAAGTTAATAGTTGGTTTGCAATTTTGTTTTCTGATTTATAAAACCATTAAACAATAAAGTTGTGAGTACTGTGTGATTTTAGCACTAACTATTAGATACAGTAGACTTCTTCAAATCCGCACATCATCGAATATGTAAACAATAGAACTTTCAGTTCAGATGTAGGGACAAAATTACAGACTTTTTTATTTTTATATAATTCCATGTGTATTTTAATATGTAACTCTTGTTAATGTGACTGATCTCTTCCTTGTTCATGAAGGAAATAGTATAAATTTATTTCTGAAAAATTCTAGATATTGCTGATATCACTAATAATTGCAATCTTCTTACCAAATATATTTATGTATTAATCAAGCTTTTTTGGTTATTAAGTCTGGCTAAATCTGAAATAAAACTTTTTTATTTTATGATTTTGATATGCATTAGTAGGGTATCTTTATGAGGCAAGTTTGGTTGAATAATTCAAGAAAAATGTATTATAATCTTTATTATGTATATTTAATTATGCATTATTATTTACTTGACGTTTACTTTTAATAATATAATTATTTTTTAAATTATCTTAATTTATATTATTTCAATTTATTATTTTACTTAATTATTTTAATATTTTACTATAAGTAAGCATTCATTATAATTTTGATTGCATTATTACATTCAAATTACTGTTTAAAAAATATAAACAAAGAAAGCAATGACCAAAAATCCGCTCAAATTCTGGTCCTTAGCTGTGCAGATTTGAGGGAGTCTATTGTATTAATATAATAAAGTAAAAATATTTCATTTTCAAGCTGAAATTTTGGTGAATAAATTCAAATCTCCCATTTAAAATTTGTTTGTGGGAAAAAAAAAAAAAAAAAAAAAAAAAGCTATAGCAAATTATAAATTGTTATAGCAAAAATGTACTTGGTCTGATTGTGATTTGTTCATTGTACTTTTCTAGCTAGTGTGGAAATGAAGTTTGAAGGAACAGAAACCACTGCTATCTCTAGCTGCATTGGAAAGGTGCTTGCAGAATTTGATGACAGGGATAGAAACACTTTTCAAATGAGAAGAAGATGACTAACAAGAAATAGATGATTTGTCGAAAAAAATTTTGTTAAATAATAAATATGATTAATAATAGTTTGTAAATAAAAAAACATTTAATTCTTTTTTGTGATTAATAAATTTTATTTGTTATACATGGTAAGTTTTTATTTAAATTCTAAGAATTGACTTCTAATTTTTGTATTATCATTTTTAAAACTAGTATCCAATGTTTAAGATATTTCAATAAAATGCAATTTATAAAATAAATTTACAAACTTTTAAAATCACCTTGTAAATTTTATCTTAGAGAAAAACAGTTGATAAAAATTGACTCATATAAAATCTATCTAAAATTAGAATTTTTAACGAAATATAAATTATGATGATATTTAAATGCTAAGTTTTTAGATTTCTAATTATTTCAAATGCCTTACTTGTGTGCAATTGAGAGAATTTATCAATTTGAATTTCTAAAATGTATTTTATATCTTCACCCCCCCCCCCTCCCTGACTCAAAAGAGAAAACATATAAAGAAAATTAGCTATTTTGCCCTTTGTATAATTTCTGATATTTTCAAAGTATTTTTTATCTATTAATTTTTTTGAGGGCTGGGGAAATGACCTGAAATATATTTAAAAAAATTTCTACCTTCTATCAGTCACAATTTCTTTCTGCTTACATAAACTTAAGTAGGTATTGTAAATTCTGAAATGGAATTTAGATAGCCTTAATGTCATGTTAGTCTACTTTTTGTAGGGATGTATAATTTTTAGAAAGATTCAAGTGTTGGGGAAAAAAAAAAAACTTTCTGTAAAAATTGATTTTTTTTTTCTTTTTACAAATAAGAGCTTTTTTGTTGCTAAATTTTCTTTGAAAATATAAAATAATATAATTTTTTTGAATATACGTATGTACATTAAAAATAGAAAGATTTTATTTTTACTTCATATGAATACATTACAAATAGAAATAATAAACTTACTATTAAAAATTTTAGTTCCAGAATAGATTTTCTCGCTTAGTTTGACGTTGTTTGTAACATATTTTTTTAAATGGTCATTTCAGTTGCACTTTCAATTTTACACTGCCATTAAAACTTATAATATAAATATTTGCCTCAGTATTTGCTGTCAATTGTGTTTATTTAATAAAAAAATCCCATCGAAGTGTTTATCCCCCAGTAGTATAGTCAGACTCTCATTCAGAATGAAGGGAGTATAAAGATAAAATATAAATTAATGTTTTACTAATTTTTAATGTAGGAGTAACTAAAATAAAGTTGGTTAAATAAATAAAAAACAACAACAGGTGGATTACTTTTTTCAACCAAATTTTGCTTGCATTTTTCGGTTAGCTGGGCACCAGTGTTATATTTCCATACATATATATGTACACACGCATACACATATATGTACAGATATGTGTATGTAAATATAACACTGGCGTCCGGCTAACCAAAAGGTACCATTTTTTTTTTCAGGTGTGGTGGAGAGAGGGGGTAACATTTCATTTATACAGTAGAAGATCTTTATAATCCTATATAATGCACAGCTTTTGAGATGTAAGCAATGAATTTTGCACTTAAGAAGCACCTGTAATCCGTATTGCAAAAATATTGTATGCAGAGGATTAAATTTCAAACATTATTTCATCTTTATCGCCTTAATTCAGAATTTTTTTAAATGAAAATATTGCTGTTATTAAATGTAAAAATTTTGGGATTAAGCAATGTGTTGATTTTGTCCCAGCATGTTTCGATAATTTTTATGGCGATTTAACAATGTGTGAAATAATCAATATTATGCAAAAATTTTTTAACCTGCAAAACTTTTGGTCCTAAGGAATGCAATGTAAATATCTACTACGATTGTTTTGTATATTGCCATATTTACAAGGTAAGCTTTAATGTTGTGTGAAATGACCTATATAAGGCAAAATGTTGCATGTTTTGGTTTGCATTATAAAGATCTTCTACTGCATATAAATACTATGTTAACGTTTATTGTAAAGACATAAAAAAAATCATTTCAGCTACGTTATTTTTATTTATTTTTTTTTATAATAGTTGAGTGTTTATTGATTATGCGAAAATAAAATATGGAAATCTGCTTATGATGAATTGATTTTTTTAAATATTCAATTTTTCAACCTCACTATAACCACAAATTGGTATTACGGACATAATTTTACATATGAATTTTTAATGAGGAAAGTAGCATTTACTTATGAGTTTTTTAAAAAGTTAATGTTTCAATGTAGAACGTTGAACATTGGTAAGAAAAAAAAAGAGAAACCACCAGAATGTAGAGTGAACATAAGAAAGAGAGTATTCATCTTCCAACACTATAAAATCGGTAAGTCTCCGATTCAGGATGATGGCCATACAGATAAAATATAAATTTTCTTCTGAGTTAATTAGGTTGGAATAATAAATAAAAGTTAAGTTCAGTGGTGTAGTCGTAAAAAAAACAGTGGGTATACGTTCTAAGCAGAGGGTATACGCTCAAGACAGAGAGTGCATATATAGTATAATACTATATACCTCGTGCATATATACTATAGCTTTTTTGAGAAACAGAGGGTATACGGTGTTCCTTAAAAAAATCCAGAGGGTATACAACGTATACCCCCGTATACCCTCCACTGCATCCCTGGTTAAGTTTGAAAAAACAACAAAGGTAGAATTTTGCATATGTAACTTAAGAGGGATCTTCCTTTTAAACTATTTTTTAGTTTTCAATAGTATTGTAATATCTGTGGTGGCATTATGTTTAATACTATAATGGAAATATATATATATATATATATATATATATATATATATATTTATTTAATCTTACAGAAATGCCTATTTAATTAAAATTAAAACTTTTTGAATAATTTTTAACTTTTTAAAAATCTCTACTACTTTTTTAAATATGAATATTTTTTGCTTCAGAAATTTCTGTAATTTCAATGATGAGTTTGTTGAATTTCCTTGATTTTTTATTATACAAAAGAGAAAATGATTTATATTAAATGTAATATCCCATACATCTAAAAATCCATGGCCCAGTTTTATGTAGTATAATCTAAGGAATGTGGGGAAAAAATTTGAAACGAAAAATATTGTTATTTAAAAAATCAGTTGGGATTAAAAAAAAAAATTTTTTTTAATTTAAATTTTAGTTAAATAGAGATAAGTAAGATTTTTCTTTTTTTTTTTAATTATATGAAATTTAATTTGCTTTATAGTATTAAATATAATGTCACTACAGATATTACGGTATTATTCAAAATTGAAAAAGTATAAAGGGTACTGTGTCCCCTTAACATAGTTTTTGACTAACTTTTACTAGTTTTTTTTTTCCTTGCAAAGTTTATACATCAATACAGTTAAACAAATTTGAACATCTATATTTATGGTAAAGGCAGAAAAGAATAAATCATTTCAGTTAAATATTTTTTTTTATTTTAATATGTTGAATATTTTTATTGATTATATGGAAAAAAATTATCAAAATTGCTTATATGGTAATAAAAGTTATTTTATTCAAATAATACAATATAACACTTTTCAACTTTACCATTTCCATAAATTGGTATTATAGATATAATTTTGCATATGACATTTATAATGAGAGAAGTATAATTATTAATTTTACACAATATTTTTACGTACAATACTGAACATGAAAAGAAAAAATTAAAAAAACATCAGAATATATAAAATATTTGAATAAATTATTTTATTAATGGTATTTGAATTTTCGTAAAAAGCTACCTTTTAATAAAAGAAAAAAAAATTCCCCAAAATTTTTGGGTTGTTTCAGAGCAATCACTTTCAACATAATCATGAAAAATTTCCCTTTTAAATATTTTTTACATTATCATGGCAGTGAACTTAGCTATGATTTTCCATATAAACAATATATAAATATATATTTCTATCATAGCAAAAAAAAAAAAAAATTGAAATAGTTAAAAAATATATATTTATATGCATATGTTTTCAAACCTGGATTCATCAATATAAAATGGCAAACTTTTTTCACTAATATAAAGAGATATTTATTACCAATACTATGTCAAGACAGGTAATCAATATCTCTCTATATTGAAAAAAGAAAGCTTTGCTATTTTATAGTGTCGAATCCAGTTTTAACCAATATCGACAGGTCCGGTGTTCCCCGATATTGGCCGGTCCGGCGTCCGCCGATATCGGCCGGTATTGGGTCCCGATATCGGCCGGTCAGGCGTTCGCCGATATCGGCCGGTATTGGGTCCCGATATCGGCCGGTATTGGGTCCCGATATCGGCCGGTATTGGGTGCCGATATAGGCCAATATTGGAAAAAAAGTTTGCCATGCAATATCGGCCAATATCGGTATACCGATATTGGCCGATATTGCGAAATCGCTGTTCCCGATATTGGCCGATATTGCTGTGCTACCTGGGCACATATCCGGCATTACTCTCTTTCTTTGCAAAAAGAAAATGTCCTTCCGGCCAGTGCCGGGATGAAGAGGTAGCTTTCATATTCCTTATTTTAAAAAAGCCAACTTATATCATTCAAACACACGAAGCTCAATTTAGTGGAAACCGAATATAGGAGATTCAATACTAATTTTTATCAATATAATGAATGAGAATTTCGCGAAATTAGTCAGCTTTAGCCAAGCTGCTTTTCTTTAAAGTAACTTATATTTGGCTGCCAAATTCGGCGATTTATTAAAGTGCCTGCCATTTTAAGACAACATGGTGGATGAGGCTAACCAGTGAACTTGGTCGAGACCTTAGTAATTGCTGTGCACACGCTCACTCACATCGGAATCGATTGACATATACGAGTGCTGTCGCATGCAAAAAATCAGATTTTTCAAAATGTCCCCCACAATAGAAATTGAAACTGCTATATCTGAGCCATTTTTTAAGGTAAAGACAAACAAAAAATGCTCCTGAATCCTTATATCAAGGTCAAATACTTAAGAAAGAAACCTTTTTCAATTTCTAATTTTTTTGCACCTCACTTTAAATATATATATATTTTTTAATTTAATGGCCGCCATTTTGAAACAGGATGGCTGATGAATCTGGCCAGCGAACTTGGTCGAGGTATTGATGTATACTATCCACATGCCTTCTTACATCGAAATAGGCGAATACGTGTGTTATCGCGTGACAAATACAAGATCGTTTTAAAATGTTAGCCATGCTAGAAATTCAAAGTGCTATAATTCAACCATTTTTTAAGATATAAACAAAAGAACAAATTTTCAGAAACAAAAACTGCTCCGGAATCTTTGTATCAAAGACAAACACATAAAAAAATCTTTTTCATTTTCCAATTTTTTAATACCTCATTTTAAATTTTAAATTAAATTATTTTTTAAATAGCAACCCTTTTGAAACAAGATGGCGAATAAAGCTGGCCAACGAACTCGGTCGAGACATTGGTATGTACTATGTACAGACCAAGTAACGTCCAAATCGGTTCATAAATACGCCTGTTATCACGTGACAAAAATCAGGACGTTTCAAAATGTCAACACGCAAGAAATTCAAAATGCTATAACTCAGCCATTTCTTAAGATATAGACGAAACAAAAACTGCTCCCGAATCTTTTTATCAAGGTCAAACACATAAGAAGAAAATATTTTTTCAATTTTTTGGTACCGCATTTCAAATTTAATTTTTTCTTAAAAATTTAAATGGCCGCCATTTTTAAAGAAGATGGCAGATGAAGCTGGCCAACGAACCCGGTCGAGACATTTGTATGTACTATGTATAAACGAAGTTACATTCAAATCGGTTCATAAATACGCCTTTTATCGCGTGACAAAATTCAGGACGTCTCAAAATATCAGCCACACTAGAAATTCAAAATGCTGCAACTCAGCCATTTTTTAAGATATAGACGAAACAAAAACTGCTCCGAAATCTTTGTATATAGGTCAAATACATAAGAAAAAAATATTTTTCCATTTTCAATTTTTTGTTACCACATTTCAAATTTTAAATTTTTTTAAAATTTTTCAATGGCCGCCATTTTGAAACAAAATGGCGGATGTAGCTGGCCAACGAACTCGGTCGAGACATTGGTATGTACTATGTACACACCGAATTACATAGAAATCGGTTCATAAATACGCCTTTTATCGCGTGACAAAATTCAGGACGTTTCAAAATGTCAGCCACGCTAGAAATTCAAAATGCTATAACTCAGCCATTTTTTAAGATATAGTCGAAACAAAAACTGCTCCGGAATCTTTGTATAAAGATCAAATACATAAGAAAAAAATATTTTTCCATTTTTAATTTTTTGGTACCTTATTTCAAATTAAAAATTTTTTTTAAAATTTTAAATGGCCGCCATTTTGAAACAAAACGGCGGATGAAGCTGGCCAACGAACTCGGTCGAGACATTGGTAAGTACTATGTACACATCGAATTACATCGAAATCGGTTCATAATTACGAGAGTTACAGTGTGACATAGGTCATATATATATATATATATCAATTTTGAACGGAGGGTGGTTTCGGAGTCTGGGGGTCATGATCGATGAAAATATACCAAAATTTTTTGAAATCGCTTTCCTCCGAACGGCTGCAATAGGTAGCTTTTTGTAATGAAAGCTACCTAAAAAAATGCTGCGGTCGTCTTTGGAAACAGATTATTTGCTCGAATAATAAGACGAAAAACAACAGTCAAAATGCCGATCTGTAATTTCTTTTTCATATGATATATTTATAAAAATATAGTAAAAGATGCTGAATATGAGCACTAAAAAACAATTTACACGTTAAAAATGGTTAATAATTTAAATGATGTTAAGATTTTCACACTTATTATAATTTACAAAAGTAGGATTACAGCTAATAGGAGCAAAACATCAGTTCATTCCAATGAAATTTTTGTCGAAAAGTAGAGTAGAATTATGAAAAATATACTTTTCTTACTGAACAGTGCTCTATATTAACGATAATATTCCTACATCAGCGGTTCCCAACCTTTAGTGGTACGCGAACCATCTTTAACACGTTAAGCGCCACGTCAGTCACCGGTGACTGACCCTGAGCTTTCTTTTTAAAACGCGTCAGTCACCGATGACTGACGGTCTAAAATATGATAAAGAACTAAATATATATATATATATATATATACAGTAAAACCCGATTAAGAAGTTCCCGTTTAAGAAGTTTTCCCGTTTAAGAAGTTTATATTTCCGATTCCCATTTTTCTCTTATTCTTACAACACTAAAATAACTCGTTTAAGAAGTTTTGTTCGAAACTCTTTCCCGCTTAAAAAGTTTTATTTTTCCTTCCATTTTTACTTTCAAAGCTCGTTTATTTTGTCTTTTTGATTATTATTTTATTTTCTGTGCTGAAATCTCTTTTTTTATTATTCTTCGCTATTCAAAAAGGTCAATGTTTAGGACTGATAGCAGATGTGGTCACCTGTACTTCCCCTTAAAATCTGTTTAACGTGTTTGATGGAAATGGAATGTGGGTAGAGGATGGGCCTCTCGTCACTGTAACAATAGTGACTGATAAGAGAAAAGGGAATTGCTCCGCCCTACCGATAGGTGGTTCTTTCAGTTCAATAGTTACAACAGATTCTTTCCCACCACCATATTCCAAAAGTGTAATGTACTAAATCTGCTTTTGGTTTATTCATTTTGCAGTTTTTAAGTCAGTGTAAAGTGCATAACATCAAAGCTTTCTCGTTAGAAAATACACGGACAAAAAATTCTGTTTTTTTTTTTCCCAAAAATGTCGGGCAAGGCAATTACAAGGAAAGCCTTGTCAATTGAAGACAAAATCAAAATTTTGAAAGAAGTTGATAGTAACGCCAAAACAACAAGAGTTGAAATTGCAAAGAAGTTGAACATACCAGTGTCTACTTTGAATGGAATTCTAGCAAAACGAGATCTCATTTTAAACTGTTCTGAAAAATCTCGTAAAATTAAAAATGTGAAAAGAGGAAAATATGAAGTTATGGAAGAAAAGTTATTGATTAAAGGTTGCCGAAAAAAAACAGAAACTAAAAACTATAACCGATTTTTTTTTTTTTTTTTTTTGCAAAAACATATCAAATCACTCTTAAAGAGAAATTTCTTGTCTTGGATTAAATAAAGAGTTTCTAAGGTAATTATGTATTTTTACTTTATTAGCTAATTTTTTAAGTGTGCAAACTAATTTAAATTTCTTAAGAAAACTCAATTTTATAGAAAGTACTCTTTGTATTATTGTACTAAGGTAAAATAAACCCTCTTCTGAATACCAATATTTAAACTATTGATTTTTTTCAAAAAATGCTAATTTCCCGTTTAAGAAGTTTTTCCCTTTCACTCCCTTGGGAAACTTCTTAAGCGGGTTTCACTGTATATATATATGTATTGTTTTAAGTAATTACTGAAAAATTTAAAATTTACTTACCTTTTATTTATTACAGGATTATACTTTCTTAAAAATTACATAAAACATTGTAAATTTTTCGTCTTCAGTGTCAGTCACCATGGCAGTCAACGTGCTAAATAAAAAAGATTCTCGCGACCCACCTAGTATAAGGATGTATCTAATATCAGTATGGAAATTGTTGTATGACTACTATAAGCTATCGGTCATCCTATCCTACGAAAAAAGCAAATTTTCGTGCGAAGGATTCGCTGTCAAAAAAAACCAAGAATTTGTAATCCCAATGTAAGTAAGTGGGATTATAATTAAAACAACACATGTATTACAGAATTTAATTAGTATCAAAAGACAACTTTACAATCAGTGAGATATCTGGCATTAGTGTTTACGGATGAGAGCATCTAGTATATCAGGGTTAAAAGTGGTTAATTTTAACCTTTAGTCGTTTTTCATGGAAAAAGCACGTTCATACATTACACAAGTATGTCATGTTTAACAACATCAAGAACCTCAAAACTAATTTAGATATTTCTGGTTATTGTGCTCGTATATTCACACAGAAGGAGATTAAGAATTTTTTCATGGAAACTTCCTTCAAAGAGAAATCGCAAGATAGCGAAATGAAAGAGTCTTCTTCAGGTTTTGAGAGTTTGGGGCTTTTCAAATGATCTTCTTCAAAATGATTTTTAATCCACAAGCTTGAGAGCGGAGGTCCAGGGTTGCCACAACGACTGCGCGACTGCTGCCATATCTCACAATGAGGTCATAACATAATACCGACTAACTGTTTTCTCACTAAGTTTTAGTTTAAGCTTATAGCCTTTATGATTATTGCAGTTGTAAAACATTGTATTTGTGACATATATTTTAAACAGATGAAATAAATGGTATATTTTTGTGGCAAACCTCGATTATTCCGCAACTGACCAAACATCCGCCGCGACCCATTGGTTGGTAACGGCTGTTCTATGTTATAACTGACTGTTTCAACTAAACGTAATAATTATCATTTTAGCAGACAGAATTTTAATGAGACTTTTCATAAATACCCCGACCTCAGGAAAAAAAAAGGAGTGGGTGTCTGAAGACTTGAGTGATTGCAAGAAAAAAGGCCTCTCAAAATACGCTTTTTATGAAATTCACAACTGAGTCATGGAAAAAAAGGAACCTAAACAGAAAAATCTTTGTGTTTTTTTCTTTAAATCTGGACTCTGGGCTATTTAAACAGACTTTTTATTCCTCTTAGTGCACTTTTGAAATGAGTAGGTTATGTGAAATCAATAGTTTGAAAACTGCAGTGATTATTGCTTAGCCAGATTTTCCACGAGATTGTATTACATTGTTAATTTTAGCCCTGAGATAAATAGAGCAATTTATAGTGTTAATTAATTTATTTATTCTTGTGTTTCAAGATATTTATTATTGTGATGTTGAAAGTAACATATCATCATATATCATTATTTATCTCCTTTTCAAAATTAAATTCCCGATTTTTAAATTTAATTTCTCCTTTCATAATTATAAACTGAATCAAAACTTCCTCTCCTTTCTAAGAAGAATATATCTATTTCTTATTCCATTTTGCACTTTAATTTTCAGTTACTTAGGTTTTCCCAAATTCACCCAAAGCCGTTAATAAAATAAATCGAAAACAAATCTTTTTCTCATCCTAAAATCTTTAACAGTGTGAGCATACTTTCCTTCGGTTAACGAATATATAAAAAAGGTATTCTTTGACCATATGCTCCTGTTGTAGCAGTAATTCATACATGCATTGTTAATTCTCAGTTTGATAGTTAATACAAATGCCTTTTCGGCCGCAAATATATATTCTGTTTATATTAAAATCGGCGCCCGGCACCTGCATTGCTGCTTCTAAATGCATATTTCCCATTAATCAGCTTTGGCATTCGTATTTGTACGCTGAAATGTTAAAACGCCATCAACGGTCTCATTGGCTAGTTTTTAATTCAAAGTTCCATTAAGTGATATATCTTTGAGGTTATAATGGTCCAGGGTATCAAGATTTTGGCTCGACACATTGGCAATAATATCTGACAAATTATTCACTCCATCTCTGTTAACAGTTAACAGCCAATTCAAATGGTCCCTCTGTGGCACTACATTCTTTATGCCTACACCCAGTAAAGCCATCCTGCCTTCAAATTTGCAGAATTCTTCTTTTGTACTTGTCTTTAATATTCAAGGGTCTACGAATCTGAATTACCGTCAGTGATTATTTTTTTAACGCAATAATCTTATCACTAGCGCATTTAATCACGAAAAGGTTTTCGCTATAGATCATGGTCTACTGTATAATTATCTTCACGGGTTTTATCAACAACTGTTAATATGGTGAATTTTATATTTGCATTGCTTCTTGTATTAACGAAGTTCTACTGTGTGTACATGTATATATGACAAGATAAAATTTAATTTCGTTTTTAAATTTTAAAGTAAAATTAAAATTCCCAGCTATTGTCTCTTAACCTTAATTTTTAAACTTAAAGCTGTTTTTCTGCTGATAACTTTGTTTTCCAGCTTAACATTTATTTAATTTCTCACTTTAGAATTGAATCATCTTTTAAGATTAAATTCGCAGAGTCCATAATCTCTCTAAGCATTTATGGTCAATATTCCCTGAGCTTCAACCTAACCTATTTTTGTGTCATTATCCCAGACTGTACATCAATAGCTAACTAACCTATAAAATCCATGTATCTGCCCTTTTTGATAGGTCTGCCCTCTGCTGGGAATAATCCAAATTATTTCCTTATGCACGATGGACAGACCAAAGTTTCGTGACTATCTATGTAAACGATCGGCTAAAAAGATTGCTTTCACCCTGTGGGATGTTAGTCGTATGTAATGAGATGCTAACTTTTCTCAATTGACTCTCTTGCCATAGGGCCTGGTTTTAAAAAGGATTTGTAGTGAAAAGAACATTAAATCAGATCTCCAAAGATACACCTCGTTTACTTTGTGTCCCATGCCTGTGAACACACGTCGAAAAAGTGAAGTATCAGTAAAGGGCACCAGCTCTTTACACCGCACATAGATATAAAGTCTTTCTATTGCTTAGTTTATCAAATTTTTATTTTCTTCTATCTTTACAAGAAGAAAGAATTGCATTGTTGAATAATTTCGACTTCCAGTTTTCGATGGATTTATACGTTTTAGAAGGTCCTGAACACTGTTTGATGGTTTAAAAAATATCTGTCTGTGTGTATGTCTATATATCTGTATGTGGGTATGTCTATATGTCTGTATGTATGTGGGATTGTCACGAAACTTTTGTGCGCGCTCTATCTCAAGAACTAATGCACGGAATTTAATACATTTTTAGAGTCAGTTAGATCTTTGTATAAACTAGTGCTGATTAGTTTTTGATGTATATTCCCAACTGGTGGCGCTGCTGTGCTGCGTTTTGTACGATTTCGGCAATAACGTTATCTCAAAAACTACTGCATGGATTTTTATAAAACTTCAGATTCATTTAGACGTTGACGTAAGGTGTTACTGATTAGGTTGGTTGTTGGTTGTGTTTATGACGGCCAATTATCAACACGAGGGATATAGGCCCTAAGTGGGGGTCTTTCTAAGGGAACCTAACCCGTATTAACGCTTGGAAATCCAAGGTTCGAAGAAAACCACGAAAACTCCGAACAATTAGGCCGACGGGCGCGATTGGGATCGAACCCAGCACTTCCCGTCTACCAGCTTCGAGAGCAGAACCTCTCGGCCACTGGTGGGGCGGTGTTACTGATTAGGTTTTTGGTGTAAATAGCACAACATTTAGTGCTGATATACTGAATTTTCAACAATTTTCGCAAAAGCAATATCTCAACAACTAATGCGCATAATTTAATCAAACTTAATATTCTGTTACATTTTCACGTAAATCCTTATTAGACTTGGGTATATATTGAACAACAGGTGTTGATTTTATACTCTTTGGGCTGGAAATTTTGGTTGCGGATATGTAAGAAGGTAGGTTAGGAAATTCAATGGTTTGTTTGAAACAATGCGATACTTATATATCCTTGATAAATGCATCCAATTCAACGAACCTATATACCTTTACAATCCCCATGATTTGCATAGATTGTCATCTAATTCTGACTCTGCGATAGCGAATTTTGAAGTATTAACATGTATGAGATAGAAGAAAGTTTTGGAATTGGCGCATCCGACTATTTTATTGATTGGAATGTTAGGATTGTTTTTTAAGTATTTACTATTTTTCATATTAAACGCTTAATATTTTACTCTTGAGAGTTTCTACTTTTCTTTCGTGCTGACACAAAGTTTAATTTTTGAGGGGAGAAGAGTAACTTTTAATTAAATTAACTAAATAAATTCTACTTAAATAAATTTACTAATATTAATGATGTCCACATACCTCTAAATGCAAAATGCTAATTTTACTTTGTTCCCCAAAATGTGGATCATTCGAATATTTATCAGATTTTGAATAGGAATAAAATATTTTTGAAACTGAATTTTTATCAAACGTCTTAATGCTAATTGCTTCCCAACATTTAAAGAACAACATCGTTGTAAGAATGCTTAATTTTATTTCATTGAAAAGAAAAAATGAAACTGAATCGTCTTTGTCACTACTTTAAACTCAACAAAAACGGTTTCCAGTTATTTGTAATAGAATGCAGCACTTCTTAATTGTAGAATCTCTGATTATATAGAGAAATTCAGAATAATTTAAAATTGTAATATGTGATATTCTTTAAAGTCAGAAGTTAGTCACATTTTGAAGAATAACCTTTGAGAACTGGAAAATTACTTTACTAACATTACATAAGCATGATATACTTTTGAAATCCTGCAAATATTTGTAGTGTGTTTAAATCACTTAAATTATTTCATTTGAAATTTTCATCTTCCACTTGATAAAGGAGCGATAATTTCAGAATGGTGACCAAGAATTCCGATGCATTTTTTGCTGCTCAGCATCCAAGGGTACGTTTCAGGAATTATCTAGTATTTATTCTCATATAGAGTAAAAATAATCAGAGCAGTTAGTTCATTCTTTATTTAAGATTCAAAATCTTAATCAGAGTTTAAAGTAAGATAAATACATTCGACCAGACATCAAACTAACAGGCATAAAAGCTTAATTTTAGAATAATATATCTTTCTCAGAAATAAATAAAAATTTATAAGAAAAAATATTTTATAGGAATTTTAATTTGGATTTTTATTATTAAGAATTTACTTTCCAAAAATACAATAAGTGAAGGTTCGTAAAAAATCACCATTTCATGTATTTAATCCCCTATCAGTTAAATTCTAATTATTTTTTGTATTATGGTTTTAAATATAAATATATAAGTTATAGGATCCTTAAAAAAATGAAAATTGTACATTTTTTCCAATAAAAGGCCACCCTTCTGATCATCGATCAAGTTATTTAACTTTCTTATTGGTACTTTTTATCTTGACATTGTGTGTGTGTATATTTATATATAAGCTGAAAACAGAGAGCACCAGTCTTTGGCAACTTTGCTTCTTATTACTAAAATTAAATGTCAGAATTTTATCCAATTTGTAAAACTTCAAACTTCTATTGCCCTTGAATTTTTTAAAGTCATTAAAAATAATTTTCCTTTATATTATTTATGCTTGTATCTGCACTATTTTGGAAATAAGAATAATTAACATCTTTTTGATACAACAAGAGTTTACATTAATTAATATCCCTTTTTTCTTTCTTTTCGAAAAAGTAAAATTTAAAACATCTAAAACGATATTTGCTGAAAATAAATTTGATAACTCCTGCATTAACAATCAGTCAAAGTATCTTGCTGTTTCACAGTTCATATCACTAAAAAAGTTTGAAAATAACCTGAAAAATTAAATTTTTATGAACGAATCGGAATCCATAATTTACTGTCATTCATAATGCCCAAATATTCACTTTAACTGTGGTCTTTCCATTTACATCCCCTAATAACATTTTCTTTAAAACTATATTTATATGTGTTAAAAAAATTCATCTAAACTTTTTATATAATTAAAGAAAATAATCTTCAAAATTTATTTTCGGATCATATCTTAAATGAATAACCTTGTTTGGAGAGTTAACTGGTTATCATTCATTTCAATTAAACAAAAGGGAGAGGGATTATTATAACAGATAATTTCCAGTTAAGTTTCTGCAGTGTATGCTCAGCCTTTGAAGGTAGAATAAACTTACATCATATTTCCTTTTGGGTCTCAGTAATTTCACCGAAACAAGATTTCACTCTTTTGTAGGTTATCCTTTCCTTGCCATATTGGTAAAAAAGCTGAATCTTTTTCTTCTTGAAATTTCCCCTCTTTTTAATCTCATTTGCGTGTTTAATTATAACATAGCATCAAAACAGTATTTGACTAATATTATTGGTATGAAATATTGCTATAATATTAAGGTGATTGCATTTTGCTAAAATAGATTTTTGCCTTTTTAGTCCCAAAATTTCAGTAAAAAACAAATTTTTAAAAAACATTGTTTAAAAACTAAATATTTTCAGCGAATGCTATATCAGATTCAATATAACCAATATTTGTGTTCTACTAAGATATATACTATATTAGTTTTATATAAAAATTATCTTCTGAAAATGAATTTTAATACTATAACACCATTCTAAACAAAACAGTCAAATTTTTAGATTAAAAAAGGAATATAACAATTAACATTAAGGCTGGTCTCATTTCCAGTTTTGATAGTTTCTAACATATTATCTTTTGATAAATATATGCATTAATTTTCAAACCATTTAAAATTTCAAGCAATGAGACAGTACTTTGTACTTTCCTAGAATTCTTGATCTACCTTTCACAATTTCAGTCAATCTTGGTGTTTTAAAAGAGGTATTCTGTACAAGTCAGTAACTGAAAATGTGTAGTCAGAGGCCACTTGACTTTAATGAAAAATGCATAAAAATATTTTTTTAAAAAGAGGCGGGGGAGGCTGAGATTCCACTTAGAATTAAACATTATTAGAAAGTGATGCCAGTTTAATAGAAATTGAGTCATAACTAGCAAACGATATTTTACCAATATAACTTTACCAATCAGTTAGATTGTGTTAAAATAATAGTTAGTTATCAACCATCAATAAATAGAAACATGTAATGAAAAGAAATTCCTTTGTGTAACTATTTGGAACATATTCGATTGAATATTCAGAATCTATTTTTGAGATAATTAAAAATAGACTTGTTTCATAGTGTCTTTTTTTGGTCAACAAGCGTAACTTAAAACAATTTTAGAATATATAACTTAAAAAAAAATAAAACAGATGAATGCACATTAATTACAGATTTATTTAAAAGTACAACTTTACAAATAACACATTAAAATAATATCCATTTATGCAAATAATCTACAGTATGTTTATGTATGAATTTAATGGCTTTTACAATTCCTGATTTACATCTATTGGCAACAACAAAAGGATGTACGACAAAAGATTCAGCAACATCGCTTTTCACATACACATTCTCCAAAGATGGACATGACTGGATGAGGGAAACAACATTCTCACATGTCACACCAGAACATCTGAGGCAGATTGTCTTTAAATGAGGAAATACTGGATTATTGAAATTTAAATCATGGTTTTGTAGGTTAACATTACAAATGTACAATTCTTTTAAATTAAATCCATGATTCTGTATCGCTGTTAAAATGCTGGCAGTAATCCTTGTGCACCCCACGTCCAACACATGTAACTGATTGAAAAAAGAAGTATTATCATGAAAAAAGAAATCATTTACACTTGTATGATACAAACGCAAGACCTTTAAATAGGGCATTTGTGAGAACTGGAGCTTATTGAAAAGTCCAAACTTACACAAGAACAGATCCAAAACTTCAATTTTCGAAGTTCCACTGAATTGTACTGTTGGAGAATAGGCAAGAAATTTACAACTATTAAATGTCAAACTCTTTAAATTCAGTAAAAACTGCGTGCATAAATCTATAACTGAGTGAAGAGAGTCTGATAATTCAGCTTTAGTCAACGTTAATTCTTTAAGATGAGGACACTTTTCTTGCAGTTTCACACAAAGTTCCGCAAAATCGAGTGGTTCAATCCAATTTCCATATAACACAAAATATAATGTGATGGAAGTTACACAAGATGGCAGTCTATTAATGAAAGATTTAGCTACAGTAGTCTGGTATCTATGAGATGACAAAAATTTCACATTCACCACTTTCCACAAAACTGGGTTCTTCATCAATTCCTTCCATCTTCTGCACACCCTGTAATAAGAAAAGAAAATACAAACATTAAAATGTTCGTTTGTACACACTTGATACTGTGTTCACACTATCAAACTAAACAAATATACACTATTCATAATTTACATATTAAATTCATCAAACTATTTCACAATGAATTCTTAAAAGAGGTATAACACTGTTTTCAAACTTATGAAGAAAGTGATTCCGTTTCAAACCCTTCGAAAAGGAGTGACAGAAATTTTCAATAAATACAGAAAAAATCATTTATGTGTGGAATTTTTCTGTTTCTCTTCTTGAGAATATGAAACTTTTTATAATTAGGAATTCCATTCAGTTCTTATATGCAGGGCCTCAATTAACCTCTGAACCTAATGAATCACAAAATCATTTTAAAGCCCCTTTACGTTCGAGAGAAAGTTCTACACATAGATGAAAATTCATGAAAGCAACAAATTACTCTTACAAGTTAGGCTTAGACACATTAACATATATTTCATTAAATAGATTTTATTTATGTTACTTGTATAAAAATACTATGAGTATTTTTCCAGATTGTTTAGTACAGAAACTGTTCACACTTTTTTGTAACAATTTTCACTTTTTTTTGCTATATAAATTTAAATGAAAAAAAAAATAAAACCTATATGGCATCAATTTGGATCATTTCATTATCTGCATGATTAAAAATATTATTTACTTTAAAATGTAGCTAAAAAAGTAAACAATGGATCAAAGGCTATGTATTTATGCTTTATAATGATAAATATTCTTATTTAATTACTTTTAAAAAGATGTGAAAGCACAATTTTAATATTTTTACATGCAAAATAAGTGACATAAATAATAATGAAAAAAATCAAGATTTACACTGGCAAAAAGGTACAAAATGAATACCCAACAAAGCTGCATTCAATCCTTATTATACCTAAAGTCGCATATCATGTTTATAAAAAAATTCGACCCCCAAACACCTATCAGATTTTGGTATGAAAATTATTTAGCAGTTGAAAAATGGAGACATGTACCTAGTTACCATTGAGGAGATTTGGATATATTTATCTGATTGTTAAGGGAAAAGATTGATTTAGCTACAGGAAAAAGAAAAGTAAAAGACAAAATATTAATTGAGAGAAAACAAGGAAAGTTTTATTTAAGGAACACAGATTGGGTTTCCTTTTTCATTTTTAACTCATTAACGCCGGTTGGTACGAAAATGTGCCATTTAAGAAATACGAAAATTTTAAATAATAAAACCAATATTTTTGTAAAGAATTTTTTCATTATTTAATCTCAAACTTTGAGAGATTAAATAAGTTAAAATTTACAATATTGGAAAACTGGTGTCAACTGGTACCGATGTATTAAAAATGTGTAAAATAAACTCGGCATTAATGGGTTAATGAAGCCTTTATATGTTAAATAGGTTCTGAACTTTCCTCAAAAAGTTTGCTATACTTATTTGTCAATGCACTAATAGAATCAACTTTAACAGACATATCCTTAAGTATCTTATGCACAGAGAAAATTTTGTGCCAATTTAATTTAAATTTTCTGATCCAATCCTTTCCAAATAAGGATGGTCGGTCACCTTTTACTACAATAGCTTGTAAATCACACATTTGGTTTTCATACAAAACACTGACAGACACTTCCTCAGCAATTGCAATGGGTTGTTGATTATAATCTTTGAGTGTAAATGTTATACTTTTAGGCACTTATGTGTGGTAAATTTTGTTTTAACCACGTTTCAGAAATTATACTAACATCTGCAGCAATCTAATACCATATCTAATATTTTGTTACATATTTTAACTTGAACAATATAGTTAGACTAATTTATTTATTTATTTTGATTGAAAATAGATTATACTCTTCCGAATTACTCTGTTCACAATTAGCTGATACTTTTTTAGCAGAAGGATTAGTACTTTTATCTTTTAATTTACACACAGATGAAATATGGCCAATTTTGTGGCAAAAGTGATATTTAGCTGTTTTGTATTTACACTTGTTTGCATCATGTGATGCACCACAGCGATAGAATTTCTGAGAATTATTTTTATATGACTTACTTTGAATTTTATTCACTTTGTTGACATTGGAAAGTACAGGTACTGTCACTTTGATGTTACTGGCACCTTGCTCTGCTAATTCCTTTGCCAAGGCGATTTCATAAGCATCTTCTAGTTTGAGATCTTTTTTTTGCGAGTAAGCGTTTTTGAGCTGCTTTACAGCGAATTCCACAGACGAAACGATCCCGTAGAGCTTCTGGTAGAAAAGTTCCAAAATCACATGTGGATGCCAAACGCTTTAATTCAACAATATATTCGGAAATACTTTCCCGATCGTTTTGGTTTCTTCTATGAAATCGAAATCTTTCCGCAATTGTAATGAGTGCCGGGCGAAAATGGTCTTGCAGCTTCTTAATCAAGTCATCATAAGTTGAATCCTTCGGTAGTTGAGGAGTCAATAAATTACGTAAAAGTTTATATGTTTTGGGTCCCAATACTGGTACTCGTGTTGCTTGATCGATATCATTGACAAGAAAATAGTTTTGAAGCCTTTCCAAATAGAGGGGAAAATCCTCATTATTGTCGTCAAATACTGACAGTTGACCAACTAGGCCCAACTTCGATATGGTCGATACGATTTGCAAAACGATTATAAATATACGGTAAATTTACTGTCCGTCGAAATACTTCGTCGCCATTATCATAACTTAAGATATTTACATAATTTAATAACTTCTAGATTAAATATAAATACAAATTAAGATAAAATATTGCTTTACCAGATGCCATGCAAGTCTGATACAGAGATACGATCTGTCGATATGGCATCTAGGTTAAACTTACAGTTACCCCAATTCGTTAGCAGTTGCCAATATGATTAATAATACAAATAATATATTACATAACTTATAATCAAAAAAGTGTTTACATTAATTTTTCTGGCATAATGTATTTGTTGTTTACATATTTTATCAGAATTATTTTACAGCTATTTAATTTTTTAATAAATATTAGCTTTTCAATTTGTATGATAAAATATAATTTTTTTAAAAACAGGTGTTATCATGTTTTTATAACTATTAAGGTTTTTTTAAGATAAACTTTTGTGTTTGTTTTAAACTTTAAACAGGGCTAATAAATATTATATTTAATGGCAGGTATCATTACATGTTGAAATTGTTTTATTATATTATAATTTATATTAGTGATTCTTTGATGGCAATTTTTATTAACTTTTTGTTAAATATTTAGGAAGTCATATCCATTATTATCAAAACATTTTGGCAACCAATTAAAGTAAAAAAAATTTAGCTTTTAATTTCTGCTGGTGTGAGTTAGAAGCAGTGCCTTGATGTTTAAATAAAATGCTTTTAGTTTATGGTTTTAGTCTCTTGTTAAAACAGTTTGTTTTTATATAATGGTTGAAAGTTATTTTTGTTTTATTTTTTTAATGTTCATGTATTTTTTTCTGGTGATGTAACAGTTTCAATTTTTCATCTTGCATGGGATCGTATGCTATTGGAAAAAAGAAAAAATTGTTATCAGCCAGATTTGCAACTGACTAACAGTTAAGTATAAAATATTTTACTTAACCAGGATACAACTATAAATGTGTGTATTTAATTTTTTGTATTGCTTTTGTTACATTAAGTAGCAACGCTTGTTCTTTATAGACAAATAAACCATTTGAAGATTCTTAAAATTGCTTAATTAAACACTAGATTGTAATTATCAAGGGCTTATAATATTTGGTTAAAATTGAAAATATAGTTGTACATAATTGTAGATTTATTTTTCTTTAAGAAAATAGTCATTTACTATTTCCATTCTGTATTAACTTAAATTCATTTAGTGGTATTTTGTCACTATTTATGGTTAAGTTAACCTGTTAAAGTAAAAGCAAGATTACAATTAAAATCTCCTGGAAAACAAATTAATTTCACACATCCATATCTAATAGATACCTCTGTAAGAATCTTGAGACACATTCCATTCTCTGAATAAAACCTTAAATTAGGCATGCTTTAGACACAATTATCTTTATTAAAAATTATTTAATTAAGTAAGATGGAGATGTAATTTAGGTACCATAGCATCAAACACCTAATCTGAGATTCATAAGTATATTAATTAAATGGAGGAAGATCTCCAAATACTCCTGAATTTTCTTCTACCTACTATTTTGGTTTGAGTGGGGGGTGAGGAAAACGTGTCGCGCCTTGTGTCCAAGACAACTTAAAGCACGGCATCTCTTTCCTTATAGTCAAGGATTTACTTATGACAATCTTTTCATAATTCTTACCCCCCCCCCCCCCCACAATTAAGTTGAGATGTTTTAATTTTAAGAAAAAGCAAAAGAATTATGTTTAATTACGTGAAATATGCATAAGAATAAAAATTTTAGACATGCACAGGATTTCAATCAATTTCCAATGCATGTAAATCATGAAAATGAGGTCACCACCTTGCAATAGACTTTAATAAAAGATGTACAATATTTAGAGAGAAACAGATATTTTTTTCAGTATTAGGAGTAAAATAAATCCACATTTTTAGCAACAAAATGCTATATTAATTTTTTTTAAATGCTCAAGACACTGTTAGCAAGAATATATTTTTATTCATATTGTGATATCATTTTTAGTAACCTAGAAGTACCATGTATATAAGAATGGAAATAATTTCGTATAATTAATTCAAAAATTTGGCATTTGAGTGAAGAGAATGGAACATTTGACAATAAATTTTAAAGAGTGGTGCTCAGATACAATGAAAAATAAATCCACATTTTTAGCAACAGAATGCTGTTTTTTTTTTTTTTTTTTTTTTAAAGAAACGCCCAAGACATTGTTATCAAAAATAAAAATTATTCATGTTGTAACACCACTTTTAGTTTCTGATTACTTTGAGAAATTTTAAATAAATATTTATAATTATTCTGAAAAATTAAATATATACTCAATCTACAGCTTTTATTTATACAACAGAGTAAGCAATATATTTTTGAAAATAAAAACTAAAAATATTTTTATTTTAATGTATGTATATTGAATGAAAAAATAGCATTTGTCATTTTGTAAATGTTTTATAAATAAGAATGTAAAATAATAATAATAATCTGCTATATTAGCTGATTTATGTACGTCTGATATATCTAAGTTAAAATGGTAAAAAAGAGTACTTCTTTTTATAGGGGATTTGCTGCTTTTTAAAACAATTTGGGTTTTAAAATACAGTTCACCTTTTAAAAGTCAAAAGTTATGAAAGTTGCAACAATTATTTTGCCCATGTGTACAATATGCCAAAGGAAAATTTAAACAACTTCACACTTCAATATATTTAATTCTCTAAAAGACAACACTATAAAAGTGTTGTCTTTTAGAGAATTAAATATATTTATTTTGTATCATTTTTAAGTCAGAAATAGATACAATTTTTTTGCATTGTAAGCATGATAAGACTCACATAACAGTAGAAGCAATTAAAAAATACTTGAAAAAAAAGTCTTTAATTAAAATGAATTAATACCGAAGCAAAACTTGCATATTCTTCCAATAATAAAATGTAAATATTTAAATAACTCAAAAGTATAGGAAACATTTAAAAAATATAAACAAACAAAATTTTATGAATATTAACTGAAGGATTAAAAAAATTAGCTCATTTCATGTATATTTTTTATTACATAATATGCTAAATGCTTATGCAAATACATTTAAACATTTTTTCAAATTCGTGTGTGCAATCATCTGTAAAATAACCAATCAGATATTAATAAATGAGCATTCCCTGTGGGCTATATGACAATTGATGGGTTGTTTTTATTATAAATTTTCTTTAAGCGTAAAATTTTTCAGTGCATATTTGATTAAAGATTAGGAAATTATCTAAATGTTAATAAAGAGCATTAACTTATGAATTGCATAATTTCGTAAGTATAAAGAAAATAAGATGATATAGATGAATGTTCTATGCTTAGATGTTTAAAATATTAAATTCCTAATACAGTAAAAGTTACTATTTAGAAATTTATGATATCAATTTTTTAAAGGAATGAGCATAAGGATTAAACTCAGTTTTAAAGATTTCTTATCAAATGCATATTTTATACAAAAATAAACAAATAACACAAAGGAACTTGAATACTTACTCTATGTCTAATATTTAAATATGAAATCTATAAACAAACTTTACATACCTTGCAATCTGACACAGCTGGCTCTGCGTTAAATAACCTAAAATTTCCACAATAATTTCATCAGGTAGGGAATCAATGCCCACAGCATCACCATTTGTTTCATCAACCTAGAAATAAAAATATAAGATTTTAAGTGACATATACATATATGCATGCATTCAATGCAATTGCAAAATAAAGATAGCCATGTATATAATAATATTTTAAACAATTATAATGTTTTAAATAATTTAAAGGTCAGAAAGTCATAAACGGAAAACCAATTATAATCAACTTAACAACAGCAATTTAACGGTTTATTCCAGAAAACCCATTCCAGAAATCATGTTTGTTATTAGAGATATATTTTTCTATTAAAAAAAGGTAAAATTTGTTTCATTGACATTTTCATATTTAATTTTGATTGGTGTTATAAGTATTATAAATGTCGTTATTAAAAATATATTTATTATTTTAAAATCATACCGTGGACAAGCAAATACACCGATGGAATCATAAGACAATTTTTAACAAATATCAAGACCGACTATTTTGATCAAATAAATAAGAAACAGGATTTTACTTTAATAAAATTTTCAACTATTATTGCCATGAGCAAAAATAAAAATTCTAATAATAACAAGTGTTTTTAAGAGTAAAAATGCTGACGTTCGGAACATTCTCATTCAGTTGTGGTTAGCCGATTCCCGGGCCGGCCAAGCCTAGGTCTAACATCTGAGCCCGGGCAATTAATCAAAAGCTAATCAGCCAATTAAAGAAATGTTCCTCCCAAATTTACAACTATGCCATCTGCTGGAAAATATGATAAACCCCACGATATTAGCTAAAACCCGCGCCAAAAACGGGAGAATTTGCAGATTTGAGAAGCCTGTCAAACCTACGGCCATGTAGCACTCTTATAATCAAAGTAACGGGCTCGAAGACCCCCGGCCGAACTCGCGAAATGGACTGTAAGATGGAGCGCCAAATAAATGAGTTCGGTCCAACAAGAGGTTTCAGAGTCCAATTATTCTACAAATTATTTATCTACAAGTTCTGTCAATTCCAAGATGTTCTGACATATTAACGCCGGCGATACGACGGTCAACTGATGCGAAGTGAACGTGTCGCGACTCCCTATAAAGTCCGGAACGCTCCCGATATTCGTTACATTTTAAAGTCGGCGAGGATGGTTCCCCGCCGTGAAGATCCCTCTGCTCTGCCACGACAACTATCACTACTACGATAAAAGAATATCCTTTTAAACTTCGAAAGATTTGTGCTTAAGTTTCAACCGAGTACTGGAAGATCATAAGGTACAATCCTGCTTCGTCATGATCGTTGTGTGCTCTGTCCGAACAATCTCTTACGCTGTTTATCCCCGGAGTTTTAACGAAGACCACAACATCTCGGTCTAATGGATTTATTAATATCGATAAACTTTTCAAAAAAGCAAAACCGTACGTATCTTTCCGAAAAGAACACTTATCTGGAACTAGTTGCTTTCGATAAGCTTTCTAGAATGCCTGTGTACCCGCTAAAGACTGCAAGTTGTAAAACTTCTATTTAATTACATCTGTGATTTTGCGTTTCCTACAGATGATTCAAACACAGAGTTCTTCATTTGGATTTTCGCTAATCACTGATAACGAAAAATTGTGTCACGTTCACCAGCTGTTTTCAAAGTCGCGATCATGACGTCTCCTGGATCACCCAACAAAGCGAATGAGTCACTCATCGTTAAGTTGTAGAAACTGATTTATTTTTATTTTCAGCAGATGAATAATTGAGAAGCGAGGACTAGAACAGTTTTATTTTGTTCTTTATCACTGAGAATTTATTTGACAATGGAAAAAAATAGTGATAATAATTAGGTAGTGTTAAATTAGTTTTTCTTTCTTTCTAATTTTGGTAAAAGTCATTGGATTCACAGGTATGTTTCTTTTTATTTATTTTTAGTTCAGAGTGATGTTTTTAAGTTAAAAGCACATGTAAGTTGAGAAAAAAAAGCGTAATTTTTGCATTAAATTTAATTAAATAAAATTGCAGATTTCTCATTGGCAGTATTTATTTTATGAAATATTTTAGTTATAAGAAATCAGTTTTGTTATATTAAACAATGTTCTTACTTATTTTTAACTTTAAATATCGACTACGGAATTTGTTATTTCCGAAAATACTAAAGAAAAAATGGGAAAGTGCTTACTGAGATGATAATTATTTTAGAATAAAAAAGACAACAAAAAAATACTGTTATTAATGTGTAAATTTTAAAATTGTGACAGCGTTCATGAAGTCAAAGTAGTTGATTTAAAATATGGGTACTGTAGTAAAGGGATTTTAAAGATCTTAAACAAATTCAAATTTATTATTTAAAATTTTTTTATCAGCTTTTTTTTATTTCTTGCGGGATTTAAGATTTATTATTAAAATTATAGAAAAATTTGGGATTGACATTCTACATGCGCGTTAGAATCGTGATAAATTAAAATAACAATACTTTTGTTTTCTTATTCATCCGGTGAAGCATACGTGCGATCACCAAAAAGTAAATTTATTTTATTTTAAAGTTTTTGGCATACTGTGAATACATGTTGAACTTGTTACATGTTTTAAACAGAAAATTATCAAAAAATACTTGCGCCATTGAATAGTTAGTGTCCTGTTCCAGTAATTATTTTTATAAATAGAGATGAGCATCCCGAAATTTCTACATGTGTGTAAATAGTAAGTTATGTCAGTTTGTGGGTTAGTTTATTTTAATCCATATTTCAATCATTTTTGTGTAAATAAGAGTTTTTATTTGTGCATAAGAAAAGCTCAATCCGTTTTTTCATGTATTTCCTTTTATATAAAATTTATGCACATCATTACTCATTTTATATTTTTGTGCATAGATGAATATTACATTTTATATTATGTTATATTTTAATATTTCAGTTTTGAATTTTTAATATTTTATCCAATGTATCTTTGAAAAGATAATAAATGTTGAATATAAATGTTGATAATAAATGTCACATATTAAAGGGCCCCAGTGAGTTGGCAACACCATCCACTTTTAAGAGACAAAATGGAAGGTCCCATCCTTACCATTTCATAAATACAAGATTATTAAAAAATTTGTCAACGGGTTGCCATGCACTTAGAAGTCTTGGTCATAATCCTATTTGTTTGAACCAGGGTCTATTATTTTATTGTTTGTTTTACTTATTTAATTTTTCTGTTTTCTTTTTTGTTGCTTTGCCAGTAGTAAAACACTTGAAAATTAACAGATTTTTACTATTTGCGTAAAAACTAGCAAGGAAAACTCAAAACGTTCTGGCCTTAATTTTTAAGGAAAAATGTTTTTTGACTTTTACTTGCATAAAATAGGAAATTTTTATGAGCTAACAGTGAGATGTAGATGTAGTTTATTAAATTGTGACTTGGATTTATTAATGCCACTGAGGAAAATAAATACCTCAGTCTGCAAAATAGTAAATAACTTTGCTTACAGGTAAATTGCATCTGCATCTTCACACAAAAAACAAACTTGAAGCTCATTTTTCTTTTTTTTGTAATTTTTGCTAAAACCTTCCCGAGGTTTAGGATTGCTAAAAGCTTCAATGGTTTAGGATAAATACTACTTACCTTACAAGTAGGCTTCCATGTAAATAGACTTCAAAATGTTATTTTTCTTTATTTTCATATTTATATCAATATTTTTATTACTTTATTTAATATTTACAATTTACCAATTTTATATGTCAACATATTTTTAATATTTTCACATTTTGAAATAAAAGGTGAAGAAATTTTCAATTTCTTTCATAAGTTTACATTTCTATATCCCTAAGTTCAATATTTTTATATTTTGCTGTACATTGTTACATATTTTGAAAATAGGTGAGGAAATATTTTCAAATTTTTCATGTTTTCAAATATTGCTATTATATTGTGTTTTCTCTATAATTATGTAAAAAAAATACTTTTGAGTTTTCACATAATTATGCGTAGTTTCCAATATTATTATATTTCTGTATAAAAGATGTTCTTAAAGATTTTAATTTTATATAAAAATGGGAAAACTTGTACTCAAAGACTTTAAATAAAAAAGCACAAACGTACTGTTTTCATATAATTATGCGTAGTTTCCAATATTATTATATTTCTGTATAAAAGATGTTCTTAAAGATTTTAATTTTATATAAAAATGGGAAAACTTGTACTCAAAGACTTTAAATAAAAAAGCACAAACGTACTGACCAGAGGACTTCCACGCAAGAAAATTATGGTCACTACATTAAAATTTATTATTTTATTATTGTATTTTCCCATATAGTATATCAAGTATTATTGTTGTTTATTTTTTTCTCAGATTTTCTTTATATTTTATGGTATTCTTATATTTTATGTCATTAAATCTTTCAAGTATTATGTAAAGTTCGGTCAGGTTGTCCCAAGAGCCAAACCCTAAACTTAAGATATTTTTACGTAAAAATTTAAAATCTTAATTTTTTTCCTTAAAGTTTACAACTCAAAATTTAAATTTTAAATATATTTTCCAGCAGCAAAATTCAGTCCTCATATCTTAACAAACTTAACTTTAACGTTACATTTAATTTAAATTTACCTTTAGATTTAACTTTAACCCTAATCTGTAATGTCGCACTTATCTGTTTTTGTATTCGCCATTCTCCGTGCAAGTCCCCCCGGATTTGCAGGTAATACCGGGTAGACCTGAACTTGGAAGGGGGGGGGGGATATGAAAGGATAAAAACCTTTTAAAATTCGAAGTTCCAAATTAAATTTTAAAAATTTAAATTAAAATCCGAAGTTTCTCCTAAACTTTAAATCTCATTCTAAAGCCAGTTTTATCCCTTATAACTTTGTTTCCCAGCAATACATCTTATTACTTTTAGATATCATTTTCGGACGATCTTTAAGAGTAAAAATGCTGACGTTCGGAATATTCTCATTCAGTTGTGGTTAGCCGATTCCCGGGTCGGTTAAACCTAGGTCTAGCATCTGAGCCCGGGCAATCAATCAAAAGCTAATCAGCCTATTAAAGAAATGTTCCTCCCAAATTTACAACTATGCCATCTGCTGGAAAATATGATAAACCCCACGATATTAGCTAAAACCCGCGCCAGAAACGGGATAATTTGCAAATTTGAGAAGCCTGTCAAACCTACGGCCATGTAGCACTCTTATAATCAACGTAACGGGCTCGAGGACCCCCGGTCGAACTCGCGAAACGGACTGTAAGATGGAGCGCCAAATAAATGAGTTCGGTCCAACAAGAGGTTTCAGAGTCCAATTATTCTCCAAATTATTTATCTACAAGTTCTGTCAATTCCAAGATGTTCTGACATATTAACGCCGGCGATACGACGGTCAACTGATGCGAAGTGAACGTGTCGCGACTCCCTATACAAGTCCGGAACTCTCCCGATATTCCTTACATATATATAAACAGCTTTGAATTGGAGGATAAAATAAAGCCATTAACAAATATCAAAGATATTATTACTTTAGATTTCAAAGATCTATTTAATAATATAATTCGAAAAGACTTGCATTCTATTATCATGCATTACTTATAGAATATTTCCCTTTATTAAATTTACCTGATAATATTGATACTGACTACTTCAAATCTTTGACTAATTTTCTACTATTTTATAATTTTTAATTTTCAAGATAATGCTTTTTTTATTCAAATACAAAGCATATCTCAAAGAGCTGCTTCATCAAGCATGTTATCAGATTTATATCTTTACTTTTATAAACGAAAATTTATTACCAATAATATATTGCTCTACAGATACATAGATGATATAATTATTCTTTCTGTTAATGATAATAATTCTATATTTCTTCCTGTAAAGTACCCTTCTAATCTAGAGCTTAGCACTTCTTATTTCAAATAATTCCAGCAAGGTTGTTACTCATATAGGAGAATGAAATTACCTGACTTTTCTAGGTGCATTTTATGAAAATTTTAGTCTAGCGGTGTAATGTGAACTGGACAAGACGACAGTAAAATAAATATTGTACCACGTGAAAACATAAACATTTTCACATATGCACCCCCCCCCCCCCCCTCACACACACAAAAAAATGCTCTTAGAACTGCAACAGAAATTGCTTTTCTTAATAATTTCTGAGTATTTCAAAGTAAGTGTCCTGTAAAATGAAAAAAATATATACATATGCAATATTTTTGCATTGAATGATAATTTACTTCACAATCTCACTTAAGTTCAACTTTAGGCAAAGGGGGTTGAGAAGCAAACATTTCAGGGAGGAGGTTAAGCAGATTTGAAATGATTTATTAGTTACATTAAATGTCAATAAAAAAATATCGCAGAAAATTTTCAAAAAATTATATTAAACAGTTAAAAAATTTTAAAGTTGTGTGGAGATGACAGTTAGAAAAAAGAAAAGAGGAAATTTTAAGAGGTGATTAAATAAAACTTCTAAAAATTGGAATTTGCAAACACATGGAAGATTTTTCTCATTTGCCATGGGGCCAAGGTTGTACTTATTTGGCGACCTCCATGAAGTATTATTAAATTCCTTGACTTTTCCAGGATTTTGGATAAATTATAGAAATTCCCTGACATTTCCCTGACTTATTAGACGAATTTCTGAATTCCCTGACATTTCCAGGTTCTCCAAGTTTTCCAGGTAGCGTAGCAACCCTGTTCTAGTATTGATTTTATGGATGTTAAAGTTAATATTCTCCCTAATAAAACCCTGACATTCAATATTTATGATAAACGTAATGACTTTTCATTTAATGTAATTAATTTTACTAACTTCAATTCCTGCTTACATATTTCAGTATATAGAAATATTCTACTTAATCAAAGTCTTTGTATCAAACGTTTATGTTCCTCCCAATTCTTACAGCCTAAAATTTTGAAATTAAAGCAATTAGCATTGTCTTATAATTATCTCATCTCTTTTATATCCGCATGGATCAAATCTTAACATTCATTTTTTTACTTTTTACCAGTATAGGCATATAATATGTTTGAAAAAAATTTAAAAATCGAAAACACTATTATGGAGGGTAAAATGTCGATTGCTGAAAAAATTATGAAAACATACACAAAAATTTATTAAAAAAAGTATGTGTGTGTGCATGCATTAAATACATTATACACTATTATAAAAAAATATAAATACTATTACGGAGAGTTGAAGTCGGGAATGCTAAAAAAGTTTAAAACTTTATATGTTTATATGTGTGAGCATGTATATGTGTATGTATATATGCTTATATATTGTACGGATATATTTAAAAAAAATGGGGTATCATGCATTTAACATCATAAATTTTCACATATTGGTACATAATACAAGGCTATATTTTTCTATCTCAAAATATTCCTCATTGTTTTTTAAATGTTATTTATATACTCATTTTTTATTTTATAATATTTATTTTTAAAATAGTTAATTTAATCAATGCCCTTTTATTTATTTTATTTTATATTTACTCAGTACTTATTAAGTGTATTCCTATTTTTTCATTCTACTTTAAATAGATGTTAATCTAAGTCATTTCTTGATTTCTTCAATTAATTTTATTCCTTTATTTGGGTATAGATGGAAGCATTAAACAATTTTGTTAAAAATCTAGTTACAATGTAGTTTTCCTTTCTCATATCAGATGGCAGCAATGTTTTGGGTTTCAGTCAGTTACTCAACTGCTGCCCACATGTTCGAATAGTCCTAAATCTGTTTGTATCCTCACATGCTATAATATAGTGTGTCTACCTTCTGAAGTTTTGGATCCTAGTATATAATTGCGGTATTGTGCTCTAATAATTTTTAATATCCTGTGTGAGGTGTATCTTATTTTAAATCTTATGGTTTTTTTTCATTTATTTTGCGTTATCAGGAGCTAAATTTTGTCATTTTAAGCCTAATGCTGACAAAACTGGATGAAATAATGCATCTTCACCATTAATTGAGCTAAAAGCTTCTCTGATGTTTCTGTGGGCTATTCATAGTTTCTTATTTTACATACTGGTTTCCTATGTTCATATCTTGTTCATCTTTATAATTTTACCAATTTGTTAATATATTTGTGATTTCATCTATATATATATATATATATATATATATATATATACACACATATATGCGTACATTTATATATACACTATATGGCCAAAGGTGACTGGTCACTTGCGATTTTAGACGTTTTGTTAAATATCTATAAAAATACATGAGGAATTAACCTGAAACTGCATGTGTGTAAACAGTATAGTATCGGTCATGTATTTCCGAGAACATTTTTTCCTGAAACCCCACAGGGGACGGTCAACAAATCGGAAAAAACGAATATATTTTGGATTACCCTGTAAAAACTAATGTAGTAAAAGCGTTCAAACTCGAAATTATTAATAAGTGGCTTATTGTAATACACTGTGTTCATTTTTATGAGGATAGAATGTATACTCGTAAAAAAATTAAGATTTTTATAAAAACAGTCCCAAATTTCACCAAGTTTTTTGCTTATAATTTGCAGAGTTCTTAATAAAAAAAAGTTATTTTAAGAAAATATGACAAACAACATCGTACACAATACTCTGCAATCAGGATTAAAAATAATAAAAATTGGATGAAAAATGAGCAGGTTTACTAAAAAATGTTTCACTGCACATGCGCGAATGCAATCAAAATATAATGTGCATAATGTATTAGCTAAGTATATAGAGCAACTTTTGTTAAAGTCTTAAAATCATAGCTTGAAAATTCTGAAAATTATCGTCGATAGAATAAGCTCGAAATCCATTGTTTCCAAAAAGAAGCTAAAAGGTGAGTGATTGTATCAAATATCTGTTGATTAGTGCCAAAGTAGCGTACATAATATTGCACGTACTACTATTTTGGATACAACCCCTCATCTTTTTACTTCCTTTTGGGAACAACGGATTTCGAGCTTATTCTATCGACGATAATTTTCAGAATGTTCAAGCTATGATTTTGAGACTTTCACAAAAGTTGCTCTATACTTAGCTAATATGCACATTATATTTTGATTGCATTCGCGCATGCGCAGTGAAGCATTTTTTAGTAAACCTACTCATTTTTCATACAATTTTGTCATATTTTCTGAAAAGAACTTTTTTTATATTAAGAACTCTGCAAATTATAAGCAAAAAACTTGGTGAAATTTGTGACTGTTTTTATATAAACCTTAATTTCGCTACGAGTATACTTGCTATCCTCATAAAAATGAACACGGTATATTACAATAAGCCACTTATTAATAATCTGGAGTTTGAACGCTTTTGCTACATTAGTTTTTACATGGTTATCCAAAAGATATTCGTTCTTTTTCCATTTGTTGACGTTCCCTTATGAAGTTTCGGGAAAAAATCTTCGCGGAAATATATGACCTATAGTATACTGTTTGCACACATGCAGTTTCCGGTTAATTCCCCATGTATTTTTCCAGATATTTAACAAAACGTCTAAAACCTCAAGTGACCGGTCAGCTTTGGCCATATACTGTATACAACAATAGCGCTCGGCTAACCGAAAAGTATCGGTTTAATTTTCGGAGCAGATAGAATTAGTTTCTCATTTTACCTCCTTCATTCAGAATCGCAGATAGATTTAGATCCTCACATAATTTTGACAAATTTAGCTACATGAACAATATTGTTCTCAACTGAATAACGTAAGGGGCTGTACATATATAACGTTATCAACATTTTGGTAATTTTGGACCCCCCTTACTGTGTTATATCTTAACATTCCTCAACCCAACCACTTAATGATATCATTATCATTGTCTAAAAATTATTTTTATTTTTATGTTTCCAGTGATATAAAGATATGGTTACACATTTATTATTTGTATACTTTAATGATTCAAATGAAGATAAGTCAATAAAGTATTACCTATTATGTATGAAATAAAGTTATATCAAATAAAATTTAAAAGCGATAGCTACTGTTTAAAAAGTGTTTTTTCTAGAGATATCCGACGATATCACGTGCCAGATCACCCTCCCCCTTAAACTGATTATGTTATACAGAACCCTTAATCATCAAATTTTGCAGACAGTTATCCTTTGTACAAGAAGGTCAAACATATTTCATTGAATCTCAAAAAGTATTCGCTTCTTTTGGACTCTACTTTTTACAACAGAAACAATATAATCTGTCAAATCTGTAACTACTGCAAATATATTTTACATGAAAAATATTTTCTTGGAAGAATGATAAGAAATGCTGTTGCTTTTTCATATCATCTGTAGTTGTTTTTCTTCTACGATTTGTGATAATAATAATACCTTTGTGTAACTTAGTTTCATTAACATTTCTTATTAGACGAATAATTCGCTGACAGATTAAAAACTCACCTATTGTAGAAGCACATGGCAATAACGATTTACTTCAGTCAAATGCAGATATTTTATAAATAATAATCAGCTAACCTCTCATTTAAAAATGATTTATTTTTTATAGCCATGAAAATGTTTGAAACTTTCTTCTGTTAAAACTATTGTTATGTGGTAATATGTTCCTCTTTCTTAAAACAAAATATTCATTACAAAATATCTTACAAGAAGAAGAAAAAATATGAACCCATTTATCAAAATTTAAATTAAATAAAGTTATATAAATGTTATGCAAGGTGAGATCAAGAGTAGACATCTGTTAACCTAAATTTAGATAAACATTAAATTTGGTTCTTCAAACTAAGATGAAGCACTATATATTACATACACTACTGGCCATTAAAATTGCTACACCAGGAAAAAATGCAGATAACAAAATTATATTTATTGGGCAAATATATTATACTTGAAATAACAAGTGATTAAATTTTCAAGAAATTTGGATTGCGTAGATCCTGAGAAATTAGTACCCAGAACAACCACTTCTGGCAGTAATAACAGCGCTTATACGCCTGGGCATTGAGTCAAATAAAGAGTGGATGGCATGTACAGGTACAGATGATGCCCACGCAGCTTCAACACGATGCCACAGTTCATCAACCGTAGTGACTGGCGTATGGTGACGGGCCAGTCGCTCGGCAACCATTGACCAGACGTTTTCTATTGGTGAGAGATCTAGAGAACGTGCTGGCCAGGGCAACAGCCGAACATTTTCCATATCAAGGAAGGTCCGTACAATACCGGCAACATGCAGTCGGGCATTATCCTCCTGAAACGCAGGGTTTCACAAGGCTCGAATAAAGGTTAGAACCACGGGTCGTAACACACCAAAAATGTAACGTTCAAACTGCCGTCAATGCAAACAAGAGGTGACCGAGACATGTATCCAATGGCACCCCATACCATAACGCCAGGTGATAGGCCAGTATGACGGTGACGAATGCATGCTGCCAATGTGCGTTCACCACGATGCCGCCAAACAAGGATACGACCATCATGATGCTGTAAACAGAACCTGGATTCATCTGAAAAAATGACGTCTCGCCATTCGTGTGCCCAGGTCCGTCGTTGATCACACCATTGAAGGCGCTCCTGTCTATGACACAGCGTCAAGGGAAGTCGCAGCCATGGTCCCCGAACTGAAAGTCCATGCTGCTGTAAACGTCGTCGAACTGTTCGTGCAGAGACTTGTTGTCTTGCAAATGACCCCATTTCTTGACTCAGGGCTCGTGACGTGACTGCACGATCCATTACGGTCATGCGGATAACATGTCTATTTTCTCGGCTGCTAGTGATAGGGGGGCGTTGAGATTCCGCGCGGCGTTCCGTATTACCGTCCTGAACCCATCGATTGCATATTTTGCTAACAGTCATTGGATCTCCACCGGCGCGAGCAGCAATACTGCGATACGATAAACCGCAATCCCAGTAGGCTACAATTCGACCTTTATCAAAGTCAGAAACGTGCTGGTACGCATTTCTCCTTCTTACACGAGACATCACAACAACTTTTCACCAGGAAGCAACGTTCAAATGCAATTTGTGTATGAGAAACCGGCTGAACAATTTCCTCATTTAAACACATTATAGGTGTCGCTACCGGCGCCTGCTTTGTCTGAATGCGCTGAGCAGCCAATCTTTTGCATATCACAGCACCTTCTTTCTGTCGTTTAAATTTCACGTCTGTAGCATGTCGCCTTCTTGCTGTAGCAATTTTAATGGCCAGTAGTGTATAAAGGCGGCACAGATGTCATATATGTACCAGGTTTGGAGTGATATTTTAACGCCAATTTGGTGAAAACCTCGTTTTCAAATACCAGTTACATATATATTTTTAAATTATTTTAAAAAGGAAATAACAATAAATAAAAAATAAGTTTAATTAATAACTATAGAACAAAACAAGTTATATAATTTTTAAAATGAAAATAAAAGTAAATAAATAATTTATTAATAAACTAGAAAAGCTGAGTTACCATATGAGGCAAACTAATACTATTTTTGTGCCAGTTAGGTAGTTGGTGCATATATGACATTTGTGCCATAAATGCCTGCGAATCTAATGTTTATAAATTTCAAATTTAAATTTTCTAAGATTCTAAATTTTTTTTTCTGTGACTATCCAAATGTGTTCATTAATTGAAAATTCAGAAGCACTTCTTGGGAGCATGTGTACTTTGCACTCGCCATGCACCAGGTCTTTTTACAATTATAAATAAATTGTTTTACAAACACAAACATGGTAGAAATAATGTAAATATGTGTAAGCAAAGTACTTCTACTTATCATGAGCAATTGTTGAACTACTACTGTACATTAAGTTGATGATGTGAAAATTTGGATTTCTTTTCTCACCAAAGGCGAGATAAAAACATTTTGTATTTAAATGTTTGCATACAGTTCACATTACACTTCTTATGTAAAGTAAAAAGTTATTTTTTATTTAGTTTTAACAACTTTAATTTTGTGCAGCTCATTTTAATTGAGTTATGCATGCAATTCTAACATTCAGAAAATTGACATTCTGTTTTTAATTGATTCATAAAAGCTGTTGATTCTATTAACAAGTGGTTTGTGAAGGTAAAACCTACTAGCTAAAGCTTAAATTATTGAAAGAAGCAATTTTTAATTTGTCCTTTTCTAATAATAGCAGCATTTTAAAATACGATAGAGAAAACTTCCGGGGTATTTAATAGTAATCAAGATAAGTTATTGAGGCATTTTTTCAATATTTAATTTTAACATGTATTTTTATATAATAAAATATTATTTTTGAGGAATTTTTATCGCTTCATTAGAATTTCTAAAGGTAAACACTCAAAACTCAATAGAACAAAGCAGATGTTAATTGGGAAGATTCTTCAAGATAAACATAACTGCTTTTGAACTGTAAACATGTATACATATAAATACTAATAAAAAGTTTTATTCATAAAAAATAGTAAAATTTGAATATTACATAAAGGTAGGTATATAATGAATATGGAGAAAGAGGAAATCGTAACATGCAGATTATGAAATCAGTGTAATCAAATTGTACCCCTAATTGACTAGTTCGGTAACAGTAATTCAGCAAAAAAGTATTAATCGTTAATCTCTCATTTAAAAAATCGATAATCAAAAATGTAAGCATAAATAGAGACATATTCATGATCGTGTTATAGAAGCTGAAAATAATCATAATCGATTACAGTCTTCTGTAGTCGACTCGAAGTCTGGTAGAGTCAGGTCTCTTACACTTCAGGTTAAATTAAGGGGATGTTTAAGATTTGAATAAAACAAATCTTTAAAATATTCCTCCTCTCTCTAAGTCCTACTATCCTGCTTCAAGGTTGGATTTTGATTATGGCTATATGACCATCTTTTGCATACAAGGGTTAAACAGACCAGGATCTCCATTTAAAGTGTAATCCGACATACTACAAACATCCATGCCTGAATTTGCATTTGAACCTGGTCCTTCTTATTTCAGTTCCCTAAACACAAGCAGAAATTTGACTATTCTTCCAGAAAAGTGCCATGGAATGTCCCTGTATATAACAAGATTAATAACCTTTTATTAAGATGACTCTTTCACTATCCTTTCCACCTTATTTTTAGGTATGTTTTATGGTTTTTAGATTCGTTTTTATGAATATGAGTAAACTCAAAAAAATTAGTAATAAATTTTACCGCCCCTTTCACATTTTAAAGAAAATTATAAAATAAAACATATAATTTAATTAATTTTTTCAACTACTTTTGAGCAGTGAAATCATAGCGGCGGTGGCAGTCTTACCGACTTATGTGAGTGAGAGATGCTAAGCTGGGCATCGTCCTCGTGGCTTGGTGGTAAAGCACTGAGCTCTATTCTGGGGACCCGGGTTCGATTCCCGTCTTGGACATTTTTCACTCTGTTCATTTACGCTTAGTTAGCAAAGTGAAAATTCACGTCTTTAATATTAAAACATATACAGGGTGGTCATAAAGAAACTTTGCCAATATATGGAACTCTAGCGGCCGGTCCATTTAACCGACCGAGGTGAGATTTCAGATATAGTTATTCAGAGGTATGAGCTCGGGATTCTGTGAACGGCAACAAATTGGCGCTCGCGATTACGGTTATAGGTACAAAAACTCGAAATTTTTGAATGGCAACGGCCCTTTTTTTCGTTGTAAAATGCTCAGCGCATGCGAAAACCCTAAATAGCGCTGTAACGGTACGTGTATCGCAATAAACGGACGCAATCGCAATACACGCACAAAAAACAGCTCTGCCAACGGCAAAAAAAATACATGATCGGGGCGCACGAAGGAAATTTGCATATGACAGAGGCAAGAATCCGTTTTCTACGCTGACTATCTGGCGAACGGCGTTCTGTGATTGGTGTCTTGCCTCTGTCACATGCAAATTTCCTCCGTGCGTCCCGATCATGTTTTTTGGCCGTTCGCAGAGCTGTTTTTTGTGCGTGCATAACGCGTCCGTTTATTGCGATACACATACCGTTCCAGCGCTATTTAGGGTTTTTGCATGCGCTAAGCATTTTGTGACGAAAAAAATGGGCGTTGCCATTCGAAAATTTCGAGTATCTGTACCTATAACCGTAACCGTGAGCGCCAATTTGATGCCGTTCACAGAATCCCGAGCTCATAAATCTGAATAACTATATCTGAAATCTCATCACGATCGGTTAAACAGACCAGCTGCTAGAGTTCCATATATCCGCAAAGTTTTTTTTATGACCACCCTGTATATTCAAAATATGATATTGTTTAATAGATTTTGACTTAAAAAATTTTGGGGGACATAACATGAACACTGATATAGCTGTAGATGGGAAAGAAACTGAACACAATCAGGACATGGCTTTTGGCAACAGTTCACTGATGAACATAAGGATTAATTTTTTAAAGACTAACAAAAATTCGAGAAAATACATTCTATAGGGTGTCTTAAAAACACAGGTATGCACTTTGAGGGGGGGGGGGGGGGCTGGGGTAGAATACACTACAATAAATGATTTTTGTGTGGGAATCTAGGGTCACAACCAAGTGATTTAGACAGAAATACAGAGAATCTCATTTTGACCTGAACCCAGATTTTAGTCCATAACTCCAAAAATAGTGGAGATACTTTAATGAAATTTGCAGAACTACCTTCCCTTGTGTAAGAAGCAAATGCTGTATGAATCTGAAAAATCAGATGTGCCATGTTTCAGAATGTAGTATACATTAAACACAGAAACTGAATTACTGTGTTCTTTAAGTCATTTCATAAAGCCAGACTGTCAACAGACTAAGTCTATTAAAATTTCCTAAAAAAAATCTTCATTATTGTTAAAGCCATGATAAAAAAAATCTGGGATCACACTGAAGTGAGATGACATTTATTTTGGACTAAAATAAATTGTGATCCTAGTTTCTGACACAAAATTTGTTTGTTGTAATGTACTCTAATTTGCCTCAAAATTTATATCTGTATTTTTAGACACCTGTCTAAAATGTAAGTGATAGTCAGACTGAAAATGAGGAATCTTCCATCTGAATAGGAGCATATAGAGGTTTATCTCTGTTTCTGAAATTCTACTTTACTGTTGTTAGAGTGAGGAATTCTGGACCTTTTCCCTTAAGACTTTCGGCAAAAAGTGCGGTGCCGATCAGGGATATTCCAATTGGTAAAATTTAAGAGTAATATTTATTATGTTAAATACATCGACCAGCAGGTTAGATAGACTGATGCATTTAACCCTCGCAGTACTGAATTAGGGTCAATTTGACCCCATATGGACATTTTGCAGTTTTTTCTTCATTTAGAATATGTATGAAATATTATTTTCTAAGAATTATCCTACAGAAGAGTCTTTCATAATTTTGTCTACTTAGTAAGTTTCGCACAGTTACATTATTTTGTTTATTTGTAAAAACTGCGAATGTGGTCACATTTACCACATCTTTAGGCAATCAGAGAATAAATGAAAATTTTCTATCATTTATCATGTTTCAAGAGAAAGAGAATTATTGGCATTCTGCCAAAAGTAGTTCACTAGATGTCGCTGTGGGTACAGCATTTCCATGGAAGCTTTCCTCTTGTGCTATTGCTTCGTTCTTGTGTTCAGTTGTGTGTTAATTTCTCAATTCAACGAAATAAATCGTCATGTCGTATAAACATTATATTTACTTATAGGGTCAAAATGGGGATCTAAATTACCCATTGTGTTACTCATTTTTAAATCTTAGGCATTTAAGTAATATTTTTATCTTAGTATGTGAGGGTTACACCGGATTACTACATCAGAATCGAGTTTTTTAATTGTTTTATGAAGTATGATTAAAATGGCAAAAATGTCTCTTAAGTTGTACTTCACATTGTAGAAAGTTATTAACGACAAAATATTTTTTAAAGCTGTGAAAATTAGATTTTTATAAGATTCCTAAATTCTATAAGTTTTATTGAGAAAACCTTTCATCATTTTCAAACAATAATCTAATAAAAAATTCAAATTTCTAGTGAATTTAGTGATTTATGATGCTTTGAATTTTAATAATTATAGTAATTTCGAACACTAAAAATGGAGAAACAAGTTTTTATTAAGCATCCATTGTGTATTTTAAATATCATTTGATAAAAATTATGTATTTTAGATTTTTATTGGTGCTAATACAAATTGGGACACAAAAATTTTATGGAGGATTAGAAAAATGCTCAAGAGTATAGTAATAATAATAAATAATTAAATAAAATAAAACAAAAAATTGTGAATACGTGAAATATTTCCAATCTTAAAATATTCATGCAAATATGTTTTTAAGTATTTAAATAATTTTACATAACACGCAAGAAGTAAAATCCTGACACCGATAGAAAATGATTATTATGAAATTACCTGTGCTAAACATTCCTCTGCAACAGTCTCTGGTTTTTGTGAAAATAGAGCTAATTTTTGTTCAGCTAAGTCCAATTTTTCTTGAAGAGTCCTACACTTTTCTTCACTCTGTGTAATTGAAAAGCAGAAAAAATTGCTACACATGAAGTAAAAAGTACAAAAAAAAGTAATTCATCTTAAAATACAGTAGTGTCCCTCAAATCCGCACTTCTTGAAACCAGAGGTTGTGCAGTTTCAGATTATTGTTCACTGCTTTGTTTATATTTTTTAAACAGTAATTTAAATGTAATAATGCATCAAAATTATAACGAATGCTTACAATATAGAATATTAAAATTCCATATAATAAAAGAAAAACTAAAATAATGAAAATTAAGACGATTTTAAAAATGATTAAGTTATTTTTTATGAGTAAATAATTAATAATGTATAATTAAATAGGCTCCGTAAAGATACATTTTTCTATGCAACTTGCCTCATAAAGGTACCCTACTAATTCACAACAAAATCATAAAATGAAGAAGTTCTATTTCAATTTTAGCAAGACTTTAAGTCTTGCTAAAATTGAAATAGAACTTGAATAGAACCAAGTGAGCCTGATCAATACATAAGTATGTTTGGTAAAAAGATTGTGATTACCAAAGATATCAGCAATATCTTGATATTTTTCCAAAATAAATTTATATTTTCTTCATGAAAAAGCATGAGTTTAATCATATTAATAAGAATTACGTTAAAAATAATGTACAGAAAGATATAAAAATTAAAAAGTCTGTAATTTTGACCCTACATCTGAACGGAAAATTTCATTGTTTACATTTGTGATGTGTGGATTTTAGGTTTGTGGAATTAAGGAAGTCTACTATATTATTAGACTATTAGGGCATAAACAAATTATTAAGAGTTAGATATTAGAATGAAATAATCATGTATCAATGATATAGAATTTTTTTTAAATTGCTAAGATGCTCTACTTAGGTATATATTTGAGGTTATTTATTTTGCTTATATTGTATCATATGCATATAAATAGACAGTGTTACGTTTACAGAAATGTTAAAATTTGTAAAGAAAAATTATGATGAAAAACACTGCCTAGTTTAATTGTATTTTATATTTTAAACAAATTGAAAAAATTGGATTTGACTCAATCAGGCCTGATCAAAACAATTAAGAGAAGAACCCAAGTCTTGTTTATCTTTTAATTAAATTTTTAATAATAAAACACCATTTTTATAATCAGTTTTAATTAAAGGAAAATCCACTGTGAAAGGAAGCATTTTGCAGAACATTTTTGTACAGTTTACTAGGTAATAGTTTTTTGCCAGAAGTATAAATAATGGCCATAGGGATAAATTATTACTTCTAACTGGACAGTGGGTAATTTCCTACAATATAAAATCTGAAAAAAAAGAAATCACTAAGCAAACTAAATGTTTGTATTCCTCCTAAAATTAAATTAATTTATACACTATACTTGAAATTAATGCCAAAGTCTTTTGCTCTCTAAAGTGTTAAAAATAAAGTAATGAGAAAGACGGAATGTGGGTTGATGTGTATCATTCACATTTTTAGAAAAGGGTTAAATGTTTGGTTGGAAAAAGCAGTTGTGTCTTAGAAGCAAAGAAAATCTTATCTTTTGCATCAATAAAATCATTGGTCATAAAGTAACAGTCATTAAATTGAAATTTATAGCTACAAAATATGGATAATGACAGTTAATTTTGAACCCTAAATTTCAAATTCAAGTAACTAGCTAATTGTTTTTTCACTCTTCTTCTTTACTTAGTTGCATAAAAGTGGAAGCCCTCTGCTAACACAATTATATTCCTAAAAATTGTCTTCAAAAATCTGTTGAATTACATGGCCACAGAAATCCATTTTAAAGCATTAATAAAGTTATTTTAAATATCTACTGATGGGTCATACAATGGATCATTGAATTATTTGTTCAAATACTATATATATACATGAAATGATAAAAAAGCCCCTTTTTAAAATCCCCTTTTTTTTGTCCCTTTTTAAAATTTAAATTTAGAAAATTAAAATTAAAACTTTTAAAATGCTTTTGTAATTGTGTCTCAGTTGATTGAATGAGGTTGCCCCTGTTAAGTCAGTTTTCCCGCATCGCATTTTATAACTTTTAGAGATCGTTTTGGCACATCTCATAAGAATACTTTTGCTGAATAAGTGCAATTTATAAGTCTTGCTGCATTCGATCGGCCAACTCAAACCACAGCCTGTATCCCGGGCAGTCAATCATTCAGCTAACGACCAATTATAGTTTAAAGACGCCTCCTTTGACTTCAACGGCCCCTAGCTGGAATAATGCGAAATACAGCATATTTATACCGATGCACAGGTCCCCGGACAGGGCTTTTGACCATCAAAAGAATGCCCTAACTCCACGACACTCGGCTCTCTAAGTATCGCTTAGCGGTACACATAATTCCCAAGCCCGATGTCCATAAAGTAAATTAGCAGCTCTCAAGCCAAAAGGGGCCTGATTTCTCAAAAGGATGTAACAAAGGAACAATAAATCAGGTCCCCGGAAAAACTGTGTCTTTATTGGAATAACTACTGTCTGAATCTGACTTTGATTTCCCGGATACCACTCGCGGCCTGCGACTACCTAAAGATGATAGAAGTTCCGAGGATTCGCTCAGAAATCGGCACGTACGCGTCCGCGGTTCGCGCCCCTGCCCCCAGCGGTCGGGCCTTGGCCGACGACACGACAGAAGATCCATAACTGGAGTAGCGACGAATTCGTTACATTGAAAAGTCGGCACGACGGTTTATTTGCGCGGCTCAAATCCCAGAGTTCCAGCAATTAATTCCAGCAAGAACAACAACGAGATGTGTAAGGAAGTCCTAAAAAATGACGTATCTACTGTTTATTTAACCAGCAATTAATTCCAACAAAACTCAAGAGGTGTGTAACAAGTGACGAAAGAAATCTCTAAAAAGAACAGTTTTCAAATCCTTTTTCTGCCTTCCATGAGTGAAAAAGAAAACGAAAAAAAAAAAAAAAAAAAGTGTCGTTCCCTAGCAATTAATTAAAAAGAAAAAAATCTGGTCATTAAAAGGAAAAAACTGGTCAAAAAGAACGGGAAAAACATTCATCTGCCTAGCAATCAAGAAAAAATTATCTGTTACTGAAAATCAATTATTTCTCCAACGAACAAGCCTCTGAAACAGTCTTTGCAAGAAAGAAAAATAAAACTCTCTCCTCCCAGCCCAGCCATGGACGTTATCAGCTGAGAAAGTGGGTCACCAGGTCAAAATGAAGAACCGTGTTGAAAAACGAATTTTCTACCGGCAGATAACTCACTGATTTGTGTTAAGAAGAAAAAGAGAAAATGATTTCTTTTTTTTTATGCAGGGAGTAAATTTAATCCCGGAAATTTTTATGAAGATCGTTTTTTATTTTTGTTGTTTTGTTTGTGGATATGTAAGGCTGTCCTTGAATAGATTTGTTGAAGGTAAGACCATTTTAATCTATTCTTGAATTAAAAAAAGAGAAAAAGAATACAGTTTTAAAAGGTAGTTTTTTAATTGTTTGTCATTTTAATAGCCAAAATTAGAATAAGACAACGTTTATTTTATTTATTTTTGCTATAAGAGTAATTTTCTGAAATTTAGACAGTATTTAAATCTTTGGAATTTTAAAATTTTAGTTCAAAGTTCATTTTTTTTAAATCTCAATTTGAAAAAAAAAAAAAAATGATGTATTAAATTTGAATTTTATTTAGATTTAAGCCCATTTTTGTTACAAATATTGTGTTGCAATTTTTTTGAAAAATATTCCATTTTTATTTGAAAAAAAAAAAAAATGATGTATTAAATTTGAATTTTATTTAGAGTTAAGCCCATTTTTGTTACAAATATTGTGTTGCAATTTTTTTGAAAAATATTCCATTTTTATTTGTTTTAAATTGTGCCTTATATTTTTGTGTAATCTTGTAATATTTTGTATTTCAAGATGAGTGTCACTCCCCCTCCTGAAAAGAATGACTTAGAAAACAAATCAGATAAAGAGAAAGATACTCAGAAGTCCGAGATTGCCACACAGACACATAATGTAACAACATTAGGTGAACAGACCCTGTCAGCTCAAGCTGGGTCTGGTCACAACTCAGTAACCGCTGGCCCGAAAATGTCCATAGAACCTGATATTATTGCGTTTTCGCCTAATTCAAATATGAATTGGACCGCTTGGCTGGCCTATTTTGAGAGTGTTTGTGTAGAACAGGAAAAAGACGACTTCTGGAAAATTAGGCACATACAGAAATACTTAAAAGACAGTGCACTTACGTTGTACATTAATAATTGTTTAAATGTGCTGCATTGGTCCGAATTTGTCACTTTGTTCAATGAACATTACGAAATTCCCGACACTCTTTCTTTAACTGATTTTTCCCGTATTGGATACAAGATTGGAGAGGACCTGAACGAATACTATCAGAAAAAGACTAAAATAGGGAGAACCTTAGGGTTAGACCAGAAGCTTATCTTGGAAGGATTAACGGAGGGCTTGCCGTTAGAAATGCAAAAGCTAGTTATTGCAAGCAACCCCTCAAATACACATTCATGGCGTGAATTAGTATTCAGAATTTGCAAGCTGCAACTGGACAGAAAAGGAAATGAGAGCAAAATAGATGCAAGCCCACAAAACCCCAATCAGTATCGACAATGGCGACCGTTTCGCCCCCCATATGAGACAGGACAGAATTATAACCGGCAGTGGAACTACAGAGTTCCCTATCAAAACCTCCCGACTCGACCTTTTGCTTCTAATCAAGCACGGAATCCCCAAAATACAGTTAGACCGACGACAAATGGTCAACCGAGACCAAATGTACATCACCAGACCACTTTGCCACCCTCCCCATGCCAAGTTTGTTTTAATATAGGAATACCAAATGCGTATCATTGGGTGGAATACTGCCCTTTTCGACAACAAGTCTTAGCAGTTCCAACCCCTAGTCCCAATATGAATTTTGCGAACCCCAACCCAGATCAGAGAGCTAATGAGTCATCTGAAAATATATCTAGTAATCAATTACGGTTTCTTATGTCCGGACATGTACAAAAAGAAAAAGCTAGCTACAAAAAATCAAATAGAAATTGTCAAAAAATTACTGATGTAAAAAGTGAAGGCTCACTACCTTGTTTGATCGATACAGGGAGTTCTATCAGTGTTATTCCTTATCATTTAGCCCACAAACTTAACCTAAAAATATGTAAAGTTCAGCAGAGTATATCGGTCACACAAACACAAGGTGTTCTAGCTTTGAAAGAAAAATGCCTTGTTAGTTTGAAATTAGGACATATCTCTAAGAATGTTGAACTTTTTATAATTAATAATCACTTACCTTATGCTTTGATTGGGCTACCCCACTGTAAACTGTTTAAATTGAATATTGACTGTGTTAAAATGCAAATCACGCAAGAGAAAAAGAAAGTACCTCTCATGGACAATATTTCAACAAATTCATCCCATCATACCTTACATTTATCAGAAACATATACTAACCAGCCAGAAATGGAAAATACAGTTAAAAATGCAGAGATATTCGAAGAAAATTTTGAGCCGGAGTTGTTCGAGACCACTGAACATGTGCCAAATGTTCAGACTGTCAAGGAACAATTACCTGCTCTTCTAGCCAAATATGTCTGTATTTTTGCTAAAGATAAATATGATGTAGGTTGTGTAAACATTGAACCCCAGAGAATACAGTTAACATCAGACCTCCCCATTTCTTTAAGAGCATATCGCACTTCCCCTAAGGAAGAAGAAGAAATTAAAGACCAAATTCAGAATTTATTGCGAGCCGGTATCATTAAAGAAAGCTATTCCCCTTATTCATCACCCGTAACTTTGGTGTATAAACGTGAAGAAGGGAAGAAAACCCGGTTATGTATTGACTTTCGAAAATTGAATGCCATTACAAAAACAGATGCAGAACCCTTACCTAGAATAGACACCCTGTTAGATAAATTGGCACATGCTAAAGTTTTTTCCACTCTTGATTTGGCCAGTGGATATTGGCACATCCCTATCCACCCTCGAGATACGGAGAAGCTGGCGTTTGCCACTACCTTTGGATTATATGAGTGGAATCGTTTACCATTCGGATGGAAAAACGCGCCTGCTTGGTTTAACCGTACCCTCAGAAGAATCCTTAATAAATACAAAATTGACTTTGCCTGTAGTTACTTTGATGATGTTATTGTATTCTCCCAAAATGAAGAAGAACATTTGTGTCATTTAGAGACCTTATTTAATATCTGTGTCCAAGAAAACCTTAAACTAAAATTGTCAAAGTGTAATTTTGTTAAATCCAAAATTAATTTCCTAGGATATGAAGTCTCGAATGGTTGTATCACACCTGACAACCCTAATATAGAGACAATTAAGAAATTAACACCACCTACGAATGTAAAAGAATTACAACGTTTTTTGGGATCTATAAACGTTTATCACAAATTTATTCCAAAATATGCTAACATTCGATACCCTCTCAACAATTTGTTGAAGAAAAATGTCCCCAATGTATGGGACCAAAATTGTCAAAATTCTTTCGAAAAGTTAAAAAATGCTTTAATTGAAAAACCTATATTAAAGTTGTTTGATCCCAAAACACCTTGTCATTTGTTTGTAGATGCATCAAGTCATGGAGTGGGATGTGTTGTGAAACAAGTTGATGAAAAAGGAACATTACATCCTATAGCATATCACTCTAGAAATCTTCGCGATTATGAAAAAAATTATGCAATTACTGAGTTAGAATGTTTGGCGATTGTGGATGCTTTAGATAAATTTTATCATTATTTACACGGTCAAAAATTTGTCATACATACAGACCATGCGGCACTTACCTGGCTCAAAAGTGTTAAAAATTTAAGAGGACGTCTTTTCCGCTGGTCCCTAAAACTTAGTATGTTTGACTATGAAATTAAATACCAAAAAGGCTCCACTAATGTTGAAGCTGATATGCTATCTAGACAGCCTGTTTCAGAAAATTTACCCCATATTATACATCTCCTTGACTTGAATGAAGTAAGAGACAATCAGAGAAAAGAAAATGTAACAGTTGATGGTAAAAAATACACTGAGATAAATGATGTTGTTGTAATTAGAAAGAAAAGTTTGTATAAGATTGTGGTCCCCATGTCTTTACGTCTACCCCTCTTAGAAAAAACCCACACACAATTTCGCCATCCTGGAATTTATAAGATGATAAATTTAATCTCTCTGCAGTATTATTGGCCTAACATTAATCAGGACATTGAAAATTTTGTAAAACACTGTCACACTTGTCAGATAAACAAAAAATGTAGGCAAAAAAGATTTGGCTTATTGCAATTAATGCCCCCAACAGATATACCTTTTGAATGTTTAGCAGTAGACTCTGTTGGCGGATTTAATTATTACAATTCTACAAAAAAATATTTGCATTTAGTCGTTGACCATGCAACTCGCTATGTGTGGGGTTTTCCTTCAAAAAGTGTAACCACCGAAACTTATACAAACATTTTGAAGCAATTATTTCAGATACAAGTACCAAATAGATTGTTAACCGACAGAAATGGAGCATTTACAGCTTCCAGGTTTAAAAGATTTCTTCGTACTTACAATGTAAAACACAGATTAACAAGCAGCCATCACCCAGAAACGAATGGGAAAATTGAACGCCTAAATCAGACTATTGTCACTAGATTAAAATGTAAAGTCAATTCCACAACCAAGAAAATACCCTGGACTAAGCTTTTAGATGAAGTCTTATATGAATATAATAATACTCCCCATTCTGTAACCCAGTTCACCCCTAGTTATTTATTGTTAGGAAAATTACCATATGATCCTCCTTTACCAAATAATAGTTATTATCCCCCTGTGGAGGAAGCTAGAAAATTGGCTAAAGAGAGAACAATTGCTTACCATAAAAAGAATAAAGTCCGTTATGATGCTCGTTTCCTTCCTGTAAAATTTAAAGTTGGTGACATTGTAATGTATGAAGAATTTCATTATCCTAATACCCGTAAACTGACTTCGCCATACTCTGGCCCATACACCATTTTAAAACAACTTTCGGATGTATCCTTTGAAATTGATAAACCCAGTCCACATTTTAAGAGAAATTCTGAAATTGTCCATTCCTCCAAGTTAAGATACTACCACCCACCTCAAAACCTTAAGCTCAACCATGAATAAAACCCAATCTATCTCTTTCATCTTTCAATTTTTTATTTTTGCTTTCCTATCGTCCCCCTTGCTCGTAGCATTTGGACGAGGACCCAGCTGGGCGTGTAACCTAACTCCCCGGCGGCGTAGAATGATGATGACAGTTTAAAAGTACTGTTAGAATTTTTGTTTTTTTTATAACTATATTATTATGATAATTTTGTGACCTATGAAGGGGTCCTCCGCTCCGTGGCCACCCATCTTTAGCCGGACTGTTTTCCCAGATTCTCTTTCCAGGTTGAACGGAGAATCTGGCAAAACTGCTTCGCTTCCCCTCTGTAGGTGAATGTCGATTGCCCACCTTCCTTTTTCAGTTGTGCAAGAGGCACATTTTTTGGGAGGATATTCACCTCAGAGTATTAAAATCCATGTCACACTGACCCTGGGCATGGTGAAAATTATAGCAAACGCATATTTATAATTTTTTAGCTATAGTTTTCCTTTTTTTTAAGACAACTTAGTTTGTTTTTCATAAAAATAACCCTTGGCTGCATCAAAGAAGTAGTAAAGTCCCTACCGAAACCGAAAGGTAGAATAAGAAGGAATGTGTTTGTTGTTGTTAGTATTACAGTGTATTTTACTTTTATGTTAGCTCAGTGTGAAAATTCAGTATTTTTAGAAATGCAAACTTGCCAAAGTGCATTTTGGTAGACAATATATTTGTGTTGATAGTATTAGTGCATATTTTATATTTTTGAACATTTTATGTTATTGAATATTTTATACTTTTGAACATTTTGTAGTATTGAATATTTTATATTTTTGAATATTGTGTATTATTGAATATTTTATATTTTTGAACATTTTGTATTAATGAATATTTTATAATTTTGAATATTTTGTATTTGTAAATATTTTTTACATTTGAATATGTTATATAGTTTTCAGTAGGTTTATCTTTGAGTATTTTAGTATATGTTATATATTCTGTATATGTTAATGTTACAATTTTACACCAAAAAAGGATGTTTCTCAATGGACAATACCCAGAGACATTTACAAAAAACATCCAAAAGACTTGCTTTAGAGACAGTTTGGTGTAATTAAAGGTCCCATGTCTCGAGACTGTCCCCTTATTATTTTGCTGCAGCACCATTTAAAGAATTCCAATGTTTTAGTGTAACCAATATTTTTATGTGAACAATATTTTTATGTAACTTGATATGAATGTAAAAATAGGTCCAATTGACTTGAGAGCTGGAGCAAAAAAAAAAAAAAAAAAAAAAACACCCTGGGTTAAATTTACGAGATAAGACCCACAGGTCTTGCAGGCGAGCCCTGTGGCTCTTGTTTTAGTGGGGGGGGGATATGAAATGATAAAAAAGCCCCTTTTTAAAATCCCCTTTTTTTTGTCCCTTTTTAAAATTTAAATTTAGAAAATTAAAATTAAAACTTTTAAAATGCTTTTGTAATTGTGTCTCAGTTGATTGAATGAGGTTGCCCCTGTTAAGTCAGTTTTCCCGCATCGCATTTTATAACTTTTAGAGATCGTTTTGGCACATCTCATAAGAATACTTTTGCTGAATAAGTGCAATTTATAAGTCTTGCTGCATTCGATCGGCCAACTCAAACCACAGCCTGTATCCCGGGCAGTCAATCATTCAGCTAACGACCAATTATAGTTTAAAGACGCCTCCTTTGACTTCAACGGCCCCTAGCTGGAATAATGCGAAATACAGCATATTTATACCGATGCACAGGTCCCCGGACAGGGCTTTTGACCATCAAAAGAATGCCCTAACTCCACGACACTCGGCTCTCTAAGTATCGCTTAGCGGTACACATAATTCCCAAGCCCGATGTCCATAAAGTAAATTAGCAGCTCTCAAGCCAAAAGGGGCCTGATTTCTCAAAAGGATGTAACAAAGGAACAATAAATCAGGTCCCCGGAAAAACTGTGTCTTTATTGGAATAACTACTGTCTGAATCTGACTTTGATTTCCCGGATACCACTCGCGGCCTGCGACTACCTAAAGATGATAGAAGTTCCGAGGATTCGCTCAGAAATCGGCACGTACGCGTCCGCGGTTCGCGCCCCTGCCCCCAGCGGTCGGGCCTTGGCCGACGACACGACAGAAGATCCATAACTGGAGTAGCGACGAATTCGTTACATACATATATAAACAGTCAACTCCCTCTAATACGCAACTCTGTAATCTGCACACCATTTCCAATACAAACAATGAAAATTTAGTTACCTTTAACTTCCCAAGATAAAATTAAAAATTACGGTAATTTGATTCATGATAGACATTCAGCCCCCCCCCCTCCCTCTAAATTTCTCCACTTCAATGAAAACTTTGTTTTTAAAATGAAAAGAAAATAGTCAAAAATCAATAGGCTGCTTTTTTTTATACATATAATTGAATGATGTTCTTCCAAGATGAAGCTCTAATGACAGACAGTTTCACAGATGACAAGTACTAATTCATTATATTAAACAAATAAAAAAGCTGGTGTGGAATGATGAGATAAAAAGAACTTCTTAAAAGCACCATTTTAATAAATCTCAAAGCATGTCTTGTTGCTGTTTTCAATGTAGTAAGACATGTCCACTGTGCCTGATGAAGAAAGACTAGTTATTTCAAAAGGCCTTTCAGATTTATTAAAATTTTTATGTTTTTAAGAAGTTCTTTTTATCTTAGTACTCTGACAAAATGTACAGGATAATTCTGACACAAGTTTTGTTTCAGAACAAGAAATATTGAATATACATAAACTCCAAGAAAAAAATACTAAACCAAAAGTCAAGCGTTTTTAAACAAATGGCAATTAATACTATATTTGAAAATTGTGAAAACAATAAAAAAATTATAAAATAAAATTTTAATTTTTTCTTTAATATAACATGATTTTTAATTAGAAGAAGCCCAGTAGCGTAGTGGTCAGCACTCCTTCCTGCCATACTACAGGTCGCGAGTTCTGCTCCCGGCTGGGCAAGGTTCACTCAGCCTTTCATCCCTTCGGGGTCAATAAAATGTGTACCAAGCTTGCTTGGGAACTAAATACCGAGGGTCTCGCGTTGGGTTGACCACCTGGGCACATGCTGCATAGCACCTCAGGGCCAAGGGTCAAATAAACAGAGTTGGGCACTGTAGGCCCTGATCCTTCATGGATCGTACAGCCACAGGTTTAGTTTAGTTTTTAGATTTTTAATTAAATAACCCAATGTATTACATCTTTCTTTTTTGACAATTAATTTACTGTAAAATTACAGGAGAACAAGATGTAAACAAAGTAATGACCTATAAACTGCAAAAACTTTGGTCCCAAGCTGTGTGGATTTGAGGGAGTTGACTGTAGATGCAACAGCTTATATTCAGGAGTAGCACAATAATGCTACCCCTTTGAGAGATTGATTAAATTAGAAAAATATTGATTTTAATGATTACCTAGTGAAACTTTTAAAGTTGATATGAATAAATGAAAAAACAAAACTCAGATAATTTTATTTAACATTCTAAAATGTTCTTTGAATGAAGTTCATCTATGCACCATGACTCTGCTCCTTCCTATCCCACCCCTTTCACCACAAAGAATGAGAAAATGACAAGAAAAGTCAGAAACTCAATAGAAATGGGATTTTAATTATAAATGTTATATTTAATGCAATTAAATTTTACACAAATACCTAAATAAAAATTTAAATTTGTATGGAATAAATTAAACAATATGTATCCAGGGCTCCCAATACATTTTAGTCTCCTAAAAGGGAGAAAGGGGACCATTTTTATTTTTAAAGGGGACTTTGGGGGACCATGTCCAAAAATACTGCATCGGGTTTTCCTAAATATGCAAGCAAATTTTTAAAAATTCCCGCCAAAAATATGTTAATTGGTTATCTTTATAAAGATGGGTCATTAAAAAGTACACTCAGCTAAATATTCTACTGCAAGACGATAGGAAGTATTCCAATATTCAGTACTCACACAGATAATTATCCTTAAAGGAGCTCTAAATTTAAATTGATGTTTTATTAAGGGAAGACAAGACTAGGTGCAATCCTAAGGGAAATATGCGAGCTTTAAGACCTGTTTTCTCGGAAACTACCTGACCGATTTTGATGAAATTTGGAATCCATATTCACTGGATTGTGGTCAAGACTTATGACAGAGTTTTTTTTCTGCAACTAAAACTTTTTATTTTAGAGCAACGGCAATTTTTCAGAAATTTTATTAATTTTTTTTAAAAACTGTTGGCCACATATGTATGCTGTTATCTTATATTTATACTCTACCACAAAAAATATATATATCAAAATCGCTCGAGTACTTTATGAACCAATGGGATTTTTACCTGAAAAATACAATTTTTCAGGAGATCCAAAATACAAATATTCACAATTCTCGCTCTTTGCGGATGACAAATTTAGTTTTCTGATTACGTATCGTCGGAACAGACATTAGGAGTGTCGATAGTCGGTCAAATGTTTATACACCTTTTTAAAACCTTCTTATTGTTCAATAAAAAGATGCCAACTTTTTGTATTTTGTTTTGTGTTGAACTGAGACTTGTATTTTTTGAACTTGCACTTTGTGCTACAAAATGACAAAGCCGAAAAGTGTTTTTGAGGAAAGACAAGAATGGGTGCAATCATAGGGGGAAATGCAAGCTTTAAGACCTGTTTCCTCAGAAACTACCAGACCGATTTTGATGAAATTCTGAATTCCTATTCACTGGATAATGCTCAAGACTTATGGCAGACAGTGACTAAAACTTCTTATATTAGAGCAATTGTAATTTTTCAGAAATGTTCTTTTCTGAAACTAATTAAAATTTTTTTAAACTGTCTACCACATATGATCTTACATTTGTACTCTACCAACAAAATTTTTTTATTGAAATCACTCAAGTACTTTAGGAGTTAATGGGGTTTTTAGCAGAAAAGTACAATTTTTCGAAAAGTTACAAAACTTAGACACTTCTAGTTTGTGTGAAGTTCTTGCAGTGTTTTATCAAAAACGTGAATTAAAGTATATATAAACACTTTGATAAAGTTTAGTTACGTATAATATACGAGTATAAAATGCTAGAGTAAAATTAATGTGACTGGACATGGCGTCCTAGTCGTGTCTTTCCTTAGTGTGAGTAGGTGTGGCATCCCAGTCTTGTCTTCCCTTGAATCTTTACAATTATTTTTAATGGTCAGGAAAAAAACAGGGCATACCAATGGATTCATGAAGGTTCAAAAAATTTTTTAAGCCAATAAAAAAAAATATTTTTTTCAACGAATTTCAATGATGTCTCCCCTTAATATTTATAAGAGCAAAAAAATGATTTGCAATAAAGTATAAACACTAAAAATGAATGCATCTAAGAAAATATCAAATCAATTATTAACAGAGATGCACACTAGCAATTACAAAGTATAGTGCATTTCTTCAAATTTAACACAGAGTAACAGTGATCAGTAGGGCTAGGTGATATCAGAATTTTAATATCGTAATATATCGCTGAACAAATATCGATATTTTTGATATATTTTAATTCATTAGATTACTCCATTATAGGGTTGTAAATGTAACTGTCCTCTGTATAAAATACTACAAACACACACACGTGTGTGTGTGTTGATTATCTTGAAAAAACAATTATACTTTTAACATATTAAAAAGATACATAAATTTTAATTTATATATATTGCTTTAAAAAATGTAAATCTTTTCCCTGCAGATCTGATCTAAAATACGAAAAAGATCTTATTGAAAACTTTTGGAAAGTTAAACATTATAAATTATTCAAATGAAACAAGAGTCCATGAGTGATTGTATAAGAAATGCCCTATCCTCGAACGAGTCTTTCAATTTCGATGAACTCCAATGAACAAAGCGGTACATCAGAACAGTAGACTGTTCGCCCATATCCACTGTAGAGGGGGCAGTGGCTTATGGGGCTAGACCTGAAGCAGTTCTGTGATAGATTTGTGACAATGGATGAGACGTTGTCACAAATCTATCACAGAACTGCTTCAGGTCTGACCCCATAAGTTCCAAACCATCCTCCCCCCAACCCCCCCCCCCTTCAAGCTAGGTGTCACCTCTCACATCTAAAACGAAAAAAAAATATGGTAATATAGCAGCTACAGTTCTGAAATTGAGCATATAGCCATCTAAGACATTAGGCTTCAATATCCCAGATCAGCCATCGCAGTACAAATATATTATACACACTCGGGACAATAATTATTGAACCACCCTAGTAAATACTTGACAGTGAAATTTGACTTTATTAAGCACTAAAACCATCAAAGATTTAGTTCCATCATTAGTTTTCTACTTTGTTAAAGTGCAAAATAAAGATAAATCGAGATATGTATACCTATAACATTTTTTAATTAGATGAAACAGGCACAGTTTACTCCCTTAAATCTGCGATCCTAAAATCTGTGTATTTTTTCAGATGTAAACAATGAAATTTACAGTTAAGTTGCAGGAACAAAATTCAAGATGGTGCGAAATCAGCGACTACCGCAATGTTTTTTTTTCTAAATTTTTTGTTAATCATTCTCTTTTGGCTATTACAGCTGATTTATTACTAAATAAATTTACATTACTTTTAATTTTGATATAAATTAGCATATCTATATCAAAAATTCCAGGGTTCGAAATGGAAAAATCCATGAACCGGAACGCTATTTTAAAATTATTGTTCGCGGAATTTTTTTTAAAAATTATAGACAAATTTGTTTCTAAACATACAAAGCAGTATAAGAAAAGCATCCAAGACTTTAAATAACAATGAAAAAAGTTACAGAGAGCACAATAAGCTATATATAGTGATAATAGCATTAACACTGCTCTCCTTGCTTCTTTCCCTATTTCTTGTGTCATCACTAGTTTGAAATACCGGTCTTTTGTTTACTTTATACATATTATATTTAACTACAGTTACACTAATAGTTTACTTTTATTCATCTTTATTTATTTAAATATGTAACTTACTTACCTTTTTCTGTAAAACCGTCCTCGTAGTGCTAAGAACGAATAATGACGTATCGATCTTAGGATCTTTACCACTAGATGGCAGCATAGGACTTTTTGAATTGATTTCATCGGTAATAATTTAATATTTTTCTAAATTTTTATTTTACATAATTATTTTAATAATTACTTACTTTTAAAATAATAAATTATGTTAATTCTTTACTTATTTTAATGTTTTACTTTATTGTAAGCTTTCATTATAATTTCCCTTGCTTAACTACCAATCAAATTAATGTTTCAAAAATGTAAACAAATCAACGACAAGAAATCTGCAAAATTCTAAAATCTGCACAATCTCGGTTCCCAAGCTGTGCGGATTTGAAGGAGTCTACTATAATTAGAAAGTAGACTCCCTTAAATCCGTTACCCTAAAATCCACGAACGCCTAAAATCCGCGTATTTTTTTCAGATGTAAACGATGAAATTTATACTTAAGTTGCAGGAACAAAATCCAAGATGGTGCCGAAATCGGAGACTACCGCAATGTGTTTTTTACTAAATTTTTTGTTAATCATTCTCTTTTGGCTATTACAGCTGATTTATTATTAAATAAATTTACATTAATTTTGATTTGATATAGATTAGCATATCTATATAAAAAATTTCAGGATTTGAAATGGAAAAATCCACGAACCGGAACGCTATTTTAAAATTATTGTTCGTGGATTTTTTTTTTTCTTAAATTATAGAAAAATTTATTTCTAAGCATAATATGCAGTATAAGGAAAGCATTTAAGGCTCTAAATAACAATGAAAAAAGTTACAGAGAGCGCAATAAGCTACGTATCGATCTTACAATCGCTTGACCACTAGATGGCAGCACAAGACGTTTGGAATCGAATTGAATCAATTTTATCTGTAATAATTTGATATTTTTCTAAATTTTTATTTTACATAATTATTTTAATAATTACTTACTTTAAAACTAATAAATTATTTTAATATTTTACTTATTTTAATGCTTGCCTTTATTGTAGGTATTCATTATAATTTCCCTTGTTTAACTACCAATCAAATTAATGTTTCAAAAATGTAAACAAATCAATGACCAGAAATCCGCCAAATTCTGAAATCCGCACAACCTCTGGTCCCAAGCTGTGCGGATTTGAGGGAGTCTACTGTATTTGAATTATAAAAATAAGAAAAGTTCTGAAAAAACATACAAGATTTAATTGGGCTTCTTTCTTTCCAACATCTTGTTCTAATGAAGTTACTCGTTGAACTAAGTCTTCTTTTTCTGCTTTATTCTACAAATAAATTATACTTTTAAACTGCATTATTATAAAATAATAACTAGATGAAAAATATCAAACTAAACAGTAAAATATCAATTCTAAAATTTTTCTCGAAGAATAAAAGAGAGGGCTTTTTGTTTAAGTAAAAAGCACATCATTAGTAATTTTTTTTAAGCTGAAAATTTAAGTTTTAAACATTAAACATTATTTAGATTAGGCTTTAATCTAGGAAAAAGGGATTTTTAGCTTTTTGGCTAATTGCAGCCAATAATAGCCAAGGAAAATAAAAGTTTTATTTATACAACATTTCTATATACATGAGTATTATTTTTAGTTATGCAGTATGCAAACAAATACATCACTCTGTAAGATTGACCCTTCGAGATTTGGCTGTATACCACACAGCAAATGTTTTTTTTAATGGAAACTGTTTTCAAAATTCCATCATCAAATTAATCATCATTAAGTTACTTAAATTCTTAATTGTCAGTTTGTTTCTCAAGTCAGTTTTTGTTACATTCGTGGCCTACACAGCCCGTTGTAGACAACAAAAGTGATGCTACAAATTCATACAAAGAAGTCACATTGAGAAACATGCCAGTAATACCATCTTTATGAAAAAAAAACAAACACAAAAAGCTAGTTTCATTTCTTTACATGTAAAGAAAACAGGGCCAGAACCCGCATAAATTCAAGTCTGAAAAGTTTATACGACATGCATTTGGCACATTGATGATTCAAAGTTAGTCAGTGGTGCATCCAGGATTATGCTTTGGAGGGGGCTAGCACATTAATTTAAGAGGCCTATATGTGCCCAGATCTGGCCTGGCCTGCTGCCGAGTCCTGTCTTTCTTTCACTTGATTTGATGGGACGTGCCAGATTAGGTCCTGACTTACATTTTTTCTGCTGACTTGAGCAGTGCCGTAACCAGCCAGAGGAAGCTCTGGAAAGTTTTGTGGGGTTAATTCTGAATGCTTTTAACATGTTAAATAGTGAAATACTATACTAAAATAATCTTAGTTTTTGCGAGTTTTTGGTGTGTTTCTGTATTTGGACAATTTTAAAGTGTGTTTGCTATCAAACAGTTCAAAGTTTTATTATTAAATTATCAAAATATTATGAAGGTCGGAGAGAGCAAGAGGTTCCACGGGTCATAAATTTTTAATAAAGTAAATTTTAAACAACTAATATTTTGAATTTCATAATAAAATTTATAAAAGAGAAAAAATTGTGAGACAAAATTAATATATTTTCCAAAATTCTGATTTTTTAAGGACCTATTAAAAATAATAATAATATTCTTTCGTAATTTAAAAAATAAATAAATATCTAGTCTAGTCTGGGAGGGGCTTCAGCCCCCTTAGCTCCTGCCGTGGGTGCGCCAATTAAGCTAGTGCACATCGTATCCGATGCTTATACAATCTGCAATTTTCGTTTTCACCATATGCTGGAGTCGTGTCTGATGCAAATGACGTCACACTGTTTGAAGATGCTTGCATAGAGAGCACGAGACAAATTTTGAAGTGTTGCCACAGTGTGGATGCAATATGAGATTTTTTTTTTTTTCATTTTTGTGCAATAGCAGCAGGTTTACGAAATGCGGACCAACAAAATGGGAATGATATAGCATATTTCTTTGTCTGTCGCTGTTTGGCTAATTCACTAAATGCTTTGGGGGGCAAAAAGCACTTCCAGTTAGCTTTTAGGCTATTTGGCTAGCTCTAGATTAAACTCTATTAGGTGAAAAAAAAATACATCTCATAAAAAAGCCTATGCAAATCATCCACGAAATTAAACTCATATTTGAAGTACAAAAAATCATACCATCTTTAGCTCGGCTTCCATGTGCACAAGTTTTTGCTTCAATGCTGCTATTTCTGCTTCTTGGCCATCATTCTAAAAAAAAATCAATTATTTAAATATTTTCTAATGAGATAAAAGGAAAATATAACTCAATAAAGAGCTTAGACATGTGACAGCTGAACAAAGTGAATGAAACACATTTAGCAAGTTTTCTTCATGCAGTTTATAAATATAGTTATAATACAAGTTACTTTTTTCATTCTCATATAAAACAAATAACACAAAAGTACTTGTTACACATGTAATTTTATTTACTGTAAGTGTTTATCTCTATTCATATGTTTATTATTATATTGGTATAGTGTCTGAATTTTAAAAGAATTATAATAACTGAATTCTTTTAAAGCTATATAACTTTAAAATTTATAAAATTTTGAATTTTATTTTCGTTTATGAACTTATCATTTTCTTGAAATGTAATGTGATGTCAAACAATGCAGTAACTGTCTGAACTACAATTTCATCACTTTAACTATAGGTCAATCAGATATCTCCAATACTTTTATAAAAATGTATTGGAGATAACTTCTCCAAATCTTAGATGGATGTTAAAAAGATAACATTTCATGAAAGCTAATAAGCATTTTTCATTTACTTTTTTCTGCTCTATTTATTTTGCTGTAATGATAATGAACAAATATAACTAATCATTTAAATTCAGTGCCGAAACTAAAGGGGAGGGGGAGGGGGCATGTGACCCAGGTGCCAAATAAAGGATTATACCTTTGGAATGGATCATTTTCTTCTGATGGACTGATGGCTTCTATTATTACAGTAGCGCTCAAAAGTATTTTGACAAAGATAATAATTCACTTAATTGAAAAGAATAATAAAATACAAAAATCAATCATTTATTTTATTTAACCAAATTCAATGTTTTAATTTTAATAAATTAACAATAAATATTAATAATATTAATAAAATTATATATATACTATACAGATATAGATATCCATATATATATATTTATATCTGAAATTTGTCATACCGTAACTCTCAAATTTTTTAACCGATTTGGATGAAATTTTTCATATGCATAGTACACATTAATCCCTCGACCGAGATCGTTGGTCAGCTTCATCCGCCATCTTGTTTCAAAATGGCGGCCACTTGAATTTTGTGAACGCGTTTGGAAATTTTTAGGTTTTGTAACTTTCTCTTTAAAATGACCTATGTTGTTAACTTTCACTATGTGACTTTTTAAAATATCTTTTAATGTTTCTAACATTATGTTTAAAATGATATATAAGAGTTTGCATTTTGTGAAACGTAACATTTTCTATAAGTATACAGTGTTAGAAAATATAAAATTTTTTCAAAAATTCCAATGGCCGCCATTTTGAAGTAAGATGGCGGATGAAGCTGCCCAACGATCTTGGTCGAGACATTAGTATGCACTATGCATAAGAAAAATTTCATCCAAATCGGTTCAAAAATTCGAGAGTTACAGCATGACAAAATTCAGATATCATGGAAGACGGTAGTATTTCGAGTGACGCAGCCTTAAGCCTAAAATCGTATCGTATCGTATCGTTAAAATCGTATCGTATCGTATCATAGAATTCGTAGATGGCGGAACTCATATATACAGCTAACTCGACATCAAAGAAAATGCGAAAAGCCGCCTTTTAATAACTCAGCAGATATACGTCTTATTGTTCTGAATTTTCTAGAACAGTCTTATATCTGCAGTCTAATCGTATACTGAAATTTTTACATTTCTACGTGCAGTATATTTTGAGATCTAAATAGTCATTTTTAAAGTGAAAACGTTGGTATAATATCGAGGAAGTTCCTAATTTGAAAATCTCGAAAACGGTTCTAACGATTATTTTTAAATTGATACATAATATAAATGTGATTAAGGCGAGGTGAATAACACTTTTCTTTTTTCTGGGAAAACTCTCGTTCGTTAAATAATTCGATTTTTTTTTCTCTCGAAAATGACACGAGCGATTTTTTAAAAATCAAATAAATATGTTTCAGATGAACCAAATAACAATTTACTTGTTTCCAGCAAGACTCTTGTTCGTTTTATAATGCGCATGAAAAATCGGACTATATTTCTTCGCCATTCTATGGAAATTTCACCGAAAATGCATGACACTGTATTCATACACATGCTTTCTTTTTAACCACTTTTGGGGAGAAAAATTTTGTCTTCCCACGGCTGAGTGGTTGAGGGCCATCGTCTACTGATCTTAACATAGGCAGTTCGATACTCGCTGATGCGTGTGAAGTTTTTTTTTTTTTTTTTTTTTTTAAAGTCTGTTAGTTGACCATTATTCTCAGTTCCTTTGTAATTTTTTAATTGCTATTAAGTTAAATAAAATTACAATTATAATGACGCCAATTTGATGATGATTATTTCTTGGCAATTTTTCAACAATAAAAATATTACCATAAATTTTATAAATATATTTAATTTCAACCACTTTACAAAAAATATACATTAATACAGTAAACTCTGTGTAAGGCGGAATCGATCGGGACCAAGAAAATTTTCCGCAATAGACAATATTCCGCCTTAGACAAATTTTACTCTATGTCTATGGATTCGTAGGGACTTGAAATTCTTTCCGAGTTAGACAGATTTCCGTCTTACACAGAGTCCGCCTTACAGAGAGTTTACTGTAATTATTATTTGAATATAAATCACACGATCAGAAACGTAAAAAAAATAATTCATTTCAGCTCTTCTTTTTATAATATCATTTTTTATTATTATGACGGTCAATCAACATATAATCACTGACATCCATAATATTATTATTATTATAATTATTATTTTCCTTGCATAAAAACTATTGTGATGTAATAATTATTTTATAATAAATAATTTAGTTGAAATGTTTTATTTATAAATAACAATGAAGTTTTACATAATAAGCATATCAGAATTCTGGTGTCGCCATCTTTTGACGCAATTGCGTACCACATTTCAGGGTCGTACTGGCATAACTGAGAGGGCGGTGGCAAAAAGGATAAAAAGGGCGCCGATTGCCTTACAAAGGGCGCAAATGCTTATATATACATACATACACATACTATATAAATTATGTATAAAAAATCACTTTAAAAATATATACGAGTATATTGCTATAGCGAAAACTTTATTCCTAAAATAATTATGTCACCCAAATTAGTATTTTACACTATAGAAATGTAATATGCACAAAAATAGTTCCCCGCAAGGCATTGCAGTTAAAAAAAAAATCTGATGTTAGACCAGTGTTGCCAATTTAGAGGTATTTTTTTCCTCCACACTTTTTTAAGAAAGCTATCTCTGTTTTCGAATTTCGCTCACCTTATCTAATGAGTTAATTCAAACTTTACCCCGAATATCTGAATAACAATCTCCATACAATTATCTCCAAATGGAAAATAAAATATTAAAATAAAACAAACAAAAACAATTTCGTTGGGTCAAAACTCAAAAGTGCAAAACATTATTTAATACAATTCAATAATATTTTATATAATACAATCTCTAGAATACAAATACTAATTATGGTGTATAAAATTTCAGGAAAGTTATTTTTGTTTAGTTCAAGAGTGACGTCTATTTTACGTGAATTATTTTTAAAATATGTTTTATTTCTTTATTTTTTCAACATTCAAAAGATATCATAGATTTTTTTTTTTTAATTATGGCCATTTTTTTTTCCATTCTGATCAGAAACAAAATTATGGCCATTTTTTTTTTCATCCTGACCAGAAAAAAAAAAAAAAAAATTATGACCATTTTTTTTTTCCTTTTCTGACCAGAAAATCAGAGTTCTAACTTTTTACGACAGCTCTTTCATCTTCACCTAACACTTCATTTATAACGGTTGTTTCAAAATAATGGATGGCACCAGTCCATCAGTTCAGAAGAAAATGATCCATTCCAAAGGTATAAGTTCGATTGAAAAAAACTATTTAATACTTTGAGCAGAAAGAAGAGGCTACACCTGCAATTTTTATGACACTAATAGAATCCCATAGCTGCCAATGTGTACGGTTTAGTTACCTCTAAAATTTAACACAAATTTTTGCCATATTTAATCGTTGACAATTGTTAGACTTTTTAAACTGAAATTCCGGAAGTGACAGCCGATTGTTCCCTTGCGACGACATTCCTCTGGCTTCAACTCGTAAAACTTGGCTAAAAGTGCTATCTTTGACAACATTTTCTGAATGAATCTTTGCCTTTATAAGAAAATGGGAAACTAATTTCCTGGTATCTGAACAAAATGGGCAAATTTTATATTTTTACGAATATTAATGCAAATTTTTTGTATTTACGAATGAAAATGACTTCGCGAAAGTATCAGAAAAGTAGTTAGTTTGGATTTGGGAATAGCTTTCAATATAAAAAATTCTCATAACGAGGATGTGATCGCCCCCCACCCCAAAAAAGGAAATCCATGACCCCCTCTAAATGATGAGCTGAATCCGTCCTTGGCTTTGTCGAATATTGATTGATTAAAATCTCGGAAACGGAATCGAAAAAAAATCCGCTTTATACAGGATCCTTATGCCATATCATCTTTAGATTCTTCTATGTTTTGTCATACGCCAGACAGAATGATTTTAACAATACCGTGCAAAACACAGATGCGAGAAAAATCGACAAACAAAATCTTCATTTGGCGCCCGGGGCACATGCCCCCCTTAATTTAGGCCCTGCTTTCAAATCAGCAAACTTACAAAGGCTGTGCCCAATAATGGAGTTGTTTCTGTTTTTCAAAGATCTTGTTCTTTTTTACCGCGATTCATGTGTGTACGCAGGGTAGGGGGGGGGGGGGGGGGCAGAAAATCTTTGGAAAAGTAATACATTCTTTAAAAGTATTACGCTGAATGTAATTATTTTGAAAAGTAGTATTACTTGAATTTTATTGCATGATAGTTTTGTTTTAAAGGTTTTCATTAAATTTCATTGTAACTGCTGGCTGCTGGCTGAAAATACCAATTATTTTTTATTGCCCACCAGAAACTTTTTAATCGAACTGTCTTTTATATTTTTTGAGAAAAACAAAAGATCTTTCAGAAAAGGCTGCCGAATGTGGCGTTTTGAACCGAATTTCCGGACGCGACAGTGGAGGAAGAGAAAGAAAACTGTTGTCACGAGACAACAATCAATTTTAACTCAAGATGTAATTAATTTAAAGAACAGAATCTATTGTATTGCAAATCACTTCAATAACCAAGCCTGCAAGTCTCATTCTTTTATGTGGAGTTTCGCCGAATATTCGGTTTCATTTTCGTTTTCAGCCCAAAATCCTAGTTTCGGCGAAAATACTGCCGTATATTCGGTATTACTATAACTGCCCCTCCCTAGCCTCCCCCAAACGGCACTCCCATCCAAAGAGCCGTACATACTATATATTCACATACAAGGAGATAAATCTAGAAGGTATTACTAATATTGATTAAATTCGTTATTTTTAAATTAAATTATTTTTTAATATATTTTTTATGTTTATAGCACTTTATATTTAATTAATTTTATTTCAATCAAATTATTTTGTTAATTATGTACTGCCGTTTCTACGCAAAACATTATTCAGATAACATGCATATATGTATGTTTATGTTACTTACTTTGAATTTATTTTTAAAACAATTTCGCTTACGTTTTCAGTCGATACTAGGAATGTAACCGAAATTCAGTTTCTTTCGAACACTATTTTTATGTTTGTAAATCAGCAGAAATTTTCGCATTATTGAACGTTAAAAAAAATTTTTTTTTTGAGAACCGCTTTAAGGATTTACATATACATTTATAATCATAACTTATAAATTTCGGAAAATCGAGTTTTTATTTTAGCGGCTTTATCAACGGAATTGAGACTTCTTTATGTGGTCAGAATATGGAATAGACAATTCTATGTAAGTAAAAAAAAATAAAAAAAATACAATAAGCATTCTATTATAATTATAACATAAAATTGAAACTAGTTTTTTTTCTCAAAATTGCATTTTTTAATAGATGACCACGGCACGATTACTTTAATAATACTGAATTGTTTTTCACTTCTAATTTTGTCAGCTTTTTCCTTCTATATATAAAAAAAAGTTTCGAATTGGAAATGGACCAATGAAAATCTGCGTAGATATTCCCGGTAGATCGGCATCCAATTTGAATGCTTAAGCATGGCCTTTCTTCGTTAATATTAAAAAAAAACTGTTGCAAACAAAAATATGAAAATCAGTGGTATTACAGAGAAATGTTTGATAAACACGCTGATGCAGACAGTTTTCAAATCAAAGAATTATTTTAAAAGATATTTAATGCCAAAGTTGGAAAAAATCGTACCATTAAAAAAGTTTTATTGGAGCAAAAACTACATGAGAATTTAATCATTTTTAGATCATTTTATACGTTATAAGTTCCCGGTGTGCAGATTGAATTTATTTTTTTTATTTGACTCATTTTTTGAGGTTTTATTTCTATTTTAAATTCAAATTTTCAGCTTTTCGAGAGATATTTTTTATATATTTTAGAAAATGTTATTAATTTAAACTGTTGCCAATTGTATAAACAGCGAAACAATAATGTTTACTTCAAATTAAAAATTTATTTACACGTGACTATTGTAAACAGAAATAAAAACTTTAAAATTAGAATTAAATGATCACATGTTAAAAGCAGGAAAATTACGTCCTAAGAACCATATTCACACTTGAATTTTAAAAGAGAAACAAAATGTTAAATAAAAAAAATTATGCGCTAAAACTTGTAAAGGGGAGAAATTACATTATTTAAAATGGCCAAAAAATATGGTAAAAACATTTAAATTAAAAAATATATTTGCGCGAGATATTTTGAGATAATCTTTTCAACTATTATCGTGAATTCAAAGACAGCGCAAATATTTCCTTCTAACAACTAAAGTATTTTCACCTGAATATTAATAAGAGAAATAAAACTTTGGTGTAAATTACGTCAGATTTAAAACGTTACATTTAAAATCTCTTATTTAAAATCATTTTCTTATAGCGTTGTTAAAAAATACCATAAAGCAAACACTCTGTTGACTTAGTTCCTTTTATATTTGGTAATTTTCAAACGTTTAACTAATCTTATTTAATCAAGCACGGAAAAGGCAACTAACATCAGCTGATTCGGTCTTGAAATCCCTCAGTAAAAGGGAAACCCGTTTACAGCAAGATCGCCATTGATTTTTTAATTATACAGAGCAGCCTCGATTATCCGAGCTAATTGGGACTGTTACTAAATCGGAATCGGAAATCTCGGTTTATAGAAACTGTGTGTAAAAACTCGCCGTGCTTGCGAATTTAACATCTCTTTTAAAAAAATATATAGAAAGTTTTTTAAATAATAAAAATAAATATATGTAAAGTTCTGTTTCACAGCTTAACAAATTTAAAAAGAAAATCAACTACCAGTAGTAAATTTTAAAATGCAAATTGAAAAATTTACGAAAGTTCACACAGCCACTGGAAACAAAGCATTGTTCGCTATTGACTTCTCAGGGTCCAGTGTTTCTTTGGAGTTGAGTGCTTTTGGGGGCAGAAGGCCTGTATAGCACGGACAGTGAGCTAAAGAGTGTGGTTATTTTTAAGGCTCATTCAAAAGGAAAAAAAAAAATCAGACTTTGTTATCGGCTGGGTTAACAGAAACCTCGATTAATCGAAGCTCGGTTAATCCAGGTTCTACTATAATTCAATCTTCCGTAATCTTTTTAAAGCAGATCAAATTAATGGACTTTAGCACAAAGTCACATAGCTGATAACTGCCATGCTTGTTGGCCACCTTTTTTTCAAAAAGTTTGCTTCACCTTATTCAATTAATGAGATATCTCCGATAAAATAAGTCACATTTTCCCGTTCTAAAATACTGGTATCCAAAAATCGTAGCATGTAACTGACACTACAAGTACTCATGGAACTAGACTATTTTAAGTCTGATTTTTATTATAGACTATATAAAATTATTAAAAATATATATTAGGATAGGAACTAGCGGGCTTCGTCCGCTATTTACGTTACGGATATAAAAATCATGTTTTTTTTTTTAGGGAAAAAGAAATAAAAACCTATTTGACGATAGGTTTATAAAGACACATTTTGTATTTGTTATATTTCCGGGGATGAGGAGGGGGGGGACTATTTTGATTAAATATCGCAATTAGTCCACATGGCAGATATAATTATGATAGACACTAGTGGGCTTCGCCCCTCTATGGCGCCTTATGGGTCCAGCTTCCATAACTCAGAAACCACCTTTCGGACATCAATGCAACAGATTCCAAATGTTATAATTAACTTAATAATCACCCTATATAGCATTAAAGTAAATTTATGAGTACTGCATACTATTTTTTTATCCTAATTTCTGAAGAGAAAAAATTATTTCGGTTCCATTCTTAGGTACTGGTCTGAAAAATTTTGAAAAAGGGGGGAAGGAGGGGACATGAGACTGCTGTTTGTGAAACAACACAACGGGGTCTGGCTTATTCAACTTGGTTTTTGGTGACTTCAATTGGAAGGTGGTTTGTTTAAAAGAATGCGTTCCCTGCCCCATGAAAATTGGAACTATTGGTGCACCATCTATGTAAGGATTTAATAATTATAAATTAACATTTTGGATTTATTAATTTAAGGACAAAGTGTTTTTAAAGGAATATCAAATGAAACCCTCTGTGCGATCAGCGATTATACTTACCCACTTGTTTTTATATACAAACTGCTATAAGGAAAATTGTAATAAAATAGTAAAAATTAAATCTGCATTAAATTCCATAAGTATCTTTTTTTTAATCATTTTATCACTAACCTCAAAGAAGTAATGATATCAATGCAAAAACCCTTGACGGGTTAAAAGTTTCTGACGCAGCAGTTTATCTTATGCTCTAAGAATTTTAAATATGGAACTTAAAAATACTGATATCAAATTTTGAGTGACGTTATGCTATTTCTTAAAAAATATATTTGTATTTATTTCATCATTTTATTTTTGTTTTATTTATAATCGCATGTGCAAAAGTTATGTTCAACATGAAAAGCTGCATAAAATTTTATTCGCTGTTGCTTTATCATTTACATCTCTCATAAATTCAAAATATGAGTTTTAAAAGATATGATATAAAATTTAAGTGACGCCTTGATGTGACTTTAAAAGGTTTGTTTTAAAATTCAATTTAAATTATTTTTGACTTGGTTAAAATATTTTTTTACATCTACACAATACTTTTAATTTTCCAATTCACTGTTAAATATATCACTTTCATTGAATCTATACTATGCATTGAAATGTATTTATTTCAATAAATTGATTTATCTTTTGTGTCACGCTATTCAAAATTGTGAGTAAGATTTATGTAAATGGTTTCTTTGCGTCATTGTGTCCAAACTACATGAAATGTATGAAAAAGGATAGTTTGACGCAAAGAAACCATTTACATAAATCTTACTCACAATTTTGAATAGCGTGACACAAAAGATAAATCAATTTATTGAAATAAATACATTTCAATGCATAGTATAGATTCAATGAAAGTGATATATTTAACAGTGAATTGGAAAATTAAAAGTATTGTGTAGATGTAAAAAAATATTTTAACCAAGTCAAAAATAATTTAAATTGAATTTTAAAACAAACCTTTTAAAGTCACATCAAGGCGTCACTTAAATTTTATATCATATCTTTTAAAACTCATATTTTGAATTTATGAGAGATGTAAATGATAAAGCAACAGCGAATAAAATTTTATGCAGCTTTTCATGTTGAACATAACTTTTGCACATGCGATTATAAATAAAACAAAAATAAAATGATGAAATAAATACAAATATATTTTTTAAGAAATAGCATAACGTCACTCAAAATTTGATATCAGTATTTTTAAGTTCCATATTTAAAATTCTTAGAGCATAAGATAAATTGCTGCGTCAGAAACTTTTAACCCGTCAAGGGTTTTTGCATTGATAAATATATACATATATATGGATATATCTCTATAAATATCTATATATATATAGTATATATATAATTTTATTAATATTATTAATATTTATTGTTAATTTATTAAAATTAAAACATTAAATATGGTTAAATAAAATAAATGATTGATTTTTGTATTTTATTATTCTTTTCAATTAAGTGAAATATTAGCTTTGTCAAAATACTTTTGAGCGCTACTGTATGAAACAGCCATTATAAATGAAGTGTTAGGTGAAGATGAAAGAGCAGTCGTAAAAAGTTAAGAGCTATGATTTTCTGGTCAGAAAGGGAAAAAAATTTGCCATAATTTTGCTTTCATTATTATAAAACAGCCATTATAAATGAAGTGTTAGGTGAAGATGAAAGAGGAGTCGTAAAAAGTTAAGAGCTATGATTTTCTGGTCAGAAAGGGAAAAAAAATTGCCATAATTTTGCTTTCATTATTATAAAACAGCCATTATAAATGAAGTGTTAGGTGAAGATGAAAGAGCAGCCGTAAAAAGTTAAGAGCTATGATTTTCTGGTCAGAAAGGGAAAAAAATTTGCCATAATTTTGCTTTCATTATTATAAAACAGCCATTATAAATGAAGTGTTAGGTGAAGATGAAAGAGGAGTCGTAAACAGTTAAGAGCTATGATTTTCTGGTCAGAAAGGGAAAAAAATTTGCCATAATTTTGCTTTCATTATTATAAAACAGCCATTATAAATGAAGTGTTAGGTGAAGATGAAAGAGGAGTCGTAAAAAGTTAAGAGCTATGATTTTCTGGTCAGAAAGGGAAAAAAATTTGCCATAATTTTGCTTTCATTATTATAAAACAGCCATTATAAATGAAGTGTTAGGTGAAGATGAAAGAGGAGTAGTAAAAAGTTAGAACTCTGATTTTCTAGTCAGAATGGGGATAAAATGGCCATTCCCCACCTAACACTTTGTTTATAATGGCTGTTTCATAATAATGGAAGCCATCAGTCCATCATAAGAAAATAACTCCATTAAGGAGGACTCTACTGTATATTTCATTTGAAAAATGATCTTTTGAATATTTTTGTTGGTATTCAGCCCCTTGGATCCGCCATTGTAGATTACATAGTTCAGTATAACATATTTTAAATTTTAAAATAAGTCGGCTTTTAGAAAATTAGTAAAATTCTCTTTGTAAATATACTTTGCGGAAGAGGGGGGTGTAAGTGCCAAAATCCATGTTTGCCTAAGGTACAAAAAAGGCTAGTTTCGAACCCTCTTTAAATTAAACATTCCTCCAAAATAACTGCTTCTTCATTTCCTTCTTCCAAACTTCATAAAAATTTTAAATAAAAAAAAAATACTTTTAAAAAGTTATTATATGCTCAATTTCTTTACTTTGTTGTAACAGTAAATCATCTAAATTCCAATCTTCAACCATCATATTCTGGATTCCCGCAAGTCAAAATAATTAAAATTCTTCTTTTATTTTTTCCAGCACTATTCATTAAATTGTAAGCAACAATAAATTGGCGATTCACGCGCTCGAATATGTCATCTGGTGGAGAAAAGGTGTACTTCTCATTTCAGGAAAATGCCATATTTCTAATCTGTTCAGAATGAATTGGCGATTCACGCGCTCGAATATGTCATCTGGTGGAGAAAAGGTGTACTTCTCATTTCAGGAAAATGCCATATTTCTAATCTGTTCAGAATGATTATTTTGTTGCAGCTTTAGAATTCATGTACCATTTTTGTTCTGTGTTATATGACAAAAGAAAATTTATCCGAATTTGACTGTTTAAAATTTTCAAAGGCATTTATAATAAAAAATTATTTCAATGGCATTTTAGCATTAGTTAAAAGGACAATTTTCCTGTACCGACAGCTGAGATCAGTGACTCCACAGGCTGTTTTAAGTCCCAGTAATCAGGTACATCTTATGACATTTTACACTTTTATTCTTTACTGTAAACCTTACAGTCTCCCAAAAAATGATGAAAATGAATAACAATGGCATTATTAAAAAAATAAAACAGACTCATCTATCAAACCATATAATAGTACAGGTAAAATGAGGTTTTTCAGAGGCAACTGAAGGACATTCACCAAAATTAGAGAAGAACATAGTTTTGGCACTAGAAATGAAGATTCAATGAGTGCCCAAAAAATAAAGTTTTACCATGTTTTATTCTTTAGCTTTTTTTTGGGGGGGGGGGGGGAGGGGAGGGGGTGGCAAAAGGGTGCATTTTAATTTGGGGGAAGGAGGAGCACTCAACGTTTTATAAATAGGTCTAATAAAATATTATGAATTATGTATTTTTAAATTCTGAATCAAATGACACAAACTCTAAGTCAATACAAACATTCATTAGAAAGTTACAACAGATTTTATAAATACAAAGTCAAAAGTAACACTTTGTTATTCAGCACAGGATTGTCACATTTATTTTACATTCAAAACATGTTCGTTATATCATATTAAATAATCTCAAATTTATTAAATGTTCTCAAAATAGCAATTAATGAAAATCAAGGTAATCTGAGTCTCTTCATGGACATCCAAATCCATGTAGTATAATTATAAAACCATTCACAACTTTGTATTTATAAAACCTGCCATAATTTTGAAACGAATGGTCATATCAACTTGCAGATAATGTGATTCAGAGTCAGAAAATACATAATAAACAATACTTCACTTGATCTATTTAAAACAATATGAGTCCCCTCCACACACTCAAGATAAAATGCCCCACTTTTGTTCTTTTAAAACATCGTGAAACAACTTTATTTTTTGGGTGCTCACCGGATCTTTATTTCAAGACTCTTCACAAATTTTTGTGAAACGCCATCAGTTGATGCTGTAAAAACCTATTTTACCAGCACTAAAGTATAATTTTCGACTTTATATTCATAAAACCTGCCCTTATTTTGTTACAAATGATTGTATTCATTTGCAGATGGTGTCATATGATACAGAATAAAAGAAATACATACGAAATGATACAACATTTTGACCTAATAAAAAAATTTGAGTCCCCTCCCCCCCCCCCCCCCCCCTCTGAGTTAAAATGCCTATCCACCTAAAAAACAACTTTATATTTTGGGACTCATTGAATCTTCATTTAAAGTGCCAAAACGAATTTCTTCCCAAATCTTTGTAAATGACCATCAATTGTCATATTTATTCAATTTTTGATCTACTTTACCTGTACTATAAAGCTTTATACCTGTTCGAACATCTCAATCCAATAGATTTTACTGAGCTTGTGAGCTTTCTAAATAAGATTTGTTTATACAAGATTTAAAAGTCAACTAGTCTTATTCACTACATACTTTCTATTCCATCTGTAATTAGCTTTAAATGTAATTTTTCTAATATTTGTATTTTTTGTATTAGTTAATTTTAGATGAAATGCATATAAATCCCCTTCTTGGCAACATTTTTTTTTTCTACCGTGCGATTGATGCGCAAAGCCTGGCTGCCCTCAGTTGTTGATCTCGTGTTTGCTTACGGCGATCAAAGAGTGTATCCTTACGGCAATCAAAGAGTGTATCCTTACAGGCACTATTATTATTTCAGACTGTTAGAAGGCCTGTGATTGTTTAGAAGATGAAGGTTTTCTGCATGAAAAGGTCAACCACAATCTGACATATGTGTGTCCCGAGACTGGAGCACACACCAGCACCATACAGGCATTGTGGTCTGCAATCAAACATGACTTACAGAAAGCTCCGCACAAAGCTGGTGAGTTCGATTGATACCTGTATGAATTTATGGGGAGAAAGAGTGATTGCCAATTGATGGATGAGTCAGTATTCCAGCAATATCTAAAGGAAATACATCTTAAATCAGTTGTAGGAAAAATATTTTAACAGAATTGTATTTTAAAATGTATGACAAATAAAAGGATCATCGAGTGTATTTCAGAAACAAACAGGGAAAGAAAATTTAAATTAAGGATATTTTTAGAAGCATTTTTATGAAAATACAGAAAAGCACTCAAGACGCTTGGTGGATTAAAATCATTTCTGCAAGTTTTTCGGTAAGTGGGATTTTTGTTTTTTAAAATAATGTAATTTAACAATAGATTTCTTTACAATTTTTGGATTTTCTATGTTTTAAAATATGTATTTTTGCTGTATTTTGTTTTGCCACCATCTTAAATTCTGCTCTTTTGCGTCCTGTCGGCTGGAGTTGTGACCTCCAGGAGACAAAACGGAATAATTTGGCGATTTTTTTGGAAGCGCGCCCAGACGGGGGTTCAAGTGAAGTTGTGCCTTAACTTCGTCACCAACATATGTTATTAACATGTAGTAACGTTTGTTTAGTGAAAAGTACTTAATAATAGAGTTTCTTTGTATTTGAAGGAACGCTTAAAGCTGCATGATGAAACTACATATGGTATATTACAATGCCCTTAGCCAGGATTTCCCTTCGGAGGGGGCTTAATCTTGAAATTTTCTCTGATCGTCAGAGGTATTTTGTATAACTTAAAGCGTAAATAAAAAAAATTAACATGGGTTAACAGAAGGTATATTTTTGCATAGTATACTTGATGTCTATGCCAAAAATTGTTATTTCGTATTTTTTCGATTTCAGTTACAATTTATGGTTTTTAAGAGCACTTCCAGTTTCCAAACCGGTTCGGAAACCGGAAGTGTTTTTAGGGTAAAACTATAACGAAACTAAAAAATGCACAAACTAACAATGTTTCAGATGAGCCTCATGTATCCTATGAGAAAAACGTTAAAAAATATTGAAATGCAAACAAGTAGTTTGAATTTTAAAGCACAGGATTAATATTAGCTTGCGAGTATCTCGCATTACGAGTGCAGGGTCTTCAAATAATTAACCTCCAAATTAATTAAACAAATTATTTTTTCCAAAGAAAAGATTAATTGTTACAGATATATATATTCGTAAAAATTACATTTATATTTCACATTCTCTGATTAGAATTAGAATAATTATAAATGCAGTACTCTCCTAGATAGTATGAACATTAGCAGCAAGTTTGATTTTTTCTGACAATATCTTGCCGTGACAAATTTGAATTGAGAAATTCGCAGCAAATTTCCTGCAAGGTATATCATCCCCTACTTGCAGGAGTAGTTTGTTGGGAAACTGATGTCAAGACTGTCTTTAATTCACGAAAGTGACGAAAGCAAAAAATACCTCTCTTGAGATAATAGACAATCAGCACATACGCAGAAATTTTATTCGTTTGGCACCGCTTTTTCTAAACGCTATACTTGTCAAATACCAAAAAAGGCTCCTATTGAAAAGTACAAATATTACCTTAACTTGCTTATGTTAGGATGATGAAAACGATGCATGTTTGTTCTGACGGTGTGTTCGCATCGATAGACCTGATCAGGTCTATGGGCCCCTCCAAAGGGGTCAAACTTATAGTGTAACAGTTGTAAACAGATAGTGGGGCGTGAAAAGATTACTACTTTGCAGTAAGAGTGTAGTATTTTTGATTGCTTGTTTGTCGTTTATTTTGCAATAAATTTGATACAGCATGAATTTAACTTGCACGAAAAGTTAGCTGCAAGTTCAAAGTGTGGTGACTTCGGCGTTAGCGTTATCTTGCTGCAGTCTTGTTATAAACTTTCAGTCTTGTCATGCTGAGCTTGCTGCAACTTTGCAGGTTTTCAAAGCAAGACACTGCAAATTTTCTGAAAATTAAAAATGCTATCTGGGCTTGATACTACAATAAGTTTACGAGTGCTATGCAGAAGCAATCTCCATGACTTCTCAGACATGAGGCTGATTACCTTATCAGGATCTACTGTAATGTCCCAATAAATGAAAATCATTGCAAGGCTACTCAGTCTCATCATAAAGATGAAAATAAGGAATTTTGCTTAGTGGCCACTGGCCGGTAAGTTGATATTTATTAGTAGCCAGTTACTGGCTAGTGAGAATAATTTCTTTAGTCGCCAGTAAGTACATTTATGTCACTGAATATTTAATTTTAAAATATATAAGTTTAGAGTAAATAAGTAATTTATGTAATAAATAAAAATATTTTAATTCATATTGTTTTGAATAAACTTAAGATACTAATTTCCAATCTATTTTAAATTTTAAATTAAGTTAACAGCAAAGTTATATGTAACATGCTTATATAGCTAACTGCATAAGTCCACTATACTTAGGTACATTTCAAAATAAAAAAAAAGAAATGTGAAATTTACAGCAAATTTTCTGAAATGTAAGGTGGGGGGGGGGGCTGAGGGCGGGTCTCTTCTGGCACTAATTATGCATTTTTTACAAGATACTTTAACAAAATTCGCGTTTTTCCGTGATTTGTTGGCGATGTTTGTTTTCTTCCGCGATCCTTTGATAAAATGTGCGTTTTTTTCGCGATCTTTTGACAAAATTCGCGTTTTTTCGCGATGTTTTGACAAAATTCGCATTTTTTTCGCGATCTTTTGACAAAATTCGCACTTTTTTCGTAATTTTTTGATGAAATTCGCGTTTGTTTTCTCGATTCTTCGACGAAATTCTCTTTTTTACGCGATTCTTTGACAAAATTCGGGTTTTGTCTGCGATCTATTGACGAAATTCGCGATCTATTGACGATATTTGCGTTTTTTTCGCGATCTATTGACAATATTTGCGTTTTTTTCGCGATCTATTGACGCTATTTGCGTTTTTTTCGCGGTTTATTGACGATATTTGCGGGGTTTTTTTCGCGATCTATTGACGATATTTGCATTTTTTCGCGATCTATTGACGATATTTGCGTTTATTCGCGATCTATTGACGATATTTGCATTTTTTTCGCGATCTATTGACGATATTTGCGTTTATTCGCGATCTATTGACGATATTTGAGTTTTTCCGCGATCCATTTACGATGTTTGGATTTTTTTCGCGATCCATTCACGATGTTTGGGTTTTTTTCGCGATCCTTCGACGAAATTTACGTTTTCTTCCGTCATTTTTTGACGAAATGTGTGTTTTACGTGATCTTTTGACGAAATTCTCGTTTTTTCGCGATTTTTGACGAAATTCTCGTTTTTTCGCGATTTTTGACGAAATTCGCGTTTTTTTCGCGATTCTTTGACGAAATTCGCGTTTTTTTCGCGATCTATTGACGATATTTGCGTTTTTCCACTATCCATTCACGATATCTACGTTTTATCCGCGATCCATTCACGATATCTGCGTTTTATCCGCGATCACTTGACGAAATTTGAGTTTCTGAGCGATTCTTTGACGAAATTAGCTTTTTCGCGATCTATTGACGATATTTGGGTATTTTCGCGATCTTTTGACAAAATACGCGGTTTTTTTTCCGCGATTCTTTGACGAAATCCCTTTGGAAAATCCTGCATTTGGCCGGTACTTTCCATATTTTTAGTCGCTAGTTTTTCACGTTTAGTCGCCGAGTGGTGAGTGCTTATTTTCATCTTTATCTCATCAGCCATAACGTTTCGATGCAAGCATATAATTATTTTCATTGTTGAAAAAGACCTTTCAGCCCTTGCTGTTGTTACCAGGACTGTAGCCAAGACTGTCAGCAAGTGTTTAATCTTATTTAATATGTTGCATTACAGTACTCTAAAAATTTTGGGACCTCTGTGTTTGTGTCAACATTAGCAATTCTCTCGCACCATATTTTATATTCAGCTTTCACTTGTGAAATTATCACTTTATCGTTAAAATATTGAGAGATTCTCTAATTTGCTTGCTTTTTCCGGCGAAGCAAATCCTGGAAGAAGTACTTGGAAATGTGTCAGAATGTCTTCATTCGAAATTAATCTGTCATTCAAATTTTTAATAAGACTTTCCATACAGAGAATAAAGACCGTGACCTTGTAATATTCTTCAGCGGATGTAATTTGAGGGTTTGCACGTGTTGTCTGCCTAAATGTTAGTACAGTAGAAAGCCTCTAATCTGCAAAGCTTTGTTCCAAGGGTTGTGCGGACGAGAGACTTTTTGCGGATTACAGGTCATGCCTATTTAATCTTTGTTTACATTTTTTTAAATTCATCTTTTGAACAAATTTAGATTGTTAATTCTTTAAAATAAATAAATTACACATTTTAATGTATAAATAAAGTAACAACTATTTAATAATAATAATAATTTATTATTTTTTAAACATGGCATCAATAATTGTTTGTTTTAAGACATTTTATTTATATTGTTGAATTTTATCTTGAAGTTTATGTGTAGTAATAAGTTCTTGTTGAGTAACAAAGCTTTGCTGCTTCTTAAAAATCAAATAATTCTGGTCTGATGAAATGAGCAATAACTGTCATAGGATTTTTTTTTTAAATTCCATTTTCTTTCTAAAATAATATAACTATAATATAATTGCAGTGTATTATTTTGTTATAATATATGAATAATTTTAAATAATCTATTTATGAATAATACTTGAAAAAAGAATAAATACAAGACCACAAAATTTTTATTGTCAATTTTGTCTACAAGAAAATTTGTGTAGTAGATGTCTGGTGTCGCCGTCTATTATTACCAATGAGTACTAAAAAGTTTTAATTTTGGTATTTCCTATGAAAATAATCCTAATAATATTAGCTTTCAAATTTCTATTCATAATTTTGTAGGGTTGAAGGATAGGAATTAAAATCCTTAGTAAATTTAAGATTAAAGAATCTGGTAACTTTTGTTGACAAAAGAATTGGGATTTTTTTTAAATAGTCTAAAAAGCAAACATCAGAAATAAGCAAATTAAAAATCAGTAATCATAATAATGTCATGAAGATAGTAAAAAAAAATCTTGATTTTATAATTTTAGTTACCATTTAAATACTACTTTCATAATTACTTTGCAAAAAAGATCGATATTATAGCATTATTATTATTTGATACATATCTAGTTGCGCCATCTATTGGAGAAAAACAATAACAGATGTTTAAGATTTTTTACATTGTAATACATCATTAATAAGAGTTCAAATGTAAGAAATGCATTATTTTTTTATGTGTTTTCCTATCTTATAATTACGATTTACTGAAAAAAAATAAATTATGAAATTCATTGTCTATGAAAGCATTTTCTATCATTAAAAGTAAATACTTTTTCATAAGTGTTCAAATTGTATTTTTCAAGTATTGCATGAATAAATATAAATAAATAAAATAATATAATAATTAAATGTACTATTAATCTTTCAAGAAGAATATTATATAGTATATAATATTAAATACAGAGGCAAGGAAAATGTGAAATTTGGTGTAAAAAAATCTCAAATTTGAAAATTTTGTCACTACTGAAACACTTTACAAGAATTCAATTTTTTTGTTTACATTCATAAATTGTTCGCGGATTACAGGCCTTCGCGGACTACAGGTTCGCGGATTAGCGGCGCTCTACTTAGGATCTTTATTGCAGTTTGGAAGACATCATCAACAGTCCCAAGTTTCGTATGGCAGAAATCAGCATACTATTGGACAATGTAAAGTATAACCGCTGGCTTGCACAATGGACATATCTTATTTTTGGATATTTTTCACGAATACTAGACGGGATCCCATTAACATAACCAGTCATATTGGCCGCTTCTTCATATGCCTGTGCGAAGCATTTAGACATGTCAAGACGTAGTTCATCACAACATTGTAATATTACTTCTGTTACATATTCGACGGACAAGTCATTTACTGGAATGAAACTTAAAAAATCTTCCTGAAATATGGATTTTGTGAATTTTATGAAACAGCCGACATATCTAACACAAAGGACAGGCTGTTCTATTCTTGAAATGTTGATAGTTTCATCAGCAATCAAGCTAAAACAGATCGCGTTATATATTTTGGTAATTATTTCTTCAATAACTATATCCGAGTACATTTGAAAGATTTAATTCTGAATGTTTGGGCTGGAGTAAGCAGCATTTCTGCAGCTGTTTAGAATATGTCCTTATCTCCAGACTTTGCTCTAAATCTTATAAGTGCTCTTAGCTTACATTCTATTTTTATCTGTTTTATAACGTTAGAAGATCGCTACCATGATCATCTCTAAGCGGCATTTCTTGCTCAGCACAAAATAAGACTATTAGAAATGTTAGATGTTGCACACCTCTCAGAAAACTCTTTAGGGGCCACTGTAAAAAAGTGCAAAAAAAAAAACAACAAAAAAAAAACGAAATAAGGATATCCATTGCTAAAGTTAATAATTCTTCAAAAGACAAAGAAAATTTCCCAGACTGTACATGCAAACAATTTAAAGCAAAGTTGTTCAGTGAAAAGCCAGCCGCCGTGGTACCTTTGAAGGTTTCTCAATATCTTATTGTTTTTCTTCAACTCATTCCTTTTCAAAATTTTCTGTTACTAGTTTTTTTTTTTTATAAAAAGGATTTTACAGTTATTTTACCATTTTAAAGATAATTTCTTTAAAATCATTAATTTTTACATTATAGGCAGCTATTAAAGTTTTCTGCTAATTTCTCTACAAAGCATTTTAACATTGACCATTCTAAATTTTCATTATGTGCATGGTATAATGAGGATAGAGAAAATTAAGGAAGTTCATACCATGCAAGCAAATGTTTTATATTTGACTCCAAAAGTTAACTTATATGCCATACGTGTATCACACTTACTTTTTCTTAGTCAAATAAATGATATGGAATTACCCTAATCGAATTTTATTGTGCATAAAGATAGTTTAAATTGCGTTTTAAGAACTTATATTTTTAGTGGTAGATATGAACAAAGAACAATATATCCGAATAAGTGATATAACGAATGATTGCTGTCAATCGAATAAACTTATATTTTTGCTACAGAAAATGTACATAGTTTTAATGTAATGGAAGATAAAAACATTGCGATTTTTATTATCATTTTAGATAACTTTGCAAAGTCTTATTAAACTTTCGGGAGGGGCTTCAGCAGGGTTGGCAGGTTTTTGACACATGTCAGTTTTTGACAGTTTAAACCATCATGTCAAAAACCCCTTGTCAAAAACCTCGTCAAAAACCTCAAATACTTACAGTGATCTGTAAAATTTCACATTAAATGTCACACATTAGATGTAATATTTAAAATTCACTATTACTGTAATTGTATAATTAGTATATAGTATTAGTAATAATTACAGGTAGGCAGGTTTTTGACATGTGTCAGTTTATGTCTAGTGTAAGCCATAGTTTAAACCGTCATGTCAAAAACCTCAAATACTAAATTGATCTGTAAAAATTCAAATTAAATGTCACACATGACAACATTACATGTAATATTTTAAATTCACTCTTACTGTATATCAGTAATTAGTACATAGTAAAGTATTATTGTTAAGTACAACTTTTTAACAGGGTAAAATTTTTATTTATTTATTTATTTTTTTTTTTTTGTAAAATTGTGTTTTTCTAAAAAGTAGACATTAAGCTCACCTGAGCTGTACATTTTTTCTCTAACTTAAAATCGTTTTAATTTCGCTTGAGAGCTTAAAGCATTAGCTAGCTTTTTTTATGGGGAAAAAAAACTTAGAAAAGTGTAGATTTTTTTTGTATATATAACAAGATAATGTGCATCAATGTTATTCTAGTCTAGGCAATAACCATTCCATTCAAAATTGAAATTGGATTATTAATTTTAAACATTTACAAAATAACAGAAGTAATTAAAAAAAAAAAAGCTTAAAATCAAAATCTTTTTAAAACATGCTTTCTTTCAATATATAAAAATGTTTTCGATTTTAAAACTGAACAAAATTGACTCGGTCATCTAAAAGAAAATTCCTGTAAGCCCATATTGAAAAAGTGCATAATAGAAGGGATCAAATCATGAAACCATACCATTGTTTGGCTTATACTTTGCATCCCAACCATCAGAGGCAAGGGTTGACTGCTGTATCAGTTGATTCAGCTCGCGTTTGAGCTACGGAGAGAGTTTATGGATGCTTACCCATACTGATTGTGTATGAAGCTAAAGAATTTCCTTGAATTGAAGAAAGAATCCCTTCTCCCATCTTCCTATTTCAGTGCTATAGGGAGGACTCCATTGTTTGGTGGAAAGGTATCACTAAATGCAACAGCTTTTTGAGCCTGCTTCAAAACTTGCTCATCTAGCAATGCTTTTGCTATCAAATCCTACTAGCTCAGCATCAATTAAGAGACAGACTATTTTCTAACGCTTCATACACTCTAAACTCAAAAATCTTTTGGGTGTAAATAAATGTGCTAAACACGTGGTGTGCTGCAGCATGCTGCAGAGTAAAATTGATCCGTATTATTTAATTGTACAAAATTTTCTTCTGGTTGAAAAATCAAAAAAAAAAAATAAAATTATTGCAAATAATATATTTTTTAAATTATTAAATTTCAATAAAAGATCACATAAATCATTGACTTATTTAATGTTTATCTATTGTTAAAATGTTTTAGCGTGTTACATGTATTTGGCAGTTTTCGGCGGTTTAAACCAGTTTTCGACAGTTTAAACCAGTTTATGACAGTTTAAACCAGTTTTTGACGCTTGTCATGTCAAAAACCCAACCCTGGGCTTCAGCCCCCTCCCTGGCTACGTGCCTGTATATTACAGATAGCAAGTAAACACAATTCATAATATAACATTAAAACACGAAACTGCTACTCACACTTTCTAGACATAATTTACGCCGCTTCTTATCCATAACGTAAAAAGTGAGAAAAAGCTAACCGAAATCACAAAATTATGCAAAAATATTATATTCTTTACAAAATAAAATGTCAACTAAAATGGCAATAACCACAGTGAGACGGCGATGAGCGGTCTCACATGTTGCCGCCAAAACACTTGCTCGATTAAGATCTTAAACAAACTTTCGATACAGAAATCGATTATCAATTCAATGAGTACCATGGAGCTGAAGAACAGCATCTAGCTGATGCAACTACAACACAATGCTAGGTTGCCCTTATAACAAATACCTTTATAACAAATTACGATGTTACTTACAAAAATTCAAACACAAACAAATTTCAATCAATTCAACAGACAAATAATTTTAGCCTCGACTTCAGGTCGCGTGGTACCCAAGTTGGAGTCTTTCGATTTTTAATCGATTATTGCCCACTCTTTCCCGCGCAAATACAGATGAACCTGTTAACTTTACTTCTTTGCTTAATTTATCTCAATTAAACACAAATTAGCTGTTTGCTTTATTTCACTGTGAAGTTTTAAGATTTTTCTGACATTGGACGATTGAACTGGATTTCAGAAATGGTGCGTAATATATATTTTAAGAATACTATAATGAATAATGATATGGCCAAATACTGAATATTCAGCCAAACTTAGGTGGAATAAAAATAATAAAAAACATGATGTGTACATTTCCTTTTCAAATTTTAAAATAGATATAAAAATACGCTCACATTTTAATTGCTATTATACTATTTTTTATTTGTATGTTTAAAATTTTACAGCTTGATTTATTTTTTATAGTATTTCAAACACCTCACCAACTTTTTCTTGGTTGTATTAATTAATTGCAAACTATGCAAGAGAAAATTTAAATTCTTACACAACACCAGCATTGTTATTATTAGTTTTGAAATAGAAATATCCAGGGGGCGGGACGGGGGGAGCCTCCCCCCCAAACATTCGTGAATGTTATTACACTTGGCAAATTTACAAACTTAGTCGGCAAATTCTGTTAAAATTTTAATATAAACTATAATATATGTTCTATTTTTGATAGACTAGGCAAAAATTACAAAACTAATTGGGAATATTATTAAACTTTTAACAAATAAGAACTATATTGCATTTTCTAACTGTGGTAAGTTGGCAAAGTTATAAAACGAGTTGGCAAATACTGAAATTTGACTTGGCAATTTAAGGTTGTCTCCCCCACCAATAAAAAGTCTTAGCGATGGCACTGGAAATATCACTATTTAGAAATGCCCAGAAAATTGAAGTTTAAAAAAAAAAACTGAAGAATTTGGTGAGTTTTCGTGAATAAACACATGTTATTATCAAATTTAGTCAAACTGGTACAAGACATACACTAAGCAAATATTGAAAATGATTATAGGAAAAAAACACTCTCAAGGTATTTTTAACCTATTGGAGCGTTCTTTTCAAGTTTTTTGCTTGCATTTTAATATTTTAAAAGGATTTTTTTTTCTTAGGATAGCTTAGATTAATCTTTAGCATTGCTATACTTTCAGGTTTCAGAACCGGTACTGAAAGTGAAAAAAGCTTTATAAAAATAATCTGCAACCAAAATCGAAAAAGTAAACACTAATCGGTTAGAATTCAACCTCTGCTATTCTAAGCAAGAAAAAAAATCATTTAAAACTATTAATATGCAAGCAAAAAATTTTAAAATCAATGTTCCCATAAATTTATCATTAGTTTTCTCGTTTTTTTCCGTAACTAGTGTAGGCTCTTAAAAGATTTTTTTTCATAGTATATCAAAATATAATTCTACAGTATTTTGTATTAAATATATTTAAGGCTGCTGTAAATAAAAATTAATAATACTACTGATAACTGTGAACATGCCTAACACATTAACAAATCCATTTTTATAAGCGCATGAAATCTACAGACATTAATATTCAAGTATATTAAAATTAAATAGCTTGCATTTTTTCTATAAAATCATTAGTACATCTATTATTGATTGTTCCTAAGTAGTTGCCTCTAAAATTGGCTTAAATATCTAACTGTGATGCCACTTTTAAAAAGATTCTAAGCCTTTAAAAGAAATAGAGAATGCTTTTTTGCTTTTTGACTTTTTAGTAGTATTTGAATAAGAATATCTACAATGCTTTTTCTATTGAAGCATGGATATGTCAAAAATTAGTCATTTTGTATTTAAGAAAAGCATTGTAAAAATAAAGTAAAAATATTTTTTTCTTCTGAATTTATTTAAGTATTCAACATTAATTCAGCCAATCAGTGTTAATATTTGGTCAACCGAATATTTGACAAGAGAGCTGAAACTGTATAGTGTCAAAATATGCATTGCATCTCTCATTTATTTTACATTATTCTAAATAAATATTGCATCATTTTTTTTTTTTTAAATATTATTGGATACAGTGTTTGCAAAATCCAATTAAATATTTATTGTTGTTATATTATTTTAAACCTTAAATGCCTGATTTTTCAAAAATCATTGTAATAATGTTTTTCAGCTTTCACTTTTGAAATAAATCATGGGGAAAAATACTTTAAAAAATCATATTTTGCTTTAAGTATGGTTTACGGCTAAAAAACAGTTTGTTAGTAATCGGCAATACTGGTCTTTAATTGAAAAAATAATTTTCCTTGATAAAATTCTATAATATTAAACACACAAGAATTTTAGGAACTATAATAAGAAATAAATTTTACTTGCTCACTGCAGAACAAAATAGGGTATTTCGCAAGCTTCCAAACAAAAGAAAAAGAACCAGTAGCAATAATTGGAAAAATAAATCTATCTTTATTCTTAAACAGTACAAGTGTTGCCATCTACATGTTGAAAATTAATTTAATAATATTTTCAGAATGTATTTTATTGGCAACATTAGGCATTATAGCTTCAATATTATTTTAATAGTATTTTAGAGCCTAAATTGGGTAAGTTGCCGAAAAGCAACTCCCGGCATTTAAGGGTTAAATTAATCTCTCATTAAAAACTGTAACAAAAAATTTAAATATCAGGTTTAAAACACACATAACATTTTAACATAAAATTTGAACTCAGGAAAAGGGTCTTTCTTTTAAAGGAAAACAGGCAAATCATCTAAAAAGTAAGTCATTAAAATTCTACTTCACAAAATCAATTAAACATTTGACATGAAAAAAAAGTTTTTCTTAGTTGATATAAACATTAAAATGAATGCACACTTTTGATAACATTGCCATGTTGCTACCCTTATATGTAGTACATGTTCTGCAGTCTTCTATAATACAAAATCAAATGCTCTGATACTAGAAAATTCAGGAATGAGCTTCTGCTTAAAATTATCTTTGTTATAAAAAATATAGATAACTGCTACAATTTTTATAAGTAGAGATTACAAATTATTTTCCAAATATTTTTTTGCTTCATCATTTACTCCTTATCGAAAACCAATTTTATTAAAGTATTCAATCTACACTCAAAATGGAATACAAAATAGCCCTGATATATATTTATGAATACCATACATTTGCATTAACCATTTTTACTCTCTTTACTATAATTATTACATCAGAACGGGATATAACTGCTTGCTCATGTATTTACCAATTCTTTTCTTTATATAGAATTATAGTAAAACAATTCTAAAACATAATCCAGCCAACAATATGAACCATAAAGTTTTAATATTATGATGATTTAATTGTCTAAATTCTTCAGGACAGGTGGTTTAAATATCAACTAGAAGGCATCCCTTCTTAAAAGACTGTAATAATATTAAAATGTGCCAAGTGTTGTTATTTTTTTTTTTTTGCACACAGGGTATTGTTAACTATGCTTTGAGATGGCATGATTAACAATAATTGTAAGTAAAAGAAACCCTTGCTAGATTTTAAATTAGGTTTGTGTCTTTTAAGAAGGAATAATTAAAACACATTTCCTCTAAACGTTAAGACCCAGAAATTGCACAAAGTTGCCGCCAATTCTTTTAAATGCAAGTAATTGTAAAATAGGTGGAGAAAAATTCCTGTTGATGGATGATATTTTTGGCACATTAAAAAGTAAATTTCAAAAGCAGGGCTTGAAAGTTGAAATGCAGTGTTTTTTTCAGATGACCAGTGCCATCATTAAAAAAAAAAAAAAAAAAAAAAATCACAAAATTACATTGTATTTTGAGCTTTACACCAATCATCTTTTTCACACCTATTTCTCATGTTGTCTCCACCCTGTTTCTAGGAGATGACACCATCCCCAATGACACTCCTGCTCGTGACCTGCAGCAAGACTGGGGACGAGGGAAATTCACAGGATGCATCCCTAACCAAAGTTCTTGGACCCACCACCAGCCAAGTGATTCAATCACCACAAGAGATAGTGGCCACGGCTTCCGTATCCCAACCACAACAAATGATTGGTGTTCTAAATCCAGACAGGACAATCACTCTGGTGACCAGCCTTGGTCAACCTGAGGCCACTAATGTCCACGTCATTGGCAATGTGGCCACTGCATTGAAGAGCCTTTCCACTATAACCACAGCCCAAAAAGTGACCAATTCCCAAGTGTTTCCTCAGAGGGCACAAATGCTGGCCGGATCACCTGTAAATATTACGTACAATGCAACACCTGCCCAACAGATTCATAACACTCGAATCAATGACAAGAAGGCCATCTGCATCCCTGCAGAACTTCCACAGACCTTTCAGTTAGCGGGCAAGCATATCTTCACTCCAACTGGACAATCATTCCTGCAGCCTCAAGGTGTTCAAGTGCCCACATCTATCCAAAATAGTGGTCAAGCATTGCTCCATGGCATGACACAGACTGGTGGACAGAATGTCACAATCAAACAAGATACTGTTGTGCAGACCTTTAAGTCACCCATGCCAGTTCAACAGGCTTTTCCTATGCAGGTACCTACTTCTTCTGCAAATGGACATACTGTGTTACAAACTGTTCGTGTTCCAGTACAACCAATTCAGGGTGTTCCTAGAACTAGTATTCTTCAGTCTCAAGGGCAGCCCCTCACAGTCAATATGCCAGCTCATATGGTTCCACAACTATCTAATATGGGACATATATCTCAGGTAAGTTGATATATCTCATGCTTAGTTACTATTTTCATTTCTATGTATGTTGGCTGAAGTATTCAGTTTACTTTCTGTTTCATATCATATTAGTGACTATCTATTATGTCTGCAATGTGCCCCCTTTTTCCTTTTTAAAATATCTACGCTACATCTCTGACAATGTAATAATGCATTGTAGTTCTTTGTGCAAACAGAATATGGTTAACCCATTTTGGTGACCTAGATCTAATATGAGGCTCCTTAAAGCAGTGTTTCATTATAGATTTTTGACTAGTTTTTATTTTTTCTATTGAATATCAAGGTGTAATATGTGGGATATTCATCTTTTATGCATAATTTAGAATTAATAGCATTCTAATCCATTTAAAATGGATTTATTTTTCAAATTAATTCATGAGCCGAAGGGTTTAAATTCTTCATAAACTGCTCATATATATATATTTTTATTTTAATAGCTTTTTAAATTTTTTCTGTGTTGTGTAAAATGTGCTCCCTTTCTCTTATAATGTAATTTTGTATTGCTGTTTTTCTTACAAAGAAAATCTATTATTTCAGTTGTTTCTAAACTATTCATTTTATTTTTTTTTTCAAAAACATTTCGTAAGAATAATTCCAGCTTGCATACAAGTTTCTGACATTCTAAATAAAATTCCAGTTTTAATTTTACCTTTGATTGTTAGAGGATTAGTTGTTGTTTTTGGATTTGATTCCCATAACTACCTGCCAATGTGAGGTTTTACTTGCATTTTCGTGAACATTCTCATGCAAGTAAAATAAAAGGAAAAAAATAATAAAACCTTCCTGTTTGTGTGGCAATCTGGCAATCCTGTATTGTTATACACTTTCCCAGTAGTAACGATCAGAGTAACAATATAATGATTAAAATTTTCATTTCTCAACAACTTTCAGAAAAAATCATGGGGTCATTTAATATTGTAAGTACGTGCCTATATTATAGTAAACATTGAATAATTCATTTCTAATGTAAAGAAGTATGAACGCTTCCCGTTCATTAAAAAAAAAATGTATATCACTGAATACAGCAACCTAGTTCTGCAGCAATCTGAAAAATGCAGCAAACTCGTTAAAGCGGCAATCAGTAAACATGTATGAACGCTTCGTGTTCATTAACCGAAAAAAACACATCACTGCCACCAGCAGTTCTCGGTGTGTAGCAATCTCAAAATTCAGCAGTTCTCGCAAACCTAGCAATCTCAAACTTCAGTAGTTCTCGCTGCATAGCAATATCAAAATTCAGCAGTTCACGCTGTGTAGCAATATCAAAATTTACAAAACTTGTCAGGTCAGCATACATGAGAAATATACAATAAACGACTAATATAAAACACTACAATAAAAAATACATAAAATTATTAACATACCTTAACAAACATCTCCTTTCTTGAAAACCAACTCTATAAAATGTTGAATTGCCATAAATTCGTAAATTTCTAGTCGTCGATAAACTTCATTTAACTTTCCAGCAAAGAAAAATGAACAAATACTCACAATTTCAAACTAAATTACACAGGTACTTTAACTTTCAAATTTTACAACTAAAAACAGCAAAAAATATTAACAATAACAAACTCTTGCCTTACCGTCATTTAATTTTACAATTACAAAACGTCTTTCTTCTACACCTCGTTGTGCACAAATTACAAAACATGTGGAGTTCAGTTGTCAAAGGTAGGCGTAGCCATCCAATACACAAGAAATTAACCAATCCAAATTCAAGATCACACAACTGTAGGCGTGGAAAGAATTTACAAAACGAACTGGTAACAACAAAGATCCATTTATCGCCTCGCCAAATTGAACGATGCCAAGTGCCTGTGCTGTTTTGGGATTCAGCCAAAATGGGTCTGTTTTGTTTTTTTTTTTTTTTTTTTTTTTTTTTTCAAAAAACCTTACACCCACATGGGCTGGATTTTTTACAAACCTAATGTGTTTCAATAAAATGCTTAGAAAAAACTCATGAATTTTTAAAAAAGAATCCTGATAAATAGCGAATCTTTGGCTGTTAACTTTTGGCATGCTTCTAATCGAAATACTATTTTTAATAAATTTCAAAACTTTATTTGCATATCTAATTGATATTTTTCATATAAAAATTCATTTAGTGAGAAATTAAATGTATATACAGTATAACATCTTTAATCTGGACATTTCTAATCTGAAGAATATCTATATGTTTATTCGTCTTTATTTTCAATTTAAGATCATAGATGGCGACATCACGCATATGTGAAAGTGTTTGAGAAAATGATTAAGAAGAATGAATAGACTAATTACCTAATTTAGTACTTTTTTTTTCCAATTTTAAAAATGTAAGAACTTTTTGAATTACATATGTAATCAATATAGATTTTTCCCTTTATTATTAAGTAGTAAAAATTTAGAATTAATGTCAATTTTACTATTTTCCTTTCTCCAAACATAAGAAGATGGTGCCAGAACATCGCAACATTGGATTTTATTTTTTTTTTCTTTTAAGTATTTAATTTGTAACTTACTTCAATATTTCTAGGTGCTAATATTTAATTTTTTATAACATTAGCCTTATGTATCACTATTTTAAATATGTTAATGTAATTATAAAGTTATTTTAAAAATTAATTGTAAGTCTTATTTAAATTTCTCACAATAACTGTTTTTTAGAAAATTAATTTAGTTCGCAATATTTTTCATGTTATATCTGTTATTCTTGTGACTTGTATTATTTATTGAGTATTTATAAATAACAAGTCATAGCTTTTGAAAAATCTTACGGTTATTGATTTTTGTAATTTACAACAGATTGCGACACTGCATAAAATATATGTAATTATTATTATTTTTTAATATTTTTTAGAGCATTTTGAATTGATTTTTCTCAATGTTTTTAATTACTTTAAATTATCAAGTTTCTTGCTCTTTTGTATTGCCAAATGACAGATATTAGTATTATATTTATCTAAATGCATTCTAGTTTCAAAACTTCTGTAATCCATAACCAATGATTCACTCATCACAATGATTCTGGATTAAAGAAGTTTTACTGTGTACATACATTAAAGGAAAAAAAAGAAAAGAAAAAAATATCTGTTTAGAGCTTTTGATTAAACATTAATTTTTATGTATGTTCTATACACTGGGTAATGTGATCTGTAACTGAAAAACCAGAGTTTGATCCCCTAATTTATTTTTTCAATATTAGGTAGCAGGTAAATCTGTTTTGTATATTTGACAAATAATTGTTTTCCCGAGTTATTTATTTTGGTAAAAATTTATTTGAATATAATCATGTCTCAACAATGTGTATAGTAAATATAGTTTATTATTATTATTTATTATAATTAAAAAAATTATCTTACTTAAATAGGTGGCACAGCTTATACTCAGGGCTTGAAATGTAGTTTTTTGTTTGGGGGGGGGGGGGGGAATCTTCCCTACCAATATTTGTAAATGATGCAAAATAAGAGAGTTTGGGAAGGCAAAAAAAAAAAAAAAAAAAAAACTATCTTTAACCATATGTTTAATTTAAAGTGCAATTTAAAATAACTGTAAGTCTGAACACATGGTTTAATATAATTTAAAGAAATGAGAACAGTAAGTTTTAAATGAATGTTATGTGCCTATAATAATAGGGTTTCATTTAATTCAGTTTTTGCAGCCTTTTTTTTTTCCATAGATATTGCAATGCTTTTCGCCCACACTAGATTCTTATTTTTTTTTTAAAGTTATTATTTCAAAAATTGAGCAAATTTCTTGTGGGGGAGTCTTTCACCAGTGAAATTTTCTTGAACAGGATACAAAAATGTAAGGTTTGAATCCTACCATCCTGCCCTGAATCATTATTTGCTGATTATAAGGGCATTTGCTGATTTTTTTCCACTTATGCTTATAATATGTATTATGCAACGAATAGTGGTTTGGCCGAATAACCGAATACCGAATATTCGGCCGCCGAATAATGAACTTATTTTTACCTAAAAACAAAATATAGTATGCACTATATACACAATTCTTGTATATTTCACAATTATAATGTATTGTTTTCTTTTAAAAAATTATTTATATACAAATTTTTAATTTTTTAAAGCATTATTTTACTCTGAAAAAATATTCGGCTATGTTCGGCTTAAAAATTGCCTCTGTAATATAATTCAGACCCCACCCCCAACCTCCCACCCCAAAAAAATCTTAGCAAAAGTTCCTCATCAGGTACTGTCTAGTTACATTTTAATAGATATTATGTGTGTTGTTGTTACATTTTAAAATAATGACAAAATTTTAAAAGTACTAGGAAACATAAGTTTCAGCTTTCAGATGAAATAAAATAAAAAATAAGAAATCTTAATATCTTAAGAAAAACCACTGATAGGAAGGGTGAAAGGAATATCCTCTAAAATGGTGGAAAGAAATCATTGTAGACTTTATAAAGCTCACAATTAACAAAATTTTTATTTATCTTTATTATTATTTTTTTCTTTGCTGTTAGCAGTGAAGCCTCTATACAAAGTGCCCCTCAATGTGAAGAAGTGAAAGAAATTAGTAATTTTCTTTCCCAGCTACTACTAGAAAGATAACAGTGTCCTTTGGAGTGGTGGGCAAAAAATTCGGAAGACTTTCCAAACCTTTCACAATTAGCCCATAAGCAGGCAACATTTACGAAAAAAAAAAAAAAAAAAGAAATAGACTATTACCTGAGAATGCTGAATTATTATTATTTCTGCATCACAATCTATGTTTATTGAAAACATTTTAACTGTTTTTTAAAGCATTACAATGCTATTCTTGAAAAAAATATTTAAAACGTAAATGCATACTAATTAAAAGAATTTAGTATTTACATTTCTTTCATTATTTAATAAGAAATCGTAACAGACTTAAAAAAATCACTTAAATTATATTTAACTTTTAACCATATTTTACTTAAAAAAAAACCAAAAAAAAAAAAAAAAAAAACCTTAAGTATTGCAACATATACAACTTAAATATCTTATACATATAATACATCTATATCTAATCAATCATATATTTATGTTCTTTATAGGTATAATTCAAAATATTATTGAAAGAAATATTTTTTTATGTAACAAGGGTTAAATGTTAAACTTCCCATTATGATTAAAAAAAAAAAAAAAAAAAAAAAAAATTTGAATTAGCTTGTGTAGCTGTATTAAATCAATTTTGAATAGATTAATTTTAAATTTAACAGATTTTGTTAGCTTATTACAGATACTTTTTGTACTTACTGATACAGCATAAAATTTTTTTAACATGATTCCTAAATTAGCCTCTTATATAAAAATGGGTAGATAAAACCCATTCGGAGTATGAAAGTTAATGGAAAAAAAAGTGTAAGTTAATTTGAAATAAAATTTTCATTATATATGATGAATATAAATTGTCAAATTAAAAAGTTATACTGTGTAAATATAAAAACATTTATTACAGTATTATTCGGCCAAGGCCGAATAATGGACTTGATATTCGGCCGAAGCCGAATATTCAGCAGACAGGCCGAATATTCGGCTTCGGCCGAATATTCGTTGCATCTCTAATATGTATACATGAAAATGTAATTAAAGAATAACACTGATGATAATTTTGGTTAACATTTTTTACAAGTAAATGGTTAATAGGGATGTACCGAATATTCGGTATCTATTTGGCATTCGGCCTATTCGGCCATGTTAATGAATATTCGGTTTGGCCGAATAGCAAACTATTCGGTATGCCGAATATTGAAATATTCGGCCCAACCGAATACTTAAAAAAAATTTTTTTAAACATATTTTTTAAAACCTTATACAAATGCTACATTTAACAGTCAACTTATAAAGATATTCAGAATAATTAGAAACGGAATCATATTTAAATAAAAGATGTCTTTACATTATTTATTTTCTGTTTGTTAAGTATTATTTAAGGTAATTAACCAATCATGAGGATTTTCATAGGAATTATGTACAAATGCAAGTTCCTTAACATTGTCCAGTAAATAATCCGTTTTTTGCTAAGATTTTAAGAACAACATTTACAATTTCTGAAAATGATTGTTCACTCCAGACACTGATCTAGGATGCATTTAAACAAAACACTCCCTTGCTTAATCAAAGGGAGTAGAACTATTCTTGCTAAGTTGCCAGTTGCCACCATATAAAATTTTAACAGATTGTATTATTTATTTACTTTTACTTTAGTCTCTTCTGGACAAACAAATAATATATCATCCTGCACAATTTTTCTTCCAATTTTTTCACAATTTTTCTTTGATTTTAAAATGTTTGTTTTAGAATTTAAGAAAATTTTATTCATTTGTTTTAATTTTCAGAAGAAGCCATGAAATTTAAAATTTTATTAATTAAAATTTTTTTATAACTATCCTCTTCTTAAATAACTGAAAACAGATTTTTTTCAGCATAAAGTTTACATGAAAAAGCTCTTGTTTATTAGAATAAAAGTTGCTGTTTAAAATATTATATAAAATTGTTTTATAATTTAACATTTTAATGCGTTTAAACTTTGAAATATAAAAGTACTCGACAAGCGGAATATTCGGTATTCGGCCTAGCAGTTACTATTCGGCTAGCCGAATATTCGGTATTTGGTTCGCCTGTACGCCGAATGTTCGGTATTCGGCCAAAATCACCATTTGGTGCATCCCTAATGGCTAACATTAAAATTTTCAGTGTAACTACCTAAACCCTTGCCTATTTTATCTCTTTGTGGGAATAAAAACAAGTAGGTTAGTGTGATTGTAGAGAGGGTTTCGTTTAATATTCCTTTCAAAACACTTTATCCTTTTCAAAAATCTATTAGTTCCACATTTCACAACCAGGTGTGCACTGTATTCTAAACAAACCTCTATCTGAACAAAACTCCGTTTTATATACTATCCGTAGATATATTAGTCGAGGGGATTGTGCCCATAGCACCCGAGATAAGTAGTCGCCTCCTGGCGGTAAAAAGTGGAACTAAAATATGTAAGGCTATGGTGCATAATATGAAATAATGGTCAAAGGGGTGTCAGAAAAAGTTGGAAAACTGCTCCCCGGGTGAAAAAGGTGGAAGTTAGAAAAATTGCTCAAAATACACAAGTTAGAGCCCGGAGGAGTAAATAATATAGGACTTTTTGAAAATTTTATGATTTGGCGTGTGGTCTGAGCTATTCAGCTATACGTATGCAAAAATTCATGTCTCCAACTTAATTTGGGTCTTTCTTAGAAAGAATTGCTTAAAATACATATGTGGAAGCTCAAAGGGTTAAACATAAGACTTTTTCAAGATTTTATGATTTGTCGCCTGGCCTCAAGTGTTCTGCTATAAGTATGCAAAATTTCAAATCTCCAATTTAATAAGGGGCTCAGTTAGAAAGAATTGCTTAAAATATACATGTGGGAGCCCAAAGGGTTAAAGGTAGGATTTTTTTAAATTATGATTTCTTGTATGATATGTGGTGTTCAGCTATAAGTATGCAAAATTTCACGCCTCCAACCTAAATAGGGGCTCACTTAGAAAGAATTGTTTAAAATGCACATGTAGGAGCTCAAAGGGTTAAATGTACGGCTTTTTCAAAATTTTATGGTTTGTCATTTGATGCGAAGTGTTCAGCTATAAGTATGCAAAATTTCACGCCTCCAACCTAATTAGGGACTCACTTAGAAAGAATTGTTTAAAATACACATGTGGGAGCCCAAAGGGTTAAATGTACGACCTTTTCCAACTTTTATGGTTTGTCATTTGATGTGAGGTATTCAGCTATAAGTATGCAAAATTTCACGCCTCCAACCTAATTAGGGCTCACTTAGAAAGAATTGATTAAATTACACATGTGGGAACCCAAAGGCTTAAATGTACGACTTTTTCAAAATTTTATGATTTCTAATTTGATATGAGGTTTTCAGCTATAAGTACGCAAAATTTCACGCCTTCAACCTAATTAGGGGCTCACTTAGAAACAATTGTTTAAAATACACATGTGGGAACCCAAAGGGTTAAATGTACGACTTTTTCAAAATTTTATGATTTTTCGTATGATTAGTGGTGTTTAGCTATAAGCATGCAAAATTTCAAGTCTCCAACATGTATAGTTTCTGAGAACGGGCTCTGTGACAGACGGACAGACAGAGGAGCGAGATGTCAGATGAACGAAACCCTAAAAAACAGATTAAAATTAAAAACTGTTTATTTAAAAACATATTTTGATCATAGATTTTTTGTGTATTTTTCAGAATTCCTCAATGGTAAATATATTTTTTAAAGTATTCCATATAATCTGATTTTGAATTTTTTGTTATTGTTAATGTATGCCTTTAATATATGTGTGTGTGTATATGTATATTTATATAATATAATGCAGTTTCAGCATTTCTCAAAAATCTTTCAAATTATATTTATAAATACATAAATATGCAAACACATAGACTTCAATACCATCTGCAAATGATAAGCCCAAAAAGAATTTTTTGAGTAGCACTCAAATACTTATAAAAAGATATGAAAGTATTTTTTTTCCCCCGTTTTAGGGGATGCAAAACATTGAAGTTACCAAAAACTCAAATTATAGGCATTTAAACTGCTTTATTTTTAATAGCATTTATTATTTTTTAAGGAAAAAGGTCACTTTGTAAGACTAAAAAGCAAGCACTTTTCAAAAATTTATTTTTCTCAGTGAAGAATCATAAAAAAATGCTGATGTTTTTTTCTTTACTAACTAAACAAATATATTTTTGTCTATTTTGTCAGTTTTTTGTGCTTAACAAATATAACTGGTATACATATTCTTACTTTTAAATGTGTGTGTATACAGCATACACAACTTTACAGGATGCAGGATTGTGCTTCGTAAATTCGTCTGAAACACAAAAACTATCCAGGTTAAGAAAGTTAGTTAAATTTATGAAGCCTTGAACTTACTTTAATCAAAATTGACTTTCAGAAAAGAAAATGGCACATGTTTGAGAATCGACCAATGAATTTTATATTTTTCTTTCAACTTTAAAGTCTTAGAAAAGTATTTAAGTTAGTTATTTTACATGAAATAAATTTATGGGGAATCAGTTGAGTGGTTCAATAGTGTATTGCACCACATGCTGAAAAGCAAAGTGGCACAAACTACTTGCTTTTAGAATAAGCACACTTCTGTTCAAAAAGCCATAACTTCATAAAAAATTTAAATAATCCAAATTATTGAATTATTGGTATTTCAATTTCCTGTTAAGATATTGGATTGTGGGAGACAAAATTTAAAATATTTAATTTTTTTCTGAATATGACACATCTGAAAATTTCGAAATGTTTAGTTTGTGTTTTGTTCAAGTAAAACATTTTATTTTTTTTAATGTAATGGAATTTTTCATTCATAAAAAATAACTTTCTTTTTGATTTCTGAACCAGGTGAAAATTCTACATATTAATATACAGTTAAATCCTTTTTTTAATTCATTTTATTATAATTTTGATATTTTCCTTTCCATATTTTAGGCTGATAGTCATGTTTCAAAATTACCCATACCCAAGTGGGTGCATAAGCCTCACAAGCCATACATGAGATATAGGCCAAAGGTAATATTTTTTTTATTCTTTAAAATATATGTTTAAGGAATGCATAGTGATGTACTAATTTCTTTCATACAATCAGTTCCACAAAGAACAATTCTAATTTATTGAACTTTCAGCTTCTAAAATTAGTGTGCATAGACGCATCTTAAAAATGAAAAATTGCCAAAGAAGTATTTAAAATTCTTTGAATAAACAGAAACAAAAAAATCCTTAAATTATCCCAAGGCAAACTTTGGTGGCTTTAATGATTATATTTACTTTGGCACGCCATTATCCATGCTCCCGCGAGAATCAGAAGGTCCCACTCAGATTTCTCTCTTAGCTGTAAGAGAATATTACAGCATATAGAATCCTAATGTAGGATTGTATGAAGTGATTTCATGAAATTGTTTTTGAAACATACAAGTGTGGTGTTTGTAAAATGCTGATGACAGTGGAACCCTGATTTACAAAGTTCATGGGACTGCTCAGAAACGTTGTGGGAAAAAGTGCGAAAATATTAAATCAGGGTTATAAGAAAAAAACTATGTATGTTATTTAAAGCATTGCCAAAATGATAAAATTAAGTTTAAATCATTTAAGGATTTACATATGTTCTCGGCAACAAATAATTGATATATTTTGGAATTTGTTTTTAGGAAAGGAGTAAAAATAATTGAAATAACTAATAATTTCATGTTATTTTTTATTGCTTCAAGTTATTAAAAATATATTTTTTAAAGTAGTGGACAAAAGGTGGGGGGGGGGGGCAGTAATTCTTTCCCAAAAACCCGGAAAAGGGGGAGGAGACACATGTCAAATCCTCACCTAGCTAATCCATTGTTAAATTTTTCCTTCCCGAACCTAAAATAATATTACAAATACTCATTCAGTTGTTTTAAGCAATCAAAATGACATCATAGATCACAGAAAAGAGAACATTTTGGAAATTGATACTTCAGGAAACTAGCAATTTAGGTTCAAAAATAGGGATCTAAAATTAAAAATCCCCTTAAAAGATCAGTTTAATGATCACTAACCTAAATTCACACAATCACAAATTTAAGACCTTTAAGTAAGTGAATGACGTACAAATCCTCAAATTATTTTATTGTAAGGGACTTAAATAATTATGAAAATTTCTCAATTTCTTGGCCACACAGTCTTGAAGGCATTTTGGAAACTCAGAGGAAAATAACATTTATTTTATGAGGAAATCAACATAGATGTTGCCATTTTTTGGCTTGCTTTTAAAACAGAAAGCATTCAGCTATTAACAATTGAAGTCAAAATGTAAAAAAATCAAACAGTTTAATTTTTATGAGGAAAAGAATAGAGGTCCACATATGTGTACCCCTATTCTTTCTCTCTTAATTTTCTTATCTTTCTGTGTTTCACATACAGTGGCGGTCAAAAGTTTCCGACCAGTTAGTTTCTTTGATTTGTTTGACAGAATGTTTCAGCGAAGAAGAAGCCCAATTGCTCCAAAAGTTAGGAATAAGTAAATTACCCCTGACCACGTGATCATTTTTGATTGGATACTTGATACAAAGGGGAAGAATTCGAAATTCACACGTGCAAAAGTTTCTGGCCATTCGTCATCCATTAGTTTTTGCGATCGCTAAAGCGTTTTTTTTGGCCATGTTTGTTAATTGATCAACATGAATAACGTATTTGAAATTCAAAAATGAAAAGTTTAACAATTTATTGTTACTAAACGAGTGATTTGTTTGTCGCTAAAGGGACAATCCTCTCGTGAGATTGCGGCAAAGTTGTGGATCGGAAAATATACTTTAAACAATATTTAAAATATATATAAAGGTGGTCATGGCTTTCGGAACTTGCCACGGTCCGGGGGACCCCGGAAGACGACTATTCTTGTGGACAGAATTATCACAAGAAAAGTAGTTGATGACCCGCGTAAAAATGCCGCTACAATTCTACGCAATTTACGGTGTTAAAATATTTATTGAAATAAGTCTGTCAATAGTATCAAGACGTTTATGTGACATAGAACTTTATGGAAGAGTCTGTGTTAAAAAACCTTTCATAAGTAAAAGAATTCAGAGGGTCCGATTGGCGTTTACCAAGTAATACAAAGACTGGTCAAGTGAAAACTAGAAAAAAAGTACTATTTTCTGATGAATCGACGTTCAGTCTTTTTGAGAGTGATAAAAGACATTACAACCGATGACCTAAAAACAAAAGATAAGATGCAAGATATATTATACCTACAGTGAAGCATGGCAGAAGACACGTTATGCTGTGGGAGAGCATTTTCTGGAAAATGTGCCTGTCCGTTATTTGAAATCCGCGGCAAGATGAATAGTGCAATGCATAAGGATATCTTGCAAGATCATTTGCTGCCTTATTGGAGGAAAAATTGTAGTCGCAACTATTTGTTTCAACATGATAACGACCAAAAGCATTCATGCAAGCTCATCAAGCAGTGGCTTTCACACAAAAAATTCCGCTTTTGAGATGAACAGCCCAATCATCTGATCTGAATTCAATAGAAAATTTTTGAAACTAACTTGAAAATGTGTGTGGAATTATAAATATTCCAATTCAGCAGCATTTTCCCAAAAATTGCAAGAAGAGTGGAAAAAACTTAACAGTGATGATCTACAACCTTTCATTGAATCGATGGCACGTTACTGTGCCGTAGTACTTATTGCTAAATACATGAATACGAAATACTAATTATAAATGTTATTGATCAGTGTTATTTTCTATTATAACGCCATTTTTTCCCAAACTTGCCAAGGTGGCCGGAAACTTTTGAGAACATGCGTTTTCTTTTACAATTAATTTCATCAATTACATTTATTAATATTTCATTTTTATTCCATAAATAAGTTCTTAACTGTTATGTCAATAAAGTGTATAAGTATCACTTTGAGATTCCACTTCATATGGGTATACTTACAAATTAACCAAAAATTTTATGCTGGCCGGAAACTTTTGACCGCCACTGTATGTGGACCGAGGTAGCGAAGAGGTTAATTAACCAAAAACAAAATACTCCTTAAGTTATTGCAAGGCAAAATTTGGTGGCTTTAATGATTATATTTACTATATACAGAGGAGTAAAAATTAAAGGCTTGTATCTTACATGATGAATAATGCCTGTATAAGCATCTTTCTTATGTGTGTATGGCATAAAAGAGATTCACTTTCAAGGAAGTAACAGTAAAATCTCACGCTTTCAAAAGGCAAGTACAAGAGATTATTGCCATTCTTAAAAAGAACTCACTTTTTTTATCATGCCATGTCCTCCTTCAAAATGTACTTTAAAAATCGAGGTGCACATGATATATGAATCATATTTGAGATTTGACTTGCTTCTGGATATATGACTATTAGTAACTGCGTAAAATAGTTGGCTGGCAATTTTTTATTCAAATTTTTGAAAACAGTACTTGATACATTGTGAATACTGATCCATTTTAGCAGTAAGTGTTAAATTTTAATAGAATAAAATGTTTTTAAAAATATTTTCTCATATTTTTTCCCCCCAAATGAGGTGTTAGGAATTGGTGTGCACTTCTTATATGAGAATGAAGCATAGATGAAAACCAAACTACACTGAATCCTTTAAAATTCTTAGACTCCTTAGAATTTTTCTAGATCCTTTTCATTTTTTCTCCTTACAACTGTATGAACACTGTAAAATATAGCTGAACAAAAAGAAATATAAAACAGTTAACTAAAATCGACAATAAAATTGGTGACAAGATTGACAGTCTGTTAAATATAAAAGTCTTGACTGGAGCAATAAACTTTTAATAAGGGAATACCAACATTTAAAAAATTTAAATTTGATTATTTTGACAGCCAGCCTTGATCTCTCTTATAACCTATACTCTTTTTTTAAATTCCATTCGGTCAGATTCAGTATGAACATGAACTACGAATTCATTTTAGTTTAAAAATACTGCAAAAATTGCAGTTCCATTTTTTGAAATATAAATACAATTAAAAAAATAACTTCTGTATGATGTGATTTGTTTTCTTTCTATAAAATTGGATAAGTATTCGAATTATTTAAAATATTTCAATGCTTTAAAAAATGTTGCATTTTTTGAAGATTTTTTTTTTGTTGTTGTTCTATTAAATAATTAAGTAATGAGTGTTAATTTATAATAATTAATGAGTGGAATTTATGAAAAAAATCTCCTAAATATTGTACCAAATTTTTCTGTTAACAAACTAAGTTTTGATAACTAATTGGAGTTTTAACCACTTGATAGTCAAAACATATGTTAACTAACATGATTAAATTATAAACCATCCCTGGTTGAAACTAATACAGCCATGATCAAAAGAGATTAGTAAATAGTTAGCCTTTTACAATTTAACCTTTTTACAATTACAATAGGAAATCAAATACATCGTTATATTGTTTTTTTTGTTTTTTTATATGTGATGTATACCTTTACTTTTGATATTAACTCTTCTTTTTTTTTTTTTTTTTTTTTTTTTTGGTTGAGGGGGTGCATGAGGCTGATGTAGCTTTAAAAATGTTGGTAATTGTTAATATGGAAAATGTATTGATCCTTAAAAATAACTGGAGTTTTTAAAAAAGTGAATATAAACCCTGTTTATGTGTTTAGGATATTAATATTTATAGCTATCTTATATCACTTTATATAAGTTACTTGCGGGAGCTCTGCCCCCTGTGCCCTTTGCGTTCCAACCACTTGGATTTTATTGGTCTGTATGTCTGTAGCTCTCTCTTTGACTGATACATGTGTACCTTCTGTTGGTTGTCTGTACTGTTTGCCTAACCATCTACTTTCTCTCGACTGTTTATAGGCTGTCTGTTGTCTACCTGCTTTCTGTCTTCTATCTGCTGTCTGTCTATCTAATATATGTAATGTCTGTCTTCTGTATCCCACTGGTGTATGCATGTCTGCTGCCTGTCTACATTCTGCCCTTTGTTTACCAGCTTTGCCTGCTGTATGTCTGCCTTCTGTCTATCTGGTTGTAACAACATACTAAAAATATATTACCATAAGCATTCTACAAATCCTCCATTTAACATATATTCATTTCTATTTGTATTTTCTTTTCTGCTAGCCTGTAAAATAACTGTAAATGCTATTTAGACATTCACTTAAAAATATATATTCTAGGTGACTATAACAACATACCTACTAAAATTACATTACTGTCGGTGTTCTGCAAATCCTGCAATTAACATATACAAATTTAATCAATCATTTTATTTATTTAATGAGTCATTTCATAAAACCATTTCAGAAAGTCGTTTCATTAGGTTTTTATGTGTACAAGGTACAAAGGTATATGTAAATACTTCGGTGAATGTCTTCAATATGGCAGCTATATAATATGAATTATGCAGTTGCAGTATAGAAAAAAAAAAAAAAAATAAAGGTTAAATTTAATTGCTGTTCTCTGTGCGTAGTTGGCTTCTAGCAGTTAGATTTCTTTTTTTGGTAAAATTTAATAGAAATTTATGTATACCTTTTAGTAAAAACAATTTATTGGTGCATTAATAATGAATTAATGCAAATTTAATGTGACTTATCTGCAAACCACCTTTAAAAAAAAAAAAATAAAGTCAACTATTTTTCTATTTTTAAGCAACTAAAATAGAAAAAAACCTGCTGTCTTTTTTGGCTTAGCTGAAGGCCAGCAATCCTGATTTAACTTCTTTTTTGTAGGACTTCCTAAATTTTGATTAAAAACGCAATGCCTGAAATGAAAAAGTATTTTAGCTACTTCTATTTTGATTTACTTGACCTTTTTTTAGCTTTTAAATATAGTTAATGTCATGATTTTTTTTCAGCCTTTTAAAAAGTTTTTTTCAGTTGCATTTTTCTTTAATTTATTATATCTTCTTGCAGTTTTGGGAAATGCGTGTATTTATTTATGTTTCACTCATAATGTTATATTGTTATTCATAGGTTAAAGAACAAAATGATGATGTTTTGGATATAAATTCCCTGCCTAACGAAATTATGTTAAAAATCTTTGTTTTCTTAAAACACAACCAACTGGGACAAATTGCACGGTATGTAAAATTTATTTATAGCTTAGAATTCCTCTACGTTATTTACTTTTCCTCTATAAAACATTCTTTTTTGTACTAAATCTCTAAAATTCAGATCAACTTTATGTACAGTCATGGCAAAAAAAAAAAAAATATAAACACTCTCCTAACTGTGAAATAATTATAATGGAAGAAAATTAAAGGTACCAATCAATCAGAAATAAAGTCTAATTTTAAATTATGTACATTAAATTTGCTTAGGGGTCCATTTACAAATCAGTGTTTTCTAATCTGGTTATGTTTTCTGGTTGTGTTGTCTAAGTATGTTTTCTTTTTCAATGCAACACCCAGTTTTGACAATATATTTTAAATCTTCCATTCAAACTATGCGTAGGAGTGAAATTTCAAGTTATTTGGATGATAAGTTTTTGAATAATAAACATTCAAAATTTAGAGCTTCTCATATTAAATTACATTTTCATATTTTTATTAATATCTCCTGAAATTATAATCCTAATGTGATATTTTTTGTGTTTTATTATAAAACTAAAAACCCAACCATAACTACGTATATAAATTGCAACCTAAAATTTTTTTGATAAACTTTCTATATTTATCAGGTCCTGCTTTGTGCGAATGTTCAATTTCAATGTTTTCTTTCAAGTTGTTTTCAAATTATGATTAAAAAACTTCTAAATGTTGGTTTAATTAGCCGTCTATGATGTGTAGAAAACCGTAATTTGAAAAAAATATGTTTTACTCGTTTTTTTTTTTTTTTTAAACGTTTGGGCTGGCAATAGTCAAAACACATTAGCCCCCTCACTCACAAGCCCGTGTTAATACGTTCACTAAGCTTCAGGTTTCACTGCAATACAAGCAGTATTTAAAGTAATATAATTCAATTGATTTAATGTATTTTTAATGCAATGAACATTGATTAATACTTCCAAGGATTGCATTTATATTCGTTATTAAGTTTTTTAAATGTTCAAAGAATCATTTTTTTTAAGCATTTAAAACAAAATGCAGAAAAACAACATTACAATTTTGCCCTTTTCAAGACAGTCGGAGGGTTAAGCGAGTAAAATGGTCATATTGGCAAGAAATAATACATCAATAGAAGTGACATAGTCATTTTGTAACATTTCAACATTCGAGTACCGAACTTCAATATCGGAATAGCCCCTAAAATAGGCTCATTTTAAGATAATTAATTTCTCTGAAACTAATCGTACGAATTTCATGAAAATTTGGATTTAGGCTAATTGTGAAGGGTGTAGAATTCATTTATAGTGTCAAACTTGGATATTGCTATTGAGAAAAACAATGTTTGGGTTCGTTTTGATATGTAGATGGCCCTCTAAAAAATTTTATATAGATCATTTAAAAGTAGACTTTATTTCCAATTGTTTGGTACGAGTAACTTTCTTCTGCAATAATTTGCTGCAGAGTTAGCAGTGGGTGTTCCCTTTAAAATTTGAAAGTTTAACAAGGAGAGGTCAAGAAAATAGATTGTAGTGAATTTTTGTGTATCAATAGGATCTAGCTAGTACAGTCGGACCCAGTGAAGATGTTCACAGTTAGTATGTTGGCTTTTTTGCCAGTCCCTTGAATATCACCCGTAAGACTAATGCTAAAATATCACATTTAATATGTGAATTCTTGTTATGTGATCCTGATTAATATAGGATGAAGCTTTTGTCCCTTGAGGGAAAAAATCTCCCTCAAGTTATGAATTTATAGACCAAGATGCAAATTTCTTCTAGCTTCTCAAGTGTTTCCAATTTAATAGATGTTTTTATTCAGATGTCTACCGTTATTTCTGAATAATAATATCGGCTTTGTTTAATAGCAGATTAATTAAAATAAATATTAATATTCAGAAATAGTGGTAGCTGGTTCAATAAAAAATGCACCAAAGTGGCACTGATGATTAAATAAGGCAAACATTATTAATTTGAAAGTGGGGAATTTTGAATAAGAAAATCCATTAAGATTAGAAACACCACAACTTTTCTATTACCCCTGCTGTCTATTATTATTCAATATAGTAATTTTTTTTCTAATATTCTCTCGCTTCATTTATGTTTTTACTAAAGTGAGATAGAATAATTTTTGTTAGTTATTCTTACTTCTTTTTTTACTGAAATGAGGTGGAGTAATTTTTGTCAGTTTTTGTAAGTTCTTCTTCTTTTTTACTGAAATAAGATGATTTTTTGTCAGTTTTCGTTAGTTATTCTTACTTCTTTTTTACTGACGTGAGATAAAGAAATTTTTGTCTGTTTTTATTAATTATTCTTACTTCTTTTCTACTGAAGTGAGATAGAAGAATTTTTCACAGTTTTTGTTAGTTATTCTTACTTCTTTTTTACTGAAGTGAGATAGAAAATAATTTTTGTCAGTTTTTATTAGTTATTCTTACTTATTTTTTACTGAAGTGAGATAGAAAATAATTTTTGTCAGTTTTTATTAGTTATTCTTACTTCATTTCTACTGAAGTGAGATAGAGTAATTTTTCCACAGTTTTTGTTAGTTATTCTTACTTCTTTTTTACTGAAGAGAGGTAGAGTAATTTTTGTCAGCTTTTGTTAGTTATTCTTACTTCTATTTTTACTGAAGGGAGATAAAAAATAATTTTTGTTAGTTATTCTTACTTATTTTTTACTGAAGTGAGATAGAGTAATTTTTCTCAGTTTTTGCTAGTTATTCTTACTTCTTTTTTACTGAAGTGAAGTAGAGTAATTTTTGTCAGTTTTTGTTAATTATTCTTACTTCTTTTTTACTGAAGTGAGATAGAGAAATTTTTGTCAGTTTTGTAACTTATTCTTACTATTTTTTACTAAAGTGAGATAGAATAATTTTTACTTCTTTGCATGTTGTATGCTATTGACTCTGTTTTTTTTCTTGTGCAATGTAGAAAATAAAGCACAGTAAACTCTGTCTGAGGTGGAATCGATTGGGACCAAGAAAAATTTCTGCAGTAGACAATATTCCGCCTTAGACAAATTTTATTCTATGTCTATGGATTCGCAGGGACTTGAAAATCTCTCTGAGTTAGACAGATTTCCATCTTACACGGGGTCCGCCTTACAGAGAGTTTACTGTACTGTGTACTTTTAAACACAGTTGCAGAGAAAATGGAATGTTCTTTCATTTTCAGTTCTATTTCTTCATCACTTATGATGTTGAATTCTCTTGTTTTTTCATAGCCGCTGAGTTATAGTCCAGGGGAAATGTACATTTTACCTTGCAAAAGGTCGGGTAAAAGATTTTTTTTCTAAATTGTTTATAATGATGCCAACATGGAAAAACCAAGTTTTCTAACAAAATTTCTTAAGGCTAAATTTTTTATGGCCGAAAAACAACAAAATTTTGGGACATTTTTTGATTTTTTGGAAATATCTCGAAATTTGTTGCTGTAGCATATTATTTGTCAATTACAATATTAAAGAGGATAAAATTCTCTACAACTTTCATATTTACAACTTTTTTATACACTCAATAGCAAGTGCAGTACGCTATTTCAAAAATGGGACAATTTTTTCAATTTTCTTAAAAACCGTGAAAAACGTAGTTTTGCCGCTATTATTCAAATGTTCCCCTCAGATTTAATTGTGTATGTCGACTTCTAAAAATTGGTAGCAGTAAATTATCTATTATTTGCACACTCACGTCTTTATTTTCATCTCAACAGACATTTTATATGCAATAAATTTATATAATTTTAAGAGTAGGGCAGAGTGTAGATGAATGAGACAATTTTCATATTTAGACAGTAACTGTAAGCGTATACAATGTTAACTTCAAAGCATTGTTTAAAAGAATTTTTTCAATCTATAGTAACTTATTGGCACGATAATTTCAATTTAAAAAGATTTCTTGCTTAATTTTAATAAATTTTATAATTTTAATAATTTTTATAATACATCCATATTTTTCCAGGTATCAATGGAATTGGTGGGTTATTTTCAAAATCTGTCATGTTTTGGAATAACAAAATCAAATTTTTAGAAATAATCAGAAAGTTTTAATTGTTTTGTAAATAATTACCTTACCTCATAAACATTAATATACAAGCATCAGCAGAGATCAAATTACTAATTTAACATTTTAAAACTAATTTTTAAATTTTAATGCACTTGGTATAATGACATAAGTGAGCACGGTAATGACAAATTAAGCAAAATATTTTTATTTTTCCGCGGGCATAAATGGCAGCCATTATATCTTCTGGCCCATACAATGATTTTCTATTTCTCATATAATGAAAGCATATTAAGAAATAAAAGTTCATTTAATTATCAATTAAAACTGAGTGCGGTAATGCCTTACAAAAGAATACTCACCAAAACATTCAGTTTTTGCTTGTTTTATTGAAACTATAAAACTAATTACTCTATTGACCTAAACCTGATAACATGTTGACTTTTAAGGAGTACTTTTGCATTGATAAAAAAGGCATGTGCTGTTCTCTAAAAAAATCCAGAGGAACTTTTTGTCAGAAGCATGGCAATAACACTCTTTCTTGGACACGGTTTTAAAAAAATATTTAGAATTATAGATAAGTTTAATTAATGAAAATAAATATTTTTTGTAATTAGTAGCATCTTAATAAATAAAAATGAGTAAGAAAGTATAGCCATCTGTTTTAAATAGAACTTTTTCAAATCTTTACCTAATAAATTGCTTGTTGAGGATAATCTCAGTAATGATATTTTGACTACAAAATAATATATTTCTTATTTTTAAATTTTTTATAAATAATAATATATCTGTAATTTATCATTAAAAAACATGATAGTTAAAATGCAATAATTAAAATTATGATATTTAACTATTTTTCTGTGCAAATGTGAAGGGACAGTAAAACATGAGACTTTTTTTGAAAATAACCCGGATATGAAAATTTACGAAAAACATATTTTATTCCCCACTACAGTGGTATATTTTATTTACAAATTATTGATAACATATGTTTTAGTGTTTTATTGTTTTAAAGATAGCAAACATTGAATTGTAATTTAATATAAAAGGGGGGGGGGACTCAAAAGATAAATATCTTTTATGAAAGAAATACTTTTACCTTATAAAATAGCTACAATAAAAATGACACCAGATTATTTCTCTAACTAATGTTATGCATTTATATCTTGTAAAATTTATAAATTCTGTTAATAAAATATTTGAGATCACTAATTTTATAAAAAATATTTAAAGTATTAGTTTTAAAATATATTGTCAATTTTTTCCCCACTTATATCAATAAATATAATAAGAGATTATATCATTTTAGCATGCAAAAATATATATAACTTTAAGATTATCTATTAATTGTTTTAAAGCTCAAACAGGATACTTTTAAGCAGTTTTAATTTTCTTTCCATTCCCAAACGTACCCCTCCCCCCTCTTTTCAAAAAATTGATTTAAAATCTAATAGAGATCATTTTAAATCTGTTGACTTTTTTGGTGGATTTCCATATGTTTTTACACAACTCTAATACCCCCCCCCCCCCTCTGCATGAAATGTCTGCTTCTCTTGTTTGCTCTCCCTTTTCAGCACAAAAAGTTTAACATCTCGAAAATCTTAATTATTTTGTTCTATTTGTTGCTTACTAGTAACAATAAGTAAATAATTAATTATATAAAATTACACTCCTTTCTCTAAAATTTCATCTTTCCCCTCTGACACCCACACAGCAAAGTTTAAAATCTTTAAAATTATTATTATTATTTTGTAGTTAGAGGATTTCATGCACGTAATTACGTTTAAATTACTTTAAATTCCAGAACGGGTTCCAAACAGTTTTCCAAAAATGAAAGTGTCCGAATATATATAAATATATGTATAAAAAAGTAACCAAACCCGAAAAAGTACAAAAGCACAACATTAGATATTGATCTAAGGTATCACATGAAAAAAAAAATATTTAAAAGTAACAAATTGCGACCTAGATATTTGTCAAGAACACTCCAATAGGTTTAATGTTAAACTTGCGAATGTCTTCGTGTGACTAATTTAGTCCTATAATTCATATAACTGGGACTTTAAGCGCCTCAATACGACAACTACTGTAAAATCTTTAAAAATGAAATCTGTATATACGGAATTTGGTCTTAAAAGAAAAGTATACATTTTTTCAAGAGAAAGAATATGCAGAATTATACAAGCTAAGATGGAAACCTATTTAAAGCGGAATATATTTCGGCTCCTTTCGGTACGGTTTTCAAGGTTTTAATGAATCAATATTTGGCAAAGCTGATTACGTAGTTCAGCATTATGTATTTAATGCTTACACACTTAAAATTTTCAAAATCCGGCTATTAGAGATTTATTAAAATTCCTGTGGTAAATTTTCTTTTTAAAAGAGGGGGAGGGGGGCGCCAAAATCCATATTTGGCACGGGTGCAAAAAAGGCTAGTTTTAGCCCTGAAACACATATTTTACTGCTACTAATGTATAGAAGTCGACATACACGATTAAATCCGTAGGAAACATTTGAATAATCGGGGAAGAACTGCGTTTTTCACAGTTTTTAAGAAAATTGAAAAAGTCCTATTTTTGAAAAGGCGTACTGCGCTTGCTATTGAGTGTATAAAAAAGTTGTAAGTATGACAGTTGTAGAGAATTTTATCTTCTTTAATATTGTAATTGACAAATAACATACTACGGCAACGCGTCTCGAGATATTTAATAAAACCCTAAAAAGGTCCCAAAATTTTCTTGTTTTTTGGCCATAGAAAATTTAGCCTTAAGAAATTTTGTTAGAAAACTTGGGTTTTCCATGTTGGCATCGGCCCCACCAGTGGCCGAGAGGTTCTGCTCTCGAAGCTGGTAGACGGGAGGTGCTGGGTTCGATCCCAATCGCGCCCGTCGGCCTAATCGTTCGGAGTTTTCGTGGTTTTCTTCGAACCTTGGTTCACCAAGCGTTAATACGGGTTAGGTTCCCTTAGAAAGACCTCCACGGAAGGCACTCTCCCCCCTTAGGGCCTATATCCCACATGCAGATAATTGGCCGACATAATTACAACCAACCATGTTGGCATCATTATAAACAATATAGAAAAAAAAATCTTTTATCCGACCTTTTGCAAGGTAACCCCGTTTTTTTGGTACATTTCCCCTGGACTATTACGGGTACCAAGAGTTATGTGGAATCGAGTCTTCTCTGATTGTGTTGTCCAGTTTTAACAAATTTCATGTAATTATGGAGAATAGTAATACAGTCAAAGTTAAGGCTATATGTGTCTGGTAAATTGGGTATTATACAAAAGTATGACGCTAATGGCTATGGTATGTCAAATAAGCATCCACAAAATAAATTAATATTTCGGAATCAGTGTCACATATCCTGTTAAAAATAATCTAGGAGGGTATTCCTTCTAGCCCTCCCTAATGGTGCCCGATTGGTAACAACGTAACCAGACATTTTTTATTGGCCCAGTATTAAAAAGTTTTTGAGATAAAACAGAAGCAGATTCACTGATAAATTTAACCATTCCTTTACTATGATTAAAAAAGCAGTTTAAAGCAAAAATATTTGAGAAACGTGGTGCAGTTTTATTTTCTTATAGAATTTAAATTATAATAAAATCTGTTTAACATGATATTTATATAATGGATGGAGAAGAATTGAAAGTGTGAGTGTTGAGTACCAGTTGCTGAACTTTGTGATTTTTTTCGTGATTGCTGGTACTGTGTAAGATTAGTAATAAAATATATCTAATTTTTAATTATCAGAAAACAACAAAAAGTAAAAGAAATCATAGATCCATGGAAAATTCACATGAATGCCACTCCCTCACTTCCGTGCCACTGTAAAAATCTGGTTACTTGACACAATAAAGAACTCTATTTTAAAATACTTTTTAATTAAAAAATAATAATAAATTAAAACTAAATTGTTGAAATGTTACCCAAACATGCAAAAATTAATTTTCTATAAAAAAAATGCATAACAATATAAACTGAAAATTTGACTAATAGAAAATAAAACAAAAGTATTCTATGTCCCAAACATTTGAAAAATTAGTTTTTCATAAAAATAATTCATTAGCATATGAACTGAAATTCAATGAGTTTGGATCTTAGGTATTAAACTGTACATTTTTTTTTTTCAACTCTCAACCTAAATGCTTAGTGAATTTTTGAAAAATATTCTCACAAATAACAAAATCATAAATGTATTTATCAATCTTTTCTTAAAGTGGATTAATCTAAATCTGATTCTTTATAAATCAGACATATAGGCTGAAATGCGTTACAACTCATAGTGTTTGCTGAAATCATTTTACCGTAAATTCTTGATCGAAAGTAAGCTCCCACCCACTTTTAAGCAGTTTAAATTTTCTTTCCATTCCCAAACATAAGCCCCCCCCCCCTCTTTTCAAAAAATTGATTTAAAAGTCTAATAGAGATCATTTTGAATCTATTGACTTTTTTGGTGGATTTCCATATGTTTTTACACAATTCTAATGAAAACCCTCCTCCTCCCTCTGCATGAAATGTCTGCTTTTCTTGTTTGTTCTCCCTCCTCAGCACAAAAAGTTTAACATCTCGAAAATCTTAATTATTTTATTCTATTTGTTGCTTACTAGTAACAATAAGTAAATAATTAATTATATAAAATTACACTCCTTTCACTAAAAGTTCATCTTTCCCCTCTGACCCCCACACAGCAAAGTTTAAAATCTTTAAAATTATTATTATTATTTTGTAGTTAGAGGATTTCATGCACGTAATTACATTTAAATTCCCTCATTGAAAATCTTCATCCTTTTTGAAATTTTTGCTCCATCCTTTTGCCCTAAAAGGAGGTGAGGGATTTCTAAATGTGTGAGAGAAAATTAAAAAAAAAATTGTTTTTCAGTCTAATTGTTCTTACCTGTGAATCACATGTATATTTTATGTTTAAATAGAGCAAAACAAAAGATTTTATATTCTGTGTGTATTTTTTAGGGGGGGGGGGGGGAGGGCAACAAAAAAAAGATAACTTTTTTTTTCGTGGGAGGATAAGAAATAATGTAGGTGATTGTTTAAATATTTTTTACAACAAAGTTACAAATCGGGTAGAACAAAAAAATTAAAGAATTACATAAAGATTTTAAACCGCATGAGATGCAGGCATGTGGATGTGTCTGGGGTGAGATGTTCATGATACGAAGATTGGAGGGGAGTGGCAGGGAAAATTTATAATTGATAGGATTAATAGGAGGGGATAAATTTTAAGTGATATTTTATTCATTTATCTCACTCATCTAAAATTTTTATCCTCTTTGAAATTTTTGCACCATCTTTTCCTCCAAACTAAAGGGGGAGGGATATCTAAATATGTGGGAGGAAAGCAAAAGATTTTGCATTTGGCTGTTCTCAACACTGAATCGCATATATATTTTATGTTTAAATAGAGTAAAAAGAAAAAGGTTTTTATACTGTGTGTGTTGGAGGCAGGGGAAGCTGGGACAAAAAAAAAACATAAAAAATTCAGGAGCGAGAGAAATTTAGGTAGTTATTTAGATATTTTTACAACAAAATTACAAATCGAGCAGACAAAAAAATTATTACAGATTTTAAACTGCATGAGATTCAGTGGGAAATTGATGTTCATGATATGAAGTTGGGAGACCGGGGGAGACTAGCAGAGATTTTTGAAAGGAGGGATAATTTAGGTGATGCAATATTTATTTGTTACTATAGTATGTTAAATAGGTCAGAAAAGAAATTTACAGGGTGGCTACTAAATACTGTAACACTCCAAAAAATACGAATTAATTTTAATCGTTTGGTAAAACAATTTATTTCTCTATTTTAACGTTTGGCAACCTTCTATTAGTGCAGACGAATTTTGTTATAAAGCAAATATTTAAAATTATTTGAAAGAGGAAAGCTAAAAGAATGATGATTAAACAGCTCTTTGATCGCAGATTTTCCGCTGGTGAAAACTTTAAGCAATTAAAATGCCTTCATTTTAATAGAACATTTATATATAGAACTATAAATCGATTATTGGATACTAATAGCTATGTAAAGATCGATCTAGGCCTGAAAGTCCACGCTCAGTTCGCACAATAGAACGCATCAAAAGAATTCGTGAAAAGGTGTGAAGAAATCCACAACGTTCTGCAAATAAAATGGCTGCAGAAGAGAACGCGAGTTGCAGAACTATGCAAGTTATTATAAATGAAGTTCTGGGTTATGTCCCTTATCGCAAAAGAAAAATTCAAGGTTTGACTGCTGCACAAGGAATAAAAACATTACAAAGAAGGAAGAAATTGATGAAGCGGCATGGTAGGAAAAGTGTTGACAGAATAATATTTTCTGATGGGAAGCTATTTTGCACTGAATAGTGTTATAATGCTAAAAATGATGTCGTATATTCAGCATCCTTCGAGGATATACCTGAAACCTTTCGAACTGTTAAACGCTTTCAGAACAAGAATTCTGTTACGGTTTGGGCTGCAGTGTCAAACAAGGGAAAATTGCCTTTGAAGTTCATCGATAAAGAAATAAAAATCACTACGAATGTTACAAACAGGATATATTGGCTACACATTTAATGCCAAAGGCTGAAAGGTTGTATCCCAAAAAGAATTGGACATTTCAGTAAGATTCTACACCTTCGCACCAAGCTAAATCAACACGGGCTTGGCTCCCTGTCAATTATCCAAACTTTATCATGCAAGAAGATTGGCCACCTTCTTCACCGGATCTAAATCCTTTAGATTATTGCGTCTGGGGAATTTTAGAGGCTAAAATAAATACCAACAAACACAGAAGTTTGGACTCTCACAAAGCTTCCATATTTCGTAAATCTTACCGATTACCTCTTAAAATGATTCGTGCCGCAGTCTGACAATGGCATAAGTGATTATCTTTGGTAATCGATAAAGATGGCGGTCAATTTGAGTAAATTTTTTTCCTGGTAAACTTTCTTCTCTGATGTTCATCATATTAGTGTAGTTATCATTTTCTATTTTATATTTGTAAAATAAAATGACTGAATATTTGTAACAGTATTTAGTAGCCAACCTATAAAATTAAATAGTTTTATAGGTTAAATTATACATCTTTAATACCAGAGGGGGGAGCAAGAGGGGAAGGAGTTTTTTTGGGGGGGGGAGGCTTAGAAAGGTTTTTTGTTGGGGGAGATTTTAGGGGTTGGGGGATTTAGATTTTTTTTTTTTTACATATTGGAAATCTGTCGAAATCTGGAAGATTCTTGCTCCTGTATTTGCCTTATTTACTTATAAATTAATGTTAAAAACAGTTTTTAAATACTTTTAAAAAAGAAATCTCGATTACAAGCCCTCCTCCCAAAGTAACTTGTTTTGCTTTTGAAAAAAAAGGGGGGGGGGGGTTACAATCGAGATTTTATGATAATCTTGAATTGCCATATGTTTTTCAGTGAGAGTAGTAGTATAATAAATTGGTTAACAGCAGCATGGCAGCAGGGGAAAATTGCACTGGAGGGTGTTCAGGTAATAAGGTATATAATTATGTTCTATTTAAACTTATATTTTGCCCTGCATATTTAAACTCAGGATGTACATCCTACAACTTTGACAATGAAGAGGGAAAGTTGACAAATAGAGAATTCTGGTGATGGGTGATTTATAACTATATAAATGTACATTTCATTTCACAAATATTTATAGCAATTTTTCAATGACAAAGCCCATGTATAAAATATTTTTATTATGTGCCTGAAGCCTTTAAAAAAAACTATATAGTGATTAAACTAATTAATCAAACTAACACAGAAAAATATTCAGTGGAATAACAGTATATATGCATTTCAGTTTTCTGTTACATAATTTGAAAATATATTTGCTTTTTTTTTTTCACATCACTTTATTTTTACAGCAATTTCTTAGTTATTCCTTTCTCAGTAGTTCAGTTGTCATTTTTTTATGTTTATTTTCTTTATGGCGGCTATTATAGGAAAAAAAATGAAATGTGTTTAGATCAGAATAATGGTCTTTTGAGCTTCTTCCATGTGAATAATTGAGATAAGGAATTTCTGGTATTACTTTGTTTACAAAAGTCCTCAGAATTGATTACACCAAATTGCATCAATTCTACCCAAACTCTTGAAGTATGAACGAAATAGAGATACAAATAATATATAAAAATAAATACTACTGATTTAAATAATATAATAGTTTGTTATAAGAATGCATTACATTGTTTCATAACAGATTAATACTGATGTGTGATGTTTTATAACAATTTCTTAGAATACTTAATAAGAATAACAACCATTTAGTTCTTTAAAACTTTTCTTATGTAACTATTCCAATCAGCTGTCATATTTTTACCCATATATAATTGTTATTTTACACCATTTTCTGGATGTTAATTCCTCTGCCCGGCGGTACATAAACCTCAAGACAGTAACATGGTATTCTTAGTTTAAAATAATTTCAACACAGTCTTTTTTTTATATTAGTAACATGCAGTTTCATATTATGGCCATTTTCAAATATTGTAAAGTACCGAAAGTAAGCCGCCATTTAGCAGACAGGAAACTAATGATTTTAAGGGGGGCTTATAATTGGAACTTGTGAAAAGGGTGGGAAAATTGAAAAGGTGAGGGGTATATTTGAAACTTATGGATATTCCACAGGATTTATACAATTTGGAAAATTAAATCGGATCAAATTAGCATTTTTGGTTTTAAAATTCTCTTTCATAGAAGCTAAGTAGTTTCCATTAATAAAAATAATAAATTAAAGAAACAAATTCACATAAAATAATTTAGATATGATATCCCACTGTCATTGCTCTGCTCGCACTTTTGTCATATGTGGCATTCCCACAGACTGTATGCAATCACCTGAGTTTTTCCCTCTGGCTATTTTGAGCCCTCTTCTCTCTGTACAGTCACTTCTGCATTCTGCAGTTTTTTGTGTAATTGCTGAGGGAAGAGTGACGACACATGTGTGTGAGACTTACATTGCTTACATTCCACTTACATTCTAGACTTACATTCCACTGGATGAGCATCCAGTGGAAAGAAGCTCATCCATTCCAATATAATCCCACATGCTCCAACCGTGATTTCATTGCATAGGGGAAACTGCGGCCATGACCTTCAAAAGGAACATTCCTTTTAAAGGTTTGGTAGTGCACATAGCGAAGTATGTCATTCTGATACAATACCATCAACCAGGGCACTTTTTCAAGAAGGCTCACGTTTTGAGCACCTTATCGCCAGAGTAACGGTTGGCGTGAGGATGAATTCAACGCTACGCACCCTATCTTGTTCGTGACGTCATACGCGCAGCGAACAGCAACCCCATTCCTTTGCCGAGAGGAAGAGATGTGCTTTTTTTCATTTGTTTTTCAGCAAATGTAAAAAGCTAGATGAAATGTTATTTCACCGTGGTTTACAATTAAAACCGTACTTAAAACAAAGAGCTTTTTCAGAGTAAAGTAACTTTTAATTTCAGAATATATGTAATTCAAACATAAGTTATTTATTCAGTTCAATAATATTCATTTATTTCCTTAATTCATTCGCTATATGTTCGAAGAAATTGAGAACGTATTTTACTTTTTAGGAAAAATGAAAACAGACGTAAAGATTTTCTTGCAATAAATATAATTCTATTGATCATGTTTTTATGACACAATTGAACTTAGTTTTATTAGCATTACTACTGAATTAATTTAATTTTTTTTTAAATTTAAGCGGCATATTTGTGTGACGTATTGATTGCATTAATAAAACATATTTTCACTGAAATAATTCATTAAAAAGTAATTGTTTTTAATCTAATTGCGATTAGAAGTTAATAGGAAGTTGAAACTAAAATCAATTCGATTATAATTAGATTGAACGATAAATCAAATTATTTAGCTGTATCCTGCAATTAAATCAATCAGCTAAAATAATTGCAAGTTGATGCTGCAATTAAATCAATTACTATTACATTTTAATGCTGTTAAATCTTTATCATTATTTGAGTTTTTATGAAAAAAACATTGGTCTGCCCCTAGTGCACAAAATTAAATATCTTTAAAATTCTGCAGTTTTTTATTTTAAAATTTTTGCCATATTTTTAAATATTATTTTGTCTTAGTTGTTTTATTTGTTATTTTAAAACAGTAATTCGTGATATTTGAATAAATCATCTAAATTCTTCTCTTGAATGAAATCCCCCCCCCCCTTTTCCCCCCACACACACTCCATTTTTCGCCATTATGCACACATATTGCACTATTTATTAAGTTGAAGTGGCAATAAAATACTGATCAATCGTCTGAGGCAACCTCCCATTTCAAGTTTTCTCTTCTCCCCCCCCCCCCACCCTCTCCTCCAGCACACTATTTTTTGACCATTTAAAATTCATTGTTGTCTTGCAGAAAATATTAGTTAAGAAATTGTGTCTGAAATGTTAACTATCCCTTCGCTTATCCATAACAGTGCGTAAAGTTTACTGTTTTACTCTATGTGTTGATTTTTAAATAACAAATAAATAATTTACCATAAAAAAAGAAAAGAATTAGAATGAAAGATTTAAAAAGAAAATCAGGATTAACCCTTTGTGCACACGCTTTCATTTTTTTTTAATTCTTTACATTTTTTAAAATTTTCTCTCCTATTTATTACTTTGAAGTAACTATAACTAAAAGACCAATTATCCAAATCCCCCCCCCCAAAAAAAAAAGTTAAATATTCCAAGTTTTTAATTTTTTGGTTTGTTTTTCTATTTGTTAATTGATAAATTTAACTATTTAAATCTACAGCCCCTTACTATCATACACAGTTAAAAAATTTCTCTAGTGATTTTATTTGTTACTTTGAAGTAACAAAAGATTGTCATTCAATATTCCTTCTCCCCCACCTCTCTGTAAGAATTTCATCTCACATTAAAAAGGCAATTTCTAAACATCCTGTTTGGGGGTGTGAAAAGTTTTTTTTTCTTTCTTGGTTTGGCCTATTTTCACTCAACTTTGGGGACTGTTTCTGCATAATGATTTGGTATTAAATTAATTATGTAAGTTCATCGCAGAAAGTATAGTAATTTTCTGCCACAGGTATTTTTTAAAGTCTGTGTTTATATACACTGCTCAAAACAATTAAAGGATATTTGAAGTTTTATATAAAATAAAGATATAAACGAAATTTTTTTGCCGAAAATAGAAGAAGAGAATCACAAATGCAAATTTTTCTGGTTTTCAAACTGTGGAGTATGCAAATTTTGAGTTCGACGTCAAAAACGTCGCTTCAGCGGCAGCGAATGAAATTTGACTTTCAACTGGATAAAAGAGAATGAAGACAAGGATGATCGGCATTCAGTGATTGCTTTGTTTCGATGAGTACGATGTCTCAGCGAAGTCATTTGACAGATTCAGAAGCTTTGAGAATTGTTGGTAGGTTACAAGGGGGCCAAACTCAAGCCGAAGTAGCGCAAGCCATTGGAGTGTCACAAAGTGTCATTTCCAGGATCTGGAATCGTTTTTTGGAGAGTGGATGTGCAGGCCGAAGACCAGGGCAAGGTCGTAGACGGGCAACAACGCCCAATGAAGATCGGTATTTAGCGTTAACAGCTCGGAGACACCGAACCATGAACTCTACTCTTCTCCAACAACACCTTCGCTCGGCTACAGGCACCACGATTTCAGCTCAGACTGTCCGAAACCGGCTCCATGCTGTAGGTCTGTATGCTCGCCGACCGATGGTATGTGTTAGATTAACATCAAGGCATCGTCGCGACCGCAGGGAGTGGGCAACCGAGCATGTCAACTGGAGGAGAAATGAATGGAGCAATATTCTGTTTTCTGACGAGTCCCGTTTTTCTGTGCATCCGGATAATAGGCGTATTTTCATCTGGAGGGACGATGGCAGTAGGAATAATCCTGCGTTCGTGCACGAAAGTGTCAGATTTGGCGGTGGAGGAGTGTTGGTGTATGGTGGCATCTCCATTGACGGACGCACTGACCTCTACATCATTCGAGATGGAGCTCTGACTGGTCGCCGATATAGGGATGAGATCCTCAGACCTATTGTAGTCCCTTACGCTGCAGCAATCGGAGATAACTTCATTTTAATGGACGATAACTGCAGGCCACATCGTGCAAACCTGGTGGAGGATTTCCTTTTCGAGGAAGGAATCGTTCGAATGGAATGGCCAGCGTGTTTTCCAGACATGAATCCAATCGAGCACGTTTGGGACGCTCTAGGAAGACGAGTTTCTGGCCGCCAACAACCCCCACAAACTCTCCAAGAACTGGAAAGAGCTCTTCTGGAAGAGTGGGGCAGAATATCCCAACTCGTCATTAATAGCCTCATTGAGTCCATGCCTCAAAGGTGTTCAACGTTGCTGGCCGCCCGTGGAAACCATACTCCCTACTGAAAATGATTTTCTTTGAAGAAAACACCTTTTCTTATTCTTTTTTTCTCATATGCACAAATTGTGTTTTTTTCCTTTAGTACACAAATGCGCAATAAAATGCATTTTTTTCTGCCAAACATGTGTAATTTATTCTCATATAACCTACTATGTCTGTCGACCATGTATCAATCAGCTAAACAGTTTACCAGATTCAAAATCCACCTAAAACTGCAATATCCTTTAATTGTTTTGAGCAGTGTATATCAAAATGCATTGAAACTGCATTAATTCATCATCCCCATAAATCCATCTTTATATGTAATCAAATATCTAGATTTATGAAGGTAATGAGTTTTTGTTTAACAGGTATGGAATTAATAATGCTCAATTCAATGAAAATTTAGATTTTTGAGGGGATCAAATAATCAAAATTTTAATCTATATATTATCAAAAGTAATAAAGGCCTTTGATAAGGCAGAGTATAAGAATTCGTAATACAATTTCTTTCAGAGAAGATTTCTTTTCATCTAGAACACATAATTGAAAATATTTCTTTAATTTAAGAAGGACTGTTATTCTAAAATATGCTAGTTCGTCTTCCGCCATTTCGGTTCAAAACAAAACACAAGACGACGATTGGCGTTAGAGCTCGCTGAACGTTCTCGTTTTCGCCAACTCGCCAAGGCTGGTGCTGAAAACGTGAGCCTTCCTAAAAAAGCAACCTGGGCTACTTTGGTCCATCCCGTAAAAAAGTTTTTATTCTTTGTATTGAACAAACAATACAAGATAATTTGGAGTTTTTGCCCTTGAAAAATATTTTATTCCCTACTATAGGGTATTTGAATAGTTTAGGGGTAATTTAAATTTTTTTAGTGGCAACACTGGATGTGTTTGTAAACATCTGTTTTCATGTGTAAATTTTAACTCTCCAAACTTTCTATAGTGAAACATTCTGGATAAGAGCTATAAAAAAAGTAAACGTCAAAATATTATCATTAGTAAACTGTAACCCATGTGTGATCATAATTTTTCCTTTAACTTTTTATTTTGAGAGGAAATGTTTGCGTTTTCATAAATCTAACGTAAAAACTAGTATTTTGGGGCTACTTTGTGCCCGGCTTTATTTGGTCCGAAAATAGCCCCAATTACTTAGAAATGCCTTTTATACAACCAAATCTCTTAAAACTTGTTTTAAGTAAGATTTTGTTTTAATTTTACTGCAGCAAAATGTTACATTAATTGTTTTTGTTCCAGTTACTCAGGATATCATGATGAAAACTGTTTCTCGTTTCTTTAATATTAACAAATGTTTTATTGTGTTTAAATGTTAGAAAAATGTTTGTTTATCGTTGTTTGCAGCATTAATGTATTAGCAAATGCTATTGCAAGGGAGTTTCAATAAAAATGTATTCATTTTATATAAACTAAGTGAATGGACCAAAGAAGCCCCCAGCAGACGCTACTTTGTTCCAAAATTTTAAAAATAGTTAAAAAATAAAAAAATTCCTCTTTAAAACCATACAGTTTGTTTCATTGTTTCATGTTAATTGTTTACAATTCCATTTCGACGTTGAAAAATCACATAGTATAATATTTTTTAATAATGGAAATATGAGTGGAACCAGGAAAAAATGCCCAAAGTAGCCCCAGTTGTTGGTACCTAAAGAGATTAGATAAAAATAAATTGCATAAGGAAAATTTATTTAGGAGATATGTAAACAAAAAACTTAAGGAACTTCCTCAAAAATAGAAGGATTGAAAGTGTCAGAAAATAAAATTTTTAAAGGGGAGGGTATATAAATGGCACTTTTCAAAAAAGAAAAATTCACATATATAAGGTTGGGGGGGGGGGGGGGGAGGGTGACTACAAATTATTTGATTAGATTTCATAAAACCTAGCTTGATGATGTATCTCTGTCATTTGGTGACATCTTTTGAGACCACTATACTAAAGAAATACAGATTTTTTAAAATATGAAGTAAATGTTGTGGAAACAGGGGAGGAGGCATAATGGTTTTAGACATACTTAGGTGGGGCCTGGCTAGAAAAAGATCGAAAACTACTGGTTTACATGCTTGTATCCTGAAGTCATTTTTTGAGGGCTATTAAAAAATTTTCACAACTCAACAACAAAATATTTCTGATACAAAGTTCACCTTGTCAAAATAAGAAACAGAAAAGTTCCATGAAAAATATTTCTCACATGTAAAATTGCTGCCTTTATTAAAAATTTAATCGTTCTTTTGAACCACGCTGTACAAGATATTTCATGTACATGGTTAAAAAATATAATTCTTTTATGTGTTCATTGGGAGATATCTCAAAATTAATATAGCAAATTGCACAGAAACCTATACAAATTATAAATATTGTATATTTCTCTGATTTTCAAGATATTGTTATGTAACAGCTAAAATTTTAGTATTTTATTATATATGAATATATATTATATAGTACTTAGTCGTGAGAAAAAAAGGAAACACCCCCTACTAACTCCTCAACAAATTATCGTAGAAGAAAGTTACTGGTATCAAACGATTGGAAATAAAATCTACTTTTAAATGATATATATAAAATTTGCTTAGTGTATTATAATTAAGGGTATTAGGACTTAGGGTATTATATTATTTGCTTATTATAAAATTTGGGGCTATCTACATATTAAAACGAACACAAACTTCGTTTTTTTCAATGGCAATACCGATTTTTAACAAGATATTTCAAATCTTCGGTTCAGACTATGCCTAGACACCAAATTTCAAGTCACTTGAATTATAAGTTTTTGAATTATAAAAATTCAAAATTTAGTGCTTCTAATGTTAAATTACATTTTCATATTTTCATTAGCATCTCCTGAAATTATACTCCTAATGTGCTAATTTTTGTGTAGCAATCATACTAAAATACCCAAATATAAATACGTTGAATTTGCAATTTTCATAATTTTTATGATATGAATTAGGAATTGTGAAGCTAGTATTCGAAAAAATTATGAATTGCAACCTACAATTTTTTTGATGGATTTAGATTTATTAAGTCCTGCTTTATGGGATTCCCAAATTTCACATTTTTCTTCCAAGTAGTTTTCAAATTATGTTTAAAAAACGGCAAAATGATGGTTTAAGGGGCCGTCTATGATGGAATGACTAGATATTTTGAAATTTCTTATGCTATCCTGTAATCTTGCAGTCTTCAATGGCTGCTTGAGTGGCACTTAAGATGCCTTGATCAAGAAGGGGGCTCTATTGGTCAACAATCGAGTACTGAGCTTCAATTTGGATACAGCCCCTAAAATATGCTCGTTTTAAAATAATTTAATTCCTCGGAAACTTATGCGAATTGCATAAAAATTTGTTTCTAGGCTAATTGAAGGGTGTATATTTCCTTTTTTGCTGTCAGAATTGTGTACTGCTATTGAAAAAAACAAAGTTATGGTTCGTTTTGATATGTAGATGGCCCCGTAAGCAGATTTTCTATACACCATTTAAAAGTAGACTTTATTACCAATCGTGTGGTACCAGTAACTTTCTTCTACGACAATTTTTTGCAGAGTTAGTAAGGGGTGTTTACCTTTTTTTCCCACGACTGTACATTTAGGCATTTACATGTCTAAATTTTCTTTTCTTATTGCAGAGTGTGCAGAAGATGGAATGTTTTGATAAAAAGCCCAATATTGTGGAAAAAGGTGGACGTAGAATTTTCATCTTCTCATGAGTCCCAAAATGACATAGCTAAAAGTTTTGTGAATCGGTTACCACCTTGTGTCTCATCTCTTAGTTTAAATTTTACCTTTTATGATGATTGGAAAGAATTATTGTATTTTGAGAAATTTTGTATAAAACTGAAAAAAAAATGTCCCCATCTCGAAAGGTTAATTTTGGATAATGCCATACTATCAGACACTCTTCCAACAGTTGTAGATTTATGCAGTCGTCATTTACAAAATATTCAAGTATTGGTATTTCGTTTTTGTATGTCTCCTGATGGCCCTGCAAGAATAAAATATGATGCTATTTCTAAAATCGAACGTTTAGATGTTAGTTGCTGTAATTTTGGACATATTAATAAGCTTCCATTTTCAAGAATGCCCAATTTGAAACGGTTGTTTTTAGGGGGTGACTATGTAAACGATTCCTGGTTTGAAAATGAGACTACGTTTTTTAACCAGTTACATATATTGGATTTGGCACACACAAAAATCAGTTCCAGAACATTTCATGCAATACAGAACCATGCACTTAATTTACAAGAGTTATATTTGTGTTTTACAGACATAAAAGATGATGATATAAGTTCTAATAATTCAATGTTTCCACACCTGAAGACTATCTGTCTTGTATATTGTCGTGGGGTGACTAGTAATGGCGTCATTTTTCTCATACAGTCATGTCAGTCTTTGGAGAATGTTTATGTAGATGAAAAAGTGGCTGGTTCTTATGCAGTACATCCTTCTGTTGTTGACAATAGATGCATGTTGGAAATTGTTAAAGGCAGGAAAATCTTTCATAGTCATTACATTTCACATAAGTAAAAATATATTTTAATGCATTTGTGTTAAATAAAGTTGTTTTACTGGCAATTGTGTATTTATTCATGTATTTTATTTTGTGAAAATTTATAGTATATTTACTGAAATTATTTAAGTTATATTTTGATAATAGTTTTACTTAATAGCCTATTACTAAAAAAATTCTTGTACAGGACAAATCTAAAACATAAATAATTCCACTCTGCTATTTGAATTTTTAGTAAAGTAAAAATATTTTTCATTCCAGCATGAATCAAATTTTAAGTCTTATTCATTTGACAAAGAGTTAAACAATACAATTTCTTACCATGCAAATGTTACACATCTTTATTAATAAACTGCAAATAACTGACGATTACAGTTAATACTTTGTGATTATTTTGGCATAAAATTCATTTAAAACATCAACATTGACAATATTTCAAGAAATATGCAATGCTTTCATACAAATAATAAAATGCTTCATCATTGAAATTAAAAAATATTTAGATCTGTAAATTTTATGTAGTGTAGATCTAGGTGACTTTAAAAATGCAATAGAAAGTAGAGAAAAATTTAATTTTATCGTTTGCTTGACTGAGTACAATGTTACTGCATAACAGCTTCATTCAAATGTTTTGCTTTTTACCTCTTGCTTATTTATATTCAAGATTGATACATTTAAAAGATGATTTAAACCAATATTCATAGTTACATAAAATGAAATTATCTACAGTATATATATAAAGTAAAGTTAATGGTCTATACTAGAGTCCTGCGTGAGTCGGGTTTCACCCGACCCGAACACGCAAATTCCATTTTAAGTCAACACGCAAAAATAATTTTCAGCAACCCAACCCGAACCTGCAAAAATAACTTCTGGCAACCCAAACCCGAGGTATTTCAACCCACACCAGACCCGAACCCGCAATGTAAGGAAAGCATATTATGTTTTAATACCATTATGAAAAATAATCTATAATTGTATCTCTAATAGAGATTTGAACCTGGACCGGCCAGCAGGCCACGCCTAGACGGCAAAATTTCAAACCCGCCAGCCCACAGAAATAGGACAGTTTTTTCAAAGGGCCGGACCGATAACTAAAATTAAGCGAGTCTACCGGCCCGATATAACTACTTAGATGAAACCAATAAAATTATAAACGGGTCGTGCCGGGCTAGGACCGAACTTTTAAGTTGTACATGGGGCGGGCCGCTCCCAGGCCTGGAAATTCCGGCAGTACAGACCTCTAATTCTCTGATACCATTTTTATGTTTTACATAGAAGAATGGACAAATCTGTTTTCTTTAATATTCAACTATAGCAAAACCTCTGAGCACCTCGGGATCGTTGAATAGAGTCAGATATCGTGTCGAGTTATTCCGAATTTTGTTTTTTCGGCTTGGAATGAATGAAATTTTCTTTCTGCAAGTCGCGTTCACACAAGATGAATTCTTTCGGGTCATATATAGGTTTTTTACCACTCAGGTTGTTGGGAGTTTAAAAAAATGCTTGAGCATAACTATGTTTCATACGAAAATAAATACGTATTTGAATATCTAGGACTGTATGTTCAATTTACTGCATGACAAATAAAATGTATACCGCGATTACTCCCGCAGTTGATTCGATACAGAGAAAGGATGAATGTGGAAAAAAAAGTGTATAGGAAATGCGGTCATAGATTTGTCTTTCTTTAAGAACCATTTCTTTCGAAGTATGAAAAATGTTATCAATATTTCGTTTTTGATACACACACAAAAAGAGGTATATTATTGATAGTTTATGTACACATACACATGTTACGTGTGTGTATTATAGCTTGAGATGTGTCTGCTATGATATAAGCATTCAAATATGTAAATTTTAGGAATTGAAAAAGTATCCGCTAAATAGAGGTGTCCGACTTTTGGGAGAAAAGCCGTTATGGAGGTTTTATTGTACATAGATTTTTAACCTGAAAAAATATTTTGACCATTCTTTTGAAATTCATCCAAACCCGACCCGCTAGGGTCAAAACCCAACCTGAAACAATGAAATTCACCCCGACCCGCAACAAAAAATTATCAGGAAAAAAAAAGGCATGAAATCCTACACTTTATTTATTTGTAATTTGATATCGTGATAAAAAAAAATACTTTAAAGTAATAGTTGATTAAATACATGAAATGACGATTATTTTTGTATCTTCACTTCAGTTATTTTTGAAAAATAGCTTTTAATTAATTAAAAATCTAAATTCAAATTTCTCTATTAATTTTTCATTTATCGCTAAAAAAATATATTCTTCTAAAACTAAGTTATTATGTCTTTCAAGTCTGATGTCTCATCGAATATATTCATTTTTATTTACACTCTCATTAAATCTTAAATACAATGTAAGAATAAATTGACTGCTGTGATTATTTCTACTCCATATCGGTAGAACTACTAGATGATGAATAAAGCGCATCTTTTGATGCTAAACAGTAAATATGCATTATCACTTGCTTCGGAGTTCTTGATCACCATTATGAAATTATCTCTTTTTTATTAGATGGAAGATAAAAATTTCAAGTGCAATAATTTAAGTGATTTAAACACGCTACAAATATTTACAGCATATCTAATGTATGTCATGGTCAAATAACGTTACTAAAGCAATTTTCCAGTTCTCAAAAGTTATTTTTCAAAATTTGCATAAAAAAAGACTTTAAAGGATATCACATACTACAATTTCAAATTATTCTTTAATTGTCTAGATAATCAGAGATTCTAGAAATTAGGAGGTGCTGCCATCTGTTGCTAATATTTGGAAACCATTCATGTTGAGTTTACTGTAGCAACAAAGACGATTCAGTTATTTTTCATTTTTTAATAAAATAAAATTAAGCATTCTTAGAACGGTGATATTCTTTAAATGTTCGGAAGCAATTGCAATGAAAAATACTTTATTCAAAATTTGATAAATATTCGAATCATCCACATTTTAAGGAACAAAAAAATTGCCATTTTGCATTTGCTTTATGGATTTAGAGATGTGAACAGCATTAATCTTAAGTAAATTGATTTAAGTGGTATATATTTAGTTTAATTAATTAAAATTTTCTCTTCTCCCCATCAAAAAATAAAGTTTATGTCATCACGAAAGGAAAGTAGAAAATCTCAAGAATAAAATATTAATTGTTTAATACAATATAACAAATAGTAAATACTTTAAAAAAAAATCCTAACATTCCAATCTATAAAAAAATTGAATGCAACCTTCATTTAAATTATTCTAAATTTCTGGCGTATTCATTATTTCCCTATTTCTTAATACTCTCTATTATTTATTTCTAGTTAATTTCCTATAAACTTCTAGTTAAATTCCAATAAACGTGTATCTTAATCAAAACCTTTATCTAAACTTTTAATCCCTTCATTAATTTTTATCAGCTACCGAAACTGTAATATTCAGAGCGCAGCTATTTTTATTTTTCGAATGTTTATAAAAGCCATTTTTACTATTTTTATTTTATTCCGTATCAACTTCCCGCCAGCCTGTATAGCGTCAGCGGCATTACGCCGAAATCCCTCCATGAGCCGATCCGGGACTCGTTTCTATTACGCTCCTCGCTCGCTGTCCATTAGTTGAGTGATGAATCGCATTTCATTCCGTGTCCAGTTTCTAAATTTGTTTGGTTCTTCTGAAGTTTATATTTCAATGTGTATCCCTAGTCTAATTTTGACATAACTGTCGAGCATGAGGACAGAGAGAGAATTTTTTGTGCTGTTCGATTGTTTTGAAAGCTGTTACCAAGTGTCTTATAATCTCGTAGAATATCTAAATTATCTTTTTAATCTTGAATAATTAATTCGTGCTCTAGCTTGAAGGCTCTGATAAATTCTCACGTTGTGAGAATTGTTGACGTTTATATGTGTGGTTGAATAAACAATTTCAAGTGAAGTTAGCTTCTGTTTTATTGGGAAAACTACCGGATTTCTTAATCAATTACTTACCGATCATGCGGCGTGACCCGTATTTGACTGCATCAGGAATAGCTGGTGTTTCGGTTGAACTAAGCCAATCTCATTGCTATAAACTGATCGATAGAGTGGTTAAATTGGTCAACTGAAAAGTATTATGCCTGTCCACAGCTGCTAATATCCCACCATATATATACTTCCAGAAGCAATGTTTTCACTAAGTGGTACGAAATTTATTCAACCTCACCGATGCCTGTCTAGATTTTAGTAATCATCTAGCAGGATATAATATATATATCTGTGTGTAAAATGTGGTTCCTATTTCACATTCAAAGTCCATCGAAGTGGAGATTTCTTTGGGGCCTATTGCTACAATGGCTTTCGCCTCGAATGATCCTTTTTTAAAATTTTATACACAGAAATAATTACACAAACTAGATATACAATTTCGTCAATACATAAGGACGGGATAGCACAAGGAAATTTACGACACCGGAGAATTACAGCTCCACAAAGAGTGTGCAACGGAGGCAGCAGGAGTCGAATACACAGACCTCCTACGCTCTCAAGTGATTAGCGGCGTCGTGCCTTAACCACACGACCACGGAGGCCCGATGCGGTTCCTATTTACTGATGCTTCATTTTTTCGACATAGATTGTTCCCAGACAAGACACACAAAGAAAACGAAGTGTGTCTTTAGGGCCCTACTTTATTGTTCTTTTCACTACAAATCCTTTTTTAAACTATGCTCTATGGCAAGAGAGTCAATTGGGAAAAGTTATCATCTCATTACTTACGACAAAAGCCCCACAGGGCGAAAGTAACATTTTTAGAGGATCATTTACGTAGTAAATGATTTTCCGCAATCTCACGGATTGAATGAATTCCGTAAACTCACGGAATTTCGGCCTGTCTATCATTTTTAAGGTAGTAATTTGGATTATTACCAGTAGAGGGCAGACTTTTCAAAAATGGCAGATACATTAATTTGATTGGTTATTTAGCTATTGATTGACAGCCTGGGAAAATTACGTAAAAAAGGATTTGGTTTAAGCCTCGGGAATATTAACCACAAATGCTTACAGAAATTATGGACTCGATGAATTTAATCTTAAAGATAGTTCAATCGTCAAGTGATAAATTAATAAATATTAGGCTGGAAAAGAAAATTAGCAGCGACAAAACAGCTTTAAGTTTGATAACTAAAGTTAAGAGACAAAAACTGGAAAGCTTTTAAGTTTAAAACGGGTTTAAATTTTATCCGGTCATATATATGAAAGGATAAAAATAAGTAAATAAAAATAAACCCCTTTTAAAAGATAAAATCTTTTTTAAAAATTCAAAATTTAAATTTTTAAATCAGGAAACCCAACTTATTTTTCATAGACTCTTAAAGCAAATAAATAAAAATATTTTCTTCATCATAAAAATCTTTGACAATGATTGATATTTATGAAACAGATTTGGAAAAGAAATTACCCTTTGTGGACATAAGACAGTCATCAGAAAACATATTAAATTATCTGGGAAGCATCATTATATTTATAGCATAAACAAAATGAGTTTTCAGGCTATGCTAGATAGTTTAAGAATCAAATTATAAACAACAAAGGATTAATTTCAAATCAGTAAATCAAAGTAAATATGTTAGTTTAATTAGTGTCAAAGTAGAAAATTGATAAGCAATAAATCATAATTAACTTTTGTCTGGTTGACATTTCATATTATGATTGCCTCATAAATAATATTTAACATTTGAATTAGAATTAGCTCTTGTTGTGCAATCATAAGTTCAGACTCTTTGTCTCCACATAAAAAACAGTTATAAAAAAGATAATGCACCAATCATGAAAGATTAAGCCTCCTACTTTGTTACTTCTGCCCTCTGCTGGAAAAAGTAATAACTATCTGATTAAAAGCGCGGTGCAGAGGGAAGGAGAAGTCAGATTATGATGCAGTCCTCTGTTGAATATTAGAAATGATTTAGAGAGCTTCGTCTCCTACCATCTTCCAAGTCACTGGACCTGACTTCAGATGATATCATGTATTAATTCCAAAAATAAAAGACATGTTCAGCCCAAACTGCCTCATCTTCTTGTAAGGTCATGACTAATACACTCAAATAATAGGAAGTACAAGCGGAATCATTTCATTAGTTGGCAGGATAGTTAGTGGTTCCTGCCACAGAAGATCCCAGTGGATTAATTTCTCACTCGGAATAGAATTAAAATTTAGTCCGCTCGGATCTAAAATTTTTCGTTTTCATCTGCAGTGAAGAAAATGTTTTCTGCCCTGTTATGGAAATGACTACATATTTAAGAATAAACTTTTTCGTCTTATGCTGAGAAAGTGACTGATATTTATCCTTCATTTTACGTCTGATTTAATTAAAGAGAAGCTTCTGGTGTCACCTATCTGCAGTTTAAAGATGTCTAGGATGAAAAATTAACCGTATTTTAAACTCATCAATTGAGCCTTTCCAAACATTTTGTGACTAAAGGAAATTTAAGTAACAGACAATGGGAAAGTTCTCCCTGAAGTCCCGATAGCGTGAACTCTGATTAAGAAGATTTTGCTGACTCTGCTGATCCAGATGTTGGTGACATTTTTACTTTAAAGATGGAAATTAGCAGTGAAAAGAGTGCCACCAATCACCACGTTAATGGATTTCGTGCAAAAAAGAATTAACAGTGAAGTTTTCTCATACAAATGGCGTGTCGTGGAAAAAAAGTGTGAATGTATTTTTATTAATTTTTAGAAAGTGTGCAAAAAGAAAATATTTATTTAAAAGGACATTCAGGTATGTACTTTTATGTTACTTTCAAATAAAGAAGAAAAACATTTATAGTGAAGAAAAGATATAAAACAGTGAAAATTACTATTGACACTTTTATTTAAATTTATAGTATTTAATCCTCGTTATTAGTATTTTTTGAAAAATTCGTAAAGTGGATTTTATTTAAATTATTTATTTTGATATTTTGTTAATATTTTCATGTGAGAATCATTGATATTTTTACTATTATTGAGTCTTGCAAAGAATGTTATTTTTATTTAGTCATATTTGATAGGCTGTTAGTACAATGGGTAATAATTTGTTAGGATTTTTTGAAAGTATATTTTATTTCTTTATATTGTTGATAGTTGTGTGATTAACCAGCTATAAAAGAAAAGTACTCACTTAAGTAAAACAGGCCAAAAAGTGACAAATTAATTTTAATGACTTGAATATTTTAGTATTATTTTTAGTTAAAGTAAATTTTTTGTTCATATTATATAATAAAATTGAGTAACAATGAATCCCTCAGAGCAAACAGGAAATTCGACCCCTGAGTCTCCGATGGTTAATAAAATAAATGCCGAAAGGTGTCAAAAGGAAAGGAGAGGTAGTCCCTGTGTAAATATGTAATATTTTATGTGTTTAATCATAAATAATCAAGAGTAATGACGACAGTAAGTAATCAAAGTGAATATGACCTTCCTGGAAAGTCGGGGGTCATGCCAAATGTCGTCTATTTTAGTGTTTTTCTTTTTTTAAAGCTTTTAATGTTCTCTTGAGATATTTGTTTTTGTCAGTTAGACTCAACAATGTTTCAAAAAGTATAATTAAAGTGTTTCTTGTGCTGTATTATTAATACTATTGCTATTTTTATTATATTTACTTTGCTATTATGAATAATTATATTTTTATTAGTTTCAATGTTAAAAGCATTTACATTTAGAGTATATTCTCAACAATTATACTACATTTTCAGCGAATTTGATTACTTTCATGAATCACAGAATCTTACTTTGAGTTTTATTTTAATAAAGTGATATAGGAAACAAGTTATTAATGGGAAAAAATGCTAAAACTGTCTTGTCCATGCCAAAGGAGTGACAGATATGCTGGTAGGAATTCTTTTTCTTGTGATGCTAACAGGGTAACCTACGACATCTTTAGTGATCGGACATACAATTAATAACGGTACCAATTGAAAAAATGTGTGCGATGTCCGAGGTTTACTTAAATGGCATCAAGTACAGAATTGTTGCCTTGTCTCAGGTCTTATGTTGTTAAATCCCTTTGGCTTTGAAAATTTATCTCAATGAAAGGGTTAAAAAAAAATAGAAATACAGATCACTTGGGAGAGTCTCACTGGGGGTTATTGACGCCACTGAAGAATTTCATATCCTCAGTCTGCAAACAATGACTTACCTGATTCCCTACCCATGTGTGTCTGTATTTTCCCACAGTTCACATATTACAACACACAAATCATATGATTCTCATATTGATGTTATGATGAGTTTGAAGTTCAATAATTTTTGCTAACTGTGAGATTAATCCTGTGACTGTATAGAACAAGAAGCTAAGTGTCTGAAAATATTGAAACATTATGAAGACTACTTCATTAGCATATAAGATAGCAGTCCTGAGTATAAGGAATCTAGAAATATTTTATTATGTTGTATATTTGTATTTCGCAAGTGCTAGTTATTGAAAAAGTATTGCATTTGTTATTTTATATTTCAAATAGTATATCTGAATATTTTGAATTGGTGTGTCCTGTAAATTTTTTATTTATTATTTTGTGTAATGTCGAATATGTTGCATAATGTTGAATAGTACATAATTTGATATGAATCCCACGTAATTAGTAGCACTATTAATAGAGACTGCACTGCTACAATGACTTTTAAAAGATATCGGATGTGTAATGAAAGACACATTATTCAAACTGAAAAACTTTAGACATATTTTGTTTTCTTCCGGAAGAAGTTGTTCAAGTATGTTTCCTATAATTATGTCTTAAATGTTGCTGCAGTTGTAATTACATATTTGATTTGTTATATTACTATATTGCATTATATCGTCAATGTATCATATAAAATGTATTTTTAAATGTGAAAGTAGGTCCAGCTGATATGAGGAGAAATTCAAAATTAGTTTTGATAGATTTACTTTTTTAAACTAGAATGAGCTCCATCGACCTGGCAGGCAAGGCCTCTGGTTCTCAAGGGGGATATGAAAGGATAAAAATAAGTAAATAAAAATAAACCCCTTTTTAAAAGATAAAATCTTTTTTAAATTCAAAATTTAAATTTTTAAATCAGGAAACCCAACTTATTTTTCATAAACTCTTAAAGCAAATAAATAAAAATATTTTCTTCATCATAAAAATCTTTGACACTGATTGATATTTATGAAACAGATTTGGAAAAGAAATTACCCTTTGTTGACATAAGACAGTCATCAGAAAACATATTAAATTATCTGGGAAGCATCATTATATTTATAGCATAAACAAAATGAGTTTTCAGGCTATGCTAGATAGTTTAAGAATCAAATTATAAACAACAAAGGATTAATTTCAAATCAGTAAATCAAAGTAAATATGTTAGTTTAATTAGTGTCAAAGTAGAAAATTGATAAGCAATAAATCATAATTAGCTTTTGTCTGGTTGACATTTCATATTATGATTGCCTCATAAATAATATTTAACATTTGAATTAGAATTAGCTCTTGTTGTGCAATCATAAGTTCAGACTCTTTGTCTCTACATAAAAAACAGTTATAAAAAAAGATAATGCACCAATCATGAAAGATTAAGACTCCCACTTTGTTACTTCTGCCCTCTGCTGGAAAAAGTAATAACTATCTGATTAAAAGCGCGGTGCAGAGGGAAGGAGAAGTCAGATTATGATGCAGTCCTCTGTTGAATATTAGAAATGATTTAGAGAGCTTTGTCTCCTACGATCTTCCAAGTCACTGGATCTGACTCCAGATGATATCATGTATTATTTCCGAAAATAAAAGACAAGTTCAGCACAAACTGCCTCATCTTCTTGTAAGGCCATGACTACTACACTCAAATAATAGGAAGTACAAGCGGAATCATTTCATATATATATATATATATATACACACATAGTAGAACTTGAAAAGTACTAGTCGGATATGCCAATCCCAAAACTTTCTTCTATCTCATACATGTTAATACTTCAAAATTCTCTAGTACAGAGTCAAAATTAAATGGCAATCTATGCCCATCATGAGGATTCTAAAGACATGAAATTCTGTGCATTAGTTCTTGAGATAGGACTATCACTAAAATCGTGTAAGTCATGCAAAATGCAGCATATCAGCGCCACCGGATAGGTAGATTTACACCAAAATCTATTAATCAACAACTTATGTTAACGTCTAACTGAATCTAAAGTTTGATGAAAATCCGTTCATTAGTTTTTAAGATAGAGCTATTGCGGAAATCGTAAAAAATTCCACATAGCAACGCCACCAGTTGAGCGATTTAGACCCAAAACTAATTAGCACCAGTTTATTAGGGACTAACTGAATCTGAAGCTTGATGAAAATTCATGCATTTGTTCTTGAGATACAACTGTTGCGTAAATTGTGAAAAATGCAGAACAGCAGAGCCACCTATTGGGCGATTCACACTAAAAATTAAACAGCATTAATTTATATCAGGGACTATTAAAATCTAAAGTTTGATCAAAATTCGTGCATTTATTTGAGTTAGAGCTATTGCGATAATAATGAATAATGCAGCATAGCAGCGCCACCTGTCGGGCGATTTTCACCAAAAACTAATAAGCAGCTAACTATATCCTGGAGTAACTGTATCTGAAGTTTTATGAAAATCCGTGCAGTAGTTCTTGAGATATAACTATTGCTGAAATCGGGAAAATGCCGCATAGCAGCGCCATCTGTTGGGCGATTTTCACCAAAATCTAATCAGGACCAGTTTAAATTAAGGTCTAACTAAATCTAACGTTTTGTGAAATTCAGTGCATTAGTTCTTGAGATAGAGCGCCCAAAACATTTTTGTGGCATACAGACTCACAGAGTGACAGACAGACATTTTCTAAAAACCATCAAATTGTGTTCAGGACATTCTAAAACGTATAAATCCGTCGAATACCGGATGTCGAAAATTTTCAAGAATCCAATACTTTCTCCTTGTAAAGATAGAAGAAAGTAACAAGAACCAATGCAAATATAAAAATGGCCATGTTAACAGTTATTTATAACACCCATGAAGATAATAAAAATCTCAAAAGTGTTCTATTTATATCAGTGCCAACATTAACAACGAATGCAATTTCATGGGAAAAACTGGGATAAGCAATAATTAATGCAGTTTTCAATTTTCCCATAACCTACTCGTTTCAACAGTGCAATAACAGGAATGCATATACGGTTAAAATAGCCCCGAGTCTAGATTTAAAAAAAAATTCTGTCTATACTCCTTCATTTCTATGACTCAGTTGTGAATCTTACAAAAAGCGTATTTTGAAGAGGTTTCCTTTTTTTCTTTCAGTCTCTCAAGACTTCAGGACACTCTTTTTTATTGTCTTGGTTTGGGGTCTTTATGAAAGGTTAATTTTACATTATGACATATTTTTTGTTATAGATTTTAGTCTGCCGGGGGTTTCTACCAGGATATGCGCAGGCAGGCCAAAATATTCTTAAAAGACTTTGTTTTAACTTTAATTTGGCACTGGTTTTATCCCGTAACTCGATGACGTGATATTGACGCCAAAATGACGACTTTGCGCCCACTGCTACTCATATCGTACCACGAAATGTCGACGCAGACCAATTATTACTTTATCTACTCCTAATAATCTTGTTCTACATGAAGATTTCATGTCGTAACTCGATGACATGTTAAAACCGCCAAAATCAAGAATTGGCGCCCCGCTCTTCTTGTCTCGTACCAAGGTATGACGAGACAGGCTGAAATATTCTTATTGTACTGATATGTATCATTAATGTGCCAAAATGTCACGCCGTAACTCGATGACGTGATTGCATCGATAAATTAAGAGTTGGCGCCCCGCTCTGCTCATCTCCTACCAAGATATGACGAGGCAGACTGAAATATTCGTATTGTACTAATCGGTATGTTTAATGTGCCAAAATTTCAAGCCGTAACGCGATGACTTAATAGTACTGTCAAAATAGGGAATTGGCGCATTAATACTTCTTCTCGCTTTGTACCAAGTTATGCCGAATCGGTCATTTTCTCACGTACTGTTAATAAACTTTTCGTAAACCCTTAATTCATCTTGAAAGTCGATTCGGAGTAATATCTATGGCAATGTAATGTAAAATAGTATGTTTACAGGGTTTTAATTGTACATTATGACGCATTTTTTTGTTATAGATTTTAGTCTGCCGGGGGTTTCTACCAGGATATTCGCAGGCAGACCAAAATATTCTTAAAAGACTTTTTTTATCTTTAATTTGGCACTGGTTTCATCCCGTAACTTGATGACGTGATAGTGACGCCAAAATGACGAGCTGGCCCCCGCTGCTGCGCCTACCTTACCAAGAAATGTCGAGGCAGACCAGTCATTCCTTAATCTACTCCAAAAAAATCTTGTCCTGCATCATCATTTTATCCCGTAACTCGATGATGTAGTCATTTGTGTCGCCGCCGCCCGCTCTATTAGAAATTGATTGATATGTGTCACAATATTATAGGATGATTTGCAGCAGAGTTAGCCTGAGGTGTTGTCTTTTTACTTGTTGTACAAATCTTTTTCACAAATTCTGTACAATTCTGTGGGATAGCTCATGCATACGATTTTATGATACATAAATATCAGCATAATTGCTAGAATATAAATCTTGCCATTGCCTGAAAATGAAGAACTTAAAACATAACCATATATATTAGCAATGTTTGATAAAGTGTATATTTTAATTATACCAACAGATGTCGCTACATTGCAGATATATCAAAATGTTTGTATTAGAAATCTATAAGCTGTGAGAAAAAGACACGGCCCTTTAAATTTGTAGTTATTTTCTAAGCTGTGTGAAAAGGACATTGTTTTTTGTTTTTAGTTTTTGTTCGAAGTTCTACTTCGAGAATGTGTTCTTTTTAATAAGTTTTAGTTTAGATTTGTGTGTGCATTGTGATCCGAGCTGTGTCGGAATTGAGTGTGGTGAGATTGTATACAATAAACGGTATTTAAAAAGCTAATGAGAATTTTAATGAGAGTAAGAGTGCTTTTCTTATAATTCCGGGCCAGAAGCGATTCATTATTATGGTCCGTCTTCATTGCCAGAGAAAAACCAGGAGGGTGATATAAATATTTACTGCGATCGTTAGTAAAAGTGATAAAGATCAACATGTCATCGTTTAAGTGCGTAAACGGCTAAGTGTGATTCATAGCTGCGTGTTGTGAGCTAGTGTTTTCTTTATTCGCTCATGGATTAATTATTTAAAGAATCAAGAGGGGTAAGTGTATACCCATTTAATTTATATATTTTTTGTCAAAATGAGTTTGAAAGAGTTGAAAGAGCTTAAAGCTAAAAAGAAAACAAATAAAACTAGTTTGACAAAATTAAAAGATAGATTGTCAGGTTCTGAACTAGAACCAAGTGAACTACTTCTCATGAAGGAGAAACACAATAAACTGGTTCTAACTTTTTCTGAATTACTTGGCGCGATTTATAAAGCATGTAAAGAATATGAAATTGATGATTTTATCAAAGAAAACGAGGAAATAAATGAGTCATTAGAGAATTTAGAATTTGAACTCAGCAAAAAGCTTTCAAAAACAAAATTTCAGAATGTTAATTTGGAAAATGCTTCAAAGGTTGAAAATAATATAAAATTGCCGAAGCTGACTCTTCCGATATTTACGGGAAATTTGCATGAGTGGCTTTCTTTTAAAGATATATTTAAGGCCACTGTACATGATAACCAGGGGCGTCGCCATGGGGGGGTATGGGGGGGGAGCCTCCCCCCCCAATATATGTGAAGTTGGGAAATTTGAGCTTAGAGTTGGGAAATTCTAGATTTTTGTGACAATTTCTTTGTTTAAAAGTAATAGTAAAAAAATTACGAAATTTTTATTGTTTTGGTGATTATGTTTCTGAGTACTGTTAACAGTAAACAAGTTAAATTATCAAAAGAAATCATCCGCACTCAATTTATCATTGTGTTTTTCGGTTATACAAAAATATTATACATCTACCAGACATAAATTTCTCTACTCCTGTCCATCAATAGCTGACTTTCCAGTTCCTTTATTTCCTCCAAAACTTTGTTCCTTTCTCAAAAATTTCAACCTACCTTACCTTCTCCTCCTAAAACAGAATCCAGCTATTTTAATCCAAAGGGGTTGCATCTTCTTTTGAAAATTGGAGATCACTTGTATCATAACAGAAAGGAATGTAGTCACCTACTTGAAACACAGCTGGGCAAGAAGATTTGATGAGTTTTCACAAATTGCAATAATTTTTTAACTAATTTGCCGATTTTTGGACAATATTTTACTCATTCTCGTGATTTTTTGCCGCAAAAATTAGTTAACCCTTCGCAGTAAAGAAAAGAGCGTTATATGAGCAAATGTGAACGTAAGAAGTCGTTGGTTCTGATAAATTTGTCACATTTTGCTTTTATTTGTGTGTGTGCGAAATATACATTAGTCCTGTTCGTTTATATTTATGAGTGTTTGTGAAATTTTAAACCAAAAGTCCAGTGTTGTGTGTTTAAAGCTGTTCTAAAAAATGACTATAAATACCAGAACGAAAGAACCCTTCATAATAGGAAAAGAGTTTTCGTGGAAGATTTTGGAACATCTAAAAATCCATTCGAGGATGATAAAGGTAAAAAAAGGACGAATTGAATTTGGAAAGAAATATGATTATGAAAGCTGTCCATCATTTAAAGAAAAAATCGACATGCACGGTAACGCTGACACGTTGCACTTGAATAAAATTTTGAAGAAATAAAGATTTCTTTATAGACAAGTTCACAAACAATTATGAATATTAGGATATGACTGAAGAAGCTAACTTCCGAAAGCGCGGTAGGAAAACGGTTTCACCAAGGAGAATAGATAAAAATAATAGCACAGCAATGAACATTGATACACATAAGTTTTACAGGAAATAATTATAATAAATACAAGAAAATTTTAGCAATTTAGTAATGAGCTTAAATGACAATGTTCCCTATATCAGGAGAATATTGCACCAATACATTTCACATTTAAATTTCAATTATGCAAGGCACATTTGAGTATCACTAACTTAGAAAAGTTAATAATGTTTCCAACTATACATGAGAAACGGATGTACATGACTTGCAGAGTCAAACAGAAATAAACCAAATCCTAACTGACTAGCTGCTATCCGATTCACCAACTTTTCAGCCGATTTTAAACCCAACTTTTTCTTGTTCAAAGGGAGAAAAAGGTTGTCGTTGCTTAAGTTGGAGGAAAACCAGTACTACTAGTACCAGTCGTTAATATTTATCGCCTATTCGTATCAATCGCTTATCTCTGATTGGCTAAAATGTTGAAAGTTGGAGGGGGAGGGGGTAGCGCGGCTAGCGCATACTCTTTTAGAGCTGTGGATAAAAAGTTGGGGATATTGCTGTTTGCTATCACACTGGGTGTTGAGACAATATTTCACGAAAAGTTGGAGGAAATCAAGAGTTGACTCAAAAATTGCTCGAAAAGTTGGTGAATCTGATAGCAGCTTTAAACAAACCTTTTACTCATGCCATGAAATTCAAAGACTATTTGGGTCATGACGTCAAACTATGTACTCATATCTTACCATTCACAGAAACTTATCTTTATGGCGTTGCATCTAATGAAAGAATCTTTAGTCAAATAAAAATTAAAAAAAATATATATTACAAACTACAATGAGGGATGACAGGCTTGACAGCCTAATGCTTTTAAAATGTGAAAGTCAAATAGTGGATTTTATTAAACTGGATGATGTTATCATCAGGTTGGCTTCTTTGAAGACAAGAAGAATTAATGTTAAATGAAAACAATTCAGATGTGCCAATCCCAAAACTTTGTTCTATCCCATATATGTTAATACCTCAAAATTTGCAACCACAATGCTAAAATTAAATAATAATTCTATGCCCATAATAAGGAATTTTAAAGGTATAGATTCGTTTAATTGTGTTCATTTAAAAAGAAGATAGAAGCCTCGCATTTTTCAAACAAATCATTGAATTTCGGCACACACCCTGTTAGATGCAACCAAAATTCCAAACCCAAAGAACACAAAAGTGATACCTTTGGACAGTAAACAACCAAGCTCAATAAGGAAGTGCAACCGAATATGAAGTTTGACTAAATTCCGTGCATTAGTTTTTCAGATATAGCTAACGCGAAAATCGTGAAAAATACTGCAAAGCAGTGCCACCTGTTGTATAATATACACAAAATCCTAATAAGCACCAAATTATGTCAAGATTTAACAGAATATGAAGTTTGATCAAATTCCGTGCAACAGTTTTTGATCGATAACTATCGCTAAAATCATGTAAATCGTGAAAAATGCAGCTTAGCAGCGCCACCTTTCGGGCGATTTACACCAAAAACTTATCAGCATTAATTCTTATCAAGATATAACTGAATCAAAAGTTTTATTAAATTCCGCACATTAGTTCTTGAGATAGAGCAACCACAATATTTGTGTCAGATACACACAGACAGACATTTTCTAAAAACAGTCAAATCGTGTTCTGGACCTGCATGTTTGTTTTTTATTAAACAAACCAATAATTAGAATTTTTATGTTTCCAGTTTCAAAATTTTTCTTTGGAAAGGAATTTTTTATGCATCATTTTCATTATCATTATTATACACATTGTGGTACATGTATTATACACACTTTAGTTGAAAGTTGGAAGAATTTGTTTCAAGTTGGGAAATTTTTGAATTCTCCCCCCCCCCCCGAAAAAATATCTGTAGCTACGCCCCTGATGATAACTCAAATTTATCAGGGGCAATGAAATTGCAATATTTAAAATCTTCATTAAAGGGAGATGCTTTTAGAATCATTCAATCCATTACAATTGTGGATGCTAATTATGAAGTTGCATGGTCGCTTTTAGAGGAACGGTATTCAAATTCAAGAGAACAAGTTTACGCGCATTTAAAACGTTTTATAAATATTCCTGTTATTCAGAATGAGTCCCCAACAGCATTATTAAATTTAATAGACATTACAAATGAGTGCACTAGGTCATTAGAGATTTTAGAACAAAAAGTTGAGGGGTTTTCTACTACCATGTTTGCTTACATTTTAGCTCAAAAATTAGATGCAAATACAAAAATGTGTTGGGAAAGACATCTTAAGCGGGATAATTTACCAAGTTTAACTCAATTGCTAGAATTTTTGAGAGACCACGCGCGTACACTAATTGCGTCCAAACAAGTAAATACAAAACGAAAGCCATACAAGGCATAGCTTTTCAAAGCTGACTTCCATGGTTACGGGGTTAAATGAGAAAAATATGCGCAAATGTGTTGTATGTAACCAGGAAAATCACAGTGTTTTTAAATGTCCGAAATTCCAAAAATTTAATGTACAGGACAGAGTAGAATTTGTTAAAAAACATAATTTGTGTTTCAATTGTCTTTCAGAATACCACTGCGTCAAAAAATGTAATTCGACATTTTCGTGTGCCAAGTGTCATAAAAGGCACAATGTACTTCTTTGTTTGGATAGGCGTGAGAGAAATTACACTGCAATGGGAAACACAAAAAATTCTAGCGATAAAGAAGCGCCAAACTCACTGGCAGCGAATGAAGGTAGACAAACATTAAATGCTGATGCGATACCCTTTGAGATAAATAACCAAATTCAGAATTTCGCTGGTACTGCGAATGCGAGATCGAGTAATGTTAAAACAGTTCTTCTTTCCACTGCGGTTGTTTATATGAGAGATAAATTCGGAAATAAAATTCCGGTGGTGCCTTATTGGGCAATGGATCAATGAGCAATTTTTTAACTTTGCAGTTAGTTGAAAGATTAGGAATTCGCAAAGAAAAAAATAATGTTTCGGTATCGTGTTTAAGTGGATCCTCAGTGGCAGTATAAAATAAAACAACAGCCTTGATCGGTAATAATTCGGGAGATTATAGTCGGGAGTTAGATTTTCTTATCATAGAAAAGATTTTGCAAATTATGCCCTCAAAATATATTAATATTTCAGAGCTAGAAATTCCAGAGTCAATTATTCTGGCTGATCCTGAATTTAATAGGCCAGGAAAAATCGATCTTTTGCTAGAAGCGGAAGTATTTCTAGAACTGATAAAGGTGGGTCGTATGAATGTACCTAATTCTAAATTGATACTGCAAAATACGGTGTTTGGTTGCATAGTGAGTGGGAGTGTTTACGACTATAGCGGTCAGGAGCAAGTACATTGTGGGTTAGTTAATGAAACAGATTTAAATTTCGAAATGAGAAAATTTTGGGAAATAGAACAAGAGAGGAGACCGCACCATTGAGAAATACCGAAGAAAAAGCATGCGACACCCACTTTATAAACACACATCAGAGAGACATATCAGGCAAATTCATAGTACAAATGCCCTTGAAAAAGGGTCCTAGTTCATTGGGAGAATCAAAACAATTTGCGGAAAATAGATTAAATTCACTTTGGAATAGGCTAGTTAAAAATCCAAATCTCTTGGAGTTATATTGTGCATTTATATCAGAATATAGAGAGTTAGGCCATATGGAGGAAGTAGAGGAGCCAAATGAGTCAATACATGCAAATTACCTTCCTCACCATGGTGTCTATCGCCCAGATAAAAGTTCCACAAAACTAAGAGTTGTCTTCAATGGCTCACATGTAACTTCTTCCGGAGAATCCCTAAATTCTATACAATTGAATGGAGGTGTCATTCAAGATGACTTGTTCAGCATAATACTTAGATTTCATGCACATCTTTATGCCTTTAGGGCAGATGTGAAAATGATGTATCGCATGATACTTATTGATAAGAGTCAACGTGATTTACAGCGCATAGTTTGGAAAGATACTGTAAATGGTGAGGTGAAACATTACAGACTGTGTACTGTTACGTATGGAACGACTAGTGCCCCATATTTAGCAATGCGATGTCTTAAACAGCTTGGTATAGACGGTGAATCGCAATTTCCATATGCTTCAGCTGTGGTGCAGTCGGATTTCTACATGGATGACGTATTGACAGGTGCAGCTGATTTAGAATCGGCTAAGAGACTGCAAGCTGAACTTATTCAATTATTAAGTACTTGCGATATGAAGTTACACAAATGGTTCAGTAATCATCCAGAATTAATAGAGCCAGTGTGTAATTCCGAGAACTACACTTTTGAGAAAATGAGTGAAACTAAAGCCTTAGGACTTTGTTGGAAAGCCCATTACGATACGTTTACTTTTAGTGTATCGTTCAGTGTTCAAACTAAGGTGACTAAGAGAAGTGTTCTGTCAAATATCGCTCGCATATTTGATCCATTAGGATTGCTAGGTCCAGTGTTGACGAGAGCAAAGATTTTCTTGCAAAGACTGTGGCGACTAAACATTGATTGGGATGATTCTCTACCCAAAGCGGAACTTGATGATTGGTTGCAGTTCCGAGAATCGTTAACGGCCATCAACAACGTAAATGTTATTAGATATATTTTTACAAACGATCCAGTGCAATTTAAAATTTGTAGATTCGCAGATGCGTCTGAAAAGGCATACGGTGTAGTTTTGTATGTTGTTTCTTCAAATTCTTCAGGTGAACAAACTTCTCAGTTGCTCTGCAGTAAAGGTCGAGTTTCACCGATCAAAACAATTACCATCCCACGTTTAGAAATGTGTGCTGCAGTTTTATTAACAAAATTGATGGTAAAGGTTTCCAAAATCTTAAAGGTTCCTAAAGAAGCTATCTACTGTTATTCAGACAGTACTATTGTGTTGTGCTGGCTTCGCAAACAACCATGTGATTTAAAAACTTTTGTGGCATCGCGCGTATCTTCAATTCAAAATCTTTCTGACATTAACCATTGGGGTCATGTGGCATCTGCTGACAATCCTGCTGATCTCGTGTCTCGAGTTGTGGATCCCGACAAACTTTTTCAGGAAAGCTTATGGTGGCATGGTCCCCATTTCCTAACCAACGAACTGAGCATTCTTCAAATAGTTTTGAACTGGAGCAATGTGATAAGGACTTATATTCGTGTGAACTCAAAAATACTGTTTCAGAAACTTCATTATTAATTATGGACTGTGCACCTTTTATTGACAATTTTCTGCAATTAAGTAATAATTATGCTAAACTAATTAGAATTCTTAGCTATGTTTTCAGGTTCATTCAGAATCTCAAGGAACCAAAGGCAAGGTGTTCAGGTAGGTTAATATCTGCTGAGCTGAAGAATATATGGTAAGATATGTGCAACAAAAAGAATTCAGTTCTGAATTCACATTGTTAACTAAGGGTAAGGAATTGCCAAAAAAAAAGTAGATTGATTTCTTTAAACCCTTTCATAGATAAAAATAATGTAATCAGAGTTGGAGGTCGCCTCCAAAATAGCATGTTAAGTTATGTTCAAAAACATCCAATTGTACTGCCTTCTAAACATAAACTTACAGAATTAATTATTGAAAGTTATCACAAAAAATATCTACATATAGGACCACAAAATTTACTTTATTGTGTTCGTAGAGAATTTTGGCCTCTAAACGGTAGAGCTATTTGCAGAAAAATTGTACATAACTGTGTTATATGCTTTAGGGCCAAACCTAAAATATCAGAGCAAATTATGGGCGAGCTTCCTAAGGATAGAGTGAATGTAGACTTTGTTTTTAATTGCACAGGAACTGACTTCTGTGGGCCATTTTTGATTAAATATAAAGGTCAACGTAGAGCTATTTTTCATAAAGTTTATGTTTGTATTTTTATTTGTATGGTAACTAAGGCAGTACATCTGGAAATAGTGATTTAACATCGGAGGCCTTTATTGCCACTTTAAAGAAGTTTTTTGCCAGACGAGGCAAACCTCGAAAAATATTCAGTGATAACGCTGGAAATTTTGTAAAAACTAATTTAGAGCTTAAAAAGTTGCAAGATATGGTAAACAAACCAGACAACAAACTTGCTAACTACTTGTTGTCTGAAAATATTACATGGGAATTTATTCCCCCTAGAACTCCTAATTTTGGAGGTTTATGGGAGTCAGGAGTCAAGTCCTTCAAGTATCACTTAAAACGTGTTGTCTAAATTAACCTATGAAGAAATGTTAACTATAATTAACCAAATTGAAGGCATTTTGAATTCTCGCCCACTTACTACCTTGAATTCAGATATTGATGACTTGGAGGTCTTGACCCCTGGACACTTTCTTATTGGTCGCCCACTTAATGCCATTGCTGAATCTAATTTGAGTAATATTGAAAATAACAGATTAAACCTATGGCAGAAAACCACAAAAATGGTTCAGACCATCTGGAAAAAGTGGAAAAATAGTTATTTAAGTACATTACAGCAGAGAAATAAGTGGGTGATAGCAAAAAACAACCTTAAAATTGGAGATATGGTTGTGATAAAGGAAGATGATCTTCAGCTTGTAAATGGTTATTAGGAAAAATTGTAGGGGTATTTTGTGGCAATGACAATAAGGTAAGAGTCGTAAGTGTAAAAACCCCAAATGGAGTATACAAAAGAGCAGTGTCAAAAATTGCCGTATTACCTCTGGAAAATTAATTCTTTTTTTTACTAAGAAATTGTGTATTATTGTAATATTGCTTTATTAATTGTGTTAAATATCTGTATAAATTTAAATTAACTGTGATCCATTTATGTTATATTGTAATTTTTATTCTTGGCAATGGTTGTAATAGTAGTGTTTTAGTTTGAAACCTCCCCTCAGAGGTTTCAAGAGGGGCGGTATGTTTGATAAAGTATATATTTTAATTATACCAACAGATGTCGCTACATTGCAGATATAAAAATGTAAGAAGTCTGTACTACAAAACTATAAGCTGTGAGAAAAAGACACGGCCCTTTAAAATTGTAGTTTTTTTCTAAGCTGTGTGAAAAGGACTTGTCTTAGTTTTTTAGTTGTTGTTCGAAGTTCTTTTTCGAGAATGTGTTTTCTTTTAATAAGTTTTAGTTTAGATTTGTGTGTGTATTGTGCTGTGAGTTGTGTCCGGAATAGAGAGTTGTGAGATTATGTAATAAACTGTGTTTAAAAAAAAGCGAATGAGAATTTTAATGAGAGTAAGAGTGCTTTTCTTATAATTCCGGGCCAAACGATTCAGTTGTATGCTGCATAGAGAATGCTCATTTATTAAAGTCATTTTATTTTCTGCAAAGTTTACTGTCCACCGCATTTGGCAGAGATTAATCCATTTGAATACATTTATGCAGCAAAGACAAACACTTTTCATTTAAGTTAAAAAGTGTTAAATAAAAAATTTTGTTCTAAGAAGGATTTTTTAGATTTTTTTTTGCCCTCTCGGAAATGCAAAAATGTTTGATGCAACAGAGTTAGAATATTGACCATGTCTACAAGCATCAAACTTTGAGATTTTCATATTCAAATACAAATGAACCAAACAATCTTTCTTTTCTTTTAAATATCTGAAACACACACTGAATTGTAGCTTGATTGTTAGCTAGTGATCACTTTTCTCAGTATTACTTCTGGAAAGCATGTTTAAAATATTAGTTTTGATTTTTACAGAAATGCTCTGTTTGATTCTTAGATACCTGATTAAAAATGTGAAATTTTATATGGAAATACATGGTAAAGATTTTACGAATGTACCAAAAGTAATTTTTTGAAAGGGATTTGAGCCATAACTAAAGTACATAACTTAATGCTCTTCCATTCTGCTGCATCATCAACAATTTAAAACAAATCTCACATAAATCAAGTTACATAATTTGCTTCTTCGTATTTTTTTATTGTTTTGAATTTTGTAAAAGGTACCTAGTTTATTTCTTCTGTTTATTTACTCTTGAAACATTCGTCCCTGGGACACCAGTTTTAAAAATATACATATACACTCACTACTGCAATAAACACATGCCTTTAATCTTCCAAATGGCCGGGATGTGACTCCTGTTGTCTCATTTTGCACAAGAGGGGAATGCAAAATGTTCAAACTTAAGAGTGGATGAAATTTTTGTTCAGAGGATTCTTTCAGGAGAATTGCCATGACCACCTTAACCATTTGTTATCGTTATTCTAAGCTAAGCTATTTTTTAATGAGTTTTTATTTGAATGTAAAAGTCTAAGAGTTTAATTGTTCATTAATGTTGCTATTCTGTATTCTATGGATTGCTAACATATAGTTTAAAATATACTGTAAAAATATCGCAGAAATATGTATGAATCTTAATTATAATTAATTAATTTAAGAAAAATCTGCTTTTTTCATAGAAATAGAGGCGTTTCCAGGTGTTTAGTTTTTAAAAGGCTCTGTGTTTAGACTTTTATTTTTAAAAACTGACCAAGATAGCTTTCTTTTGTATCGCGGGCATGACCAGCCCATGCAGACCCCTAGACAACCTCCACCTTCTTTGAGCTGTCCTAACCCCTCTCTAGTTATTTCCATTTTGTTCCACTTTCTTTCTACTATCAAGAGCGACTAACAACTGTTGAGGTAAGGGGGGGATACTGCTAAGCATCGAATTATACTTACTGTCCCGCAATTGATTACAATAACTGTTTCCAGAATTATCTCTTCCGCATATATAAATTGTTTTTGTTAAGGAATAGAAGTAGTAACAGTTCTAACATTAAACGTCTTATACAGATGTGGTATGTTAAAAGTAACTTACTTTATAATTCAACATTTAAAGTAAAGTGCTTGTATAAATACTTGTAACTACTATTTAAATGTTTTCTTTATGGGTGCCTGACGGCATCTTTTAACCTTGTGGGGCGCCCACTACTTGAACATACTGGAGAAGCTCTCTAACCCCTCCGTCACTTCCATTTCTTTGCATTTTCTTTCTACTACCAAGGGTGACAAACAACTAGTGAGATAAGAAGGAAATTATTATACTTCCAAGGATCGAATTACACTCACTGTCCCGCAATTGATTACAATTACTGTTTTCAGAATTTTCTCTTTTGCATGTATAAATTGTTTTTTTTTGGGGGGGGGGGATAGAGGTCGTAATTCAAGCCCTTTTTTTTGGTTTTGCCTCACGGCACCCTTAAACTTTCTGTGGCGCCCTACTACTTGAATATATTGTAAAACTGTTCTAACGCCTCCCAGTCACTTTCAGTTTTTTCCACTTTCTTTCTACATTAAGGGTGACCAACAACTACTTAGACGAGAAGGAAATAATTGTACTTCTAAGGATCAAATTATGCTTACTGTCCTGCTATTAATTACAATTCCTGTTTTTAGAATTTTTTTCTTCTGCATGTTGTAACTACTATTTAAATGTTTTCTTTATGGGTGCCTGACGGCACCTTTAAACCTTGTGGGGCGCCCACTACTTGAACATACTGGAGAAGCTCTCTAACCCCTCCGTCACTTCCATTTCTTTGCATTTTCTTTCTACTACCAAGGGTGACAAACAACTAGTGAGATAAGAAGGAAATTATTATACTTCCAAGGATCGAATTACACTCACTGTCCCGCAATTGATTACAATTACTGTTTTCAGAATTTTCTCTTTTGCATGTATAAATTGTTTTTTTTTTGGGGGGGGGGGGGGGGGATAGAGGTCGTAATTCAAGCCCTTTTTTTTGGTTTTGCCTCACGGCACCCTTAAACTTTCTGTGGCGCCCTACTACTTGAATATATTGTAAAACTGTTCTAACGCCTCCCAGTCACTTTCAGTTTTTTCCACTTTCTTTCTACATTAAGGGTGACCAACAACTACTTAGACGAGAAGGAAATAATTGTACTTCTAAGGATCAAATTATGCTTACTGTCCCGCTATTAATTACAATTCCTGTTTTTAGAATTTTTTTCTTCTGCATGTATACATTGTTTTTGTTAAGGAGTAGATATAGTAATTGAAACTACTTTTTGTAGGTGCCTGACGGTGCCCTCAAACCTTCTGCGGCATCCTACTACTTAAATATATTATAGAACCATTAATATGCCACAGTCACTTCCACTTCTTCCCACTTTCTTTCTACTGCTAAAGGTGACCACAAACTAGTGGAAATAGGAGGAAATAAATTATGCTTCTGTTATGCAATTGATTGCAAATTCTTTTTTCTTTGTTTTTTTATTCCAGAAGTATAAATTTTCTTCGGGGTGAGAGGGGGGATAGAGTTAGTAGAAGGTCTAAAATTAAATGCCTTATACAAGTTTTGTATGTAAAAAGTAACTTTGTAATTTTACATTAAAAAAAATTATAATTACTTGTTACTACAAACAAACCCTTTTTAACGAGAGCCTGATGGCCCCCTTCAACCTTCTGTGGTGCCCTACTAATTGAAGACATTGGAAGGGGAGGCTCCCCCCACCCCCCTAAAGCTACGTCGCTTCTTTAAATCCTTCATCACAAAGAGAATGATGGCTTAATGAAGGAACTTACAGACATAACAAAATACAGCTGCATTGGATGGGTAAAAAATCAGCTGATCCCTTTTAATTCTTTCATTATTATGAGTACGCCTATAAAAACTTTATTCTGTCAGAAAACGACTTTTATATGTACTTTTTTAAAAATTCAGCAATATTTTGATTAGGTATTTTTTCAGTAAAAAATATCTTGTACATATGCAGTACCTATAGAATGCCAAAGAGCAGGATCATCTGAATATATCGAAAATGAACTGTTTCATAATTTAAAGATGTTTCATTTTCATTGGCTGATAATGTTTCAATCATGGATGTAGAGACTGTATGTGCATATCATTTGCATTATCTTGCATGCTTTCACTTTGGAGGAGATCCAAATTTCATTTTTCAGTAAATAAAGTGTTAGAACCTGCAACATTTTCTACTATGCAGTTGACTTCCAAATATAAGAAATCGCGCATGTAGTTTTCTATTTTATTTTTGTCGTCTCATACTTTATTTTCCCTTTTAAGCTGATTTTTTTGCAGACAGATAATTGTTTTTGAGCCGACATCATTAATAAAAATCAATTAAAACTAACTAATTTGTTTGTATGCTACTTGTGAATAAATCAAATAACATTTCACAAGTATACTGCTGAATACAGTTGAAAATTATATTTTAAGCATTCAAAGGAACTCAACTATCAAAACTAGTTCAGGTAATCTTTTTCTGATGTAATCTTGCAGGATACAGTTAGAAGATTGCATCATCGCGTCGTAGGTTGCAGTGTGTCTCTAAATGCCATCTAGCAAATGGGAAACTTAAGCTATCTTTTGTATTGATTATGTACATACGACTTTATTCGTTGTAGGCAGAATGTGATCTAGCTACATGGCAACAATGAACTTATTGGTCAATCTTAGCATACAGCAGATTAAAAATAAGACTGTTTACAATCATGCCAGTTGCCATTAAAAATCCTTTTTGAATTTTAAGATAAACATTGCAGAAAACTACATTTTTTGAAATGATTTTATTAATTTTGAGGATTCTGTTTGGAATAAGCCCAAGGCCACTGCCTAATCAGCCTGTACAGTAATCAAACTTGAAAGTGCCACATTCACATAAAAAATATCTATATATTTTTTTTTAGAATTTAATATTTTAACCTGAAACATTCATCTATTTAAATAAATAACCTATCATGAATCATACATTTATGGAATGTTATTTTTTCTAATGTCTTAAAAATAATTGTATTATGAAATAACTTAGGGAACCAACAAAAGAAAAAAAATACTAATTTAGATATCTTAACAAATACTAATAGAATTTGTTATTAAATTTTCTGTATTTGAATAAAATATTTTAAAAGAAAATAAAAGTATAATTTATCTGTTCATATCCCAAAGCACGTCTTGAAAGGTTTTAAATTATTGAATTTACCGTATGTTAAAGACTCATATAAAAAAATCTCACTAATACTCAATAAACATAGATTAAAAATACTTTAGTGCACTGCTATTTATTTAAAATATCACAAAGTAACCCACTCATGGCTACGTTTTTACGACAAAGCATTCTATCAACACTTATAAACAAACGCAGATGATATAAGACATTACCAATAATACAAAGCATAAATATGACTGAACATACTGGCCGCCGTTGAATTATTTTCCTTCAACCACAATTATAATACATTATTACACCTTAAATTTTAAACAAATGATAAAACATGTACTAGTAAACAATAAATCAACAAATTACAAAATATAATAATCCTTTTTCCATGGATAACAGACAAATTTTTTAAAGTGGTCCCTTCAAATCCCTCCTTGTGTTTTTATGTTTACTACTCTAATGATTCCATCATTACCTGGAAATAACTCTTCAATTCTACCTAGAGGCCAATTGCAAATAGTAACATTGTCCTCCTTTATAATTACTAAATCATTTATTTGATTTCAGTACACATCCAAAATCTTGCATTTATTATGTAATAATGTACACTCATGACATATAACATTAAAATTAAATTTGTTTTAAATGCTACATGAATTTATTTCCTTTCTCATATTTATTTCAAAAAATAACTCGGAAATACTTTATTTAAAAGTATTTAAAGGTTAACAGATTCAATTTTATCAATATAAAACTCAAACCTTCTGGATAAAATAAATGTCATTTAAGTAACTCAAATAACCTATATACATTCTCATTACACATTTTGTATGAATATTTTCTTTGATAACATATAATACATTCAAATAGAAATTAGCTTAATTTTACATATGTACACTCAAAATATCTTATAAAACCTACTGCATTGAGAAAATATGAAAATTTTTACAATATTTATAATATAAAACATGCAATGAATTGCTTTTGTACATATTGCACGACCATTTAAAGGCCAAAACTTCTGCCTTAACTGAAAAAGTAAAACTTGTGGATCTAAATGTAAATATCGTTTATGAAAATATTCTACTATCATTTGAGTAAGTTTACTTTTATTATGTAGTAAAATTGGAAATTTTTAGTTGGCATTTAAGTTATTGTTTGCTAACCTACCTCCTACTCTAAGAAGATCTTCTTTATCATGAAATAGAAGGTTTTTTATCTGATTATTATGATTAATCTTACCTGATTTTTGCAAGGATTTTATTTCCTTGTTAAATATTTCATGTTGAACACTTTTAACAAGAAAGAAAATAAATTTTAAAAGACGAATTATTTTACTATAGTTATTACTTAAATCAATTATATCATGCACAAAAGAATTAATAGAAATTTTGAAAACAGATATGCTCTTAAAGTCACTATATATATTTTTTTAAGCTCTTTTGAAAAGTCACTGGAATTTATTGCTGCAGGAATATCCATATTGGAATAGTCTTTTTCCTTTAGAATCAATAGACCACTCCCCCATAACTCATTTGAGATTAGCTTCTCAGGGTTAACTCCTCTTGTTAGAAGGTCAGCAGTATTGTACTCAGATGGAACATGTCTCCGCTGCATCCCTTCAGCTTGTTCTTGTATTGTACAAATCCTATTAATAAGAAAAGCGCAACACGGACCAAGGCGGCATTGCAACCTTGCGACCTCCTTTCAAAGCGCCTGTAGCACAATGCCAAGTTTAAAGTTTGAACAAGTGTTTTGTTTTAGCTACACTGTAAAAAGAAATTATTACTACGCTATATTTGGCTTTATGAAATGTTGAATGAAGTTGAATTATGCACTACTTTTATTGTCAGTACAGAATTAGTTTCGTAATAAACAGATTAGGATAAGATTAAAAAAAGAGTTATACAGAAAAGCAATATTTGATGTTATTTATCTTCATATCTCTTTGAACTTTTGTGGTATAGCCATTCATACTTTTCTTGTATATACAGCTATACACAACCCTATGTTGTGTAGTTATTTACAAAGCCTTATTATTATTTCAGCAACGATGTTTTTAATAATTCATATATTTATTGTACAGAACCCTCTGAGCGCGAGTAATACTCGCACTTCACCGTTTATTTCCAGATGAATTCACCTTTGTTCCTCATGTTTACGATTTTTAATTATAGTGTTTGCTATCTCTGTCACAAAGGCTGGTTTATTTTTATACATTTCACTGTTTTCAATAATATCGTTTAAATCCGCAATTGTCCTTTTATGATTAATATTTATATTTATTTCAGTGGCTATAAACTTTAAATCTTCTTTTTTAGCGCCCTTAAAAATTGTATATATATATAACAGTTCAGATAAGAAAAATCACATTCACTTACTTTTGGAATGAGCTTTTGACGAATTTCGTTTCACGGTACTCTGTTAGCAATTATCATTTATGTCGGCATTTCACTAAACTTAAAATTCGATTGATTCAGATACATAAACTCTTTGGACTAATTCCAGGCCATTCCTTCGTTGTTCGATGGACCATGTTACGACTCGTATAAAAAAATTTCCTAATACTCAATAAACATAGATTAAAAACACTTTAATGCACTGCTGTTTATTTAAAAAATTCAAAATAAGCCGCTCATGGCTGCGTTTTCACAAAACATTCCATTAACTCGTATAAACCAACGCAGACGATATAAGACATTGCCATTAATACAAAGCATAAATACGACCGAACACCATATTCAACAATAAAAAAAACTTTTATACTAAATATTTTCATTCTTAAATGTCTGTAGTTTACATATATTACATTTATTTCATTTTCTTAAAAGGATGTGTAGAGTATTGCAGGAAAAATTCTTACTGAAGTACTGAATGAAATTCCCAATTATGACAGTTCTACATTGTTAAGCAGAAAGAAAGAAAGATTCCGTAAATAAATGTTTCTCACAACTAAATTCTCTGTCTTTATTAAAAATTTCCTCGCTCTTTTGAGTCTTCTTCGACTTAGGATTGAAAGCAGTGTTACTTCCTTTAAATATTCATTGTGCAATATCTTAATGAATTTAATATATGAATTATAAATAGTATATTTCTCTTGTTTTCAATATAATGTTATGTTATTATTCAATTTAGAATATCAAGTGTATGTGCAAACAAGCATTTTTATGTTTACTCTTTATTTTCTTATTACAGAATATGTAGACGATGGAATGTGTTGACAAAGAGTCCAGTTTTGTGGACAAGGGTGAATGTGAAATTTTTGCCATCTCATAAATTCCAGATTATTATAGCTAAATCTTTCATTAACGGACTACCATCTTGTGTAAATTCCATCATATTGGATTTTACGGAATATAGAAATTCGACACCATTGGATTTTGGGGAACTTTGTCTGAAACTGCAAGAAAACTGTCCTCATCTTAAAGAATTAATTTTAAAAGATTCTAAATTATCAAACAATCTTCCATTAGTTATACATCTATGCACCCAGTTTCTACAGGATGTAAGGAACTTAGTATTTCATCATTGTACACTTCCTCGCTATCATGAAAGAGTAGAATTTGATGGTACTTCGAAAATTGAAGTTTTGGATCTGTCCTGGTGTAAACGTTTCGATAAGCCACAATTTTCAAAAATGCCCTGTTTGAAGGTGTTGTGCTTATATGATACATGCGTAAACAATTCTTGGTTTGAAGATGATCCTTCTTTCATTAATCAGCTACATGTGTTGGATCTAGGATACACACCGTTTTTTACCAATGCTTTTCTAGCAATACAGAATAAAGGACTTAATTTAAAAGAATTGTACATTTGTAGGATTAATCTACAAGAAGATAGTACAAATTTCTTCAATTCCGTATTTCCTTACTTAAAGACAATCTGCCTCAGTTGCACTTATGTGACATGCGAGAGTGTTGTTTCCCTCATCCAGTCATGTCCATCTTTGAAGAATGTCTATGTGGATGAATATGTGGCTCAAACCTTTGCAGCACATCCTTTTGTTGTTGCCAATAAATGTAAGTCGGGAATTGTAAAAGCAGTTGGTTTTTATCATAACCATAATATAGATTATTCTCGCAATTAATTGGATATTATTTTAATGCATCATCTGTGAAATTGTACTTTTATATAAATTTCTAATTAATGTTATTTATGCATTTTATTTTGTTAAACATAACATATTCTGAAATTGTTTTAAGCTTGTTGACTAAAGTAATTTACTATGAAACAAATATATCTTTGATTATCTCCACTCTGCATTTTGAATCATTAATAGAATATGTCTTAAAAAATTGCACAGCACATTTTCTTTTATTACAGATATTACATGGTTCTGTTTATTAATTGTTGATAACTAATGATATCTTTGTGACTGTGAATGAGTTGCGATCAGTTTAAAATACCAATTCATACAATATTTTATGAAAAAGTTTGAGTTTCTTAGGCATACTAAGCTTTCTGAAACGAGTGGAAGGGAAGTGTGTCTAGATTTTTATAAACTGGACAAGTTGGGTACAAACCGTATCTCATATAGTTGTAAAACTTAAGAAAACGAAATCTCATGAGACAAGAAAATTTTTCGTTTCAGACGGTTTTTCATCTTAGAAGTTATAATTGTGTGCTATTTCTTCTTTTCTTGAAGGTGGGTACATATGAAGGTGGTCATTTTTTTCTTTGATGTGTCGAGGAACAAAATTAATTTTAATGGTTAAAAAGTTATTTTAATCGAATAGGAGGATCTTGTAAGTGTGGTGCTTACTTAAGTGTGGGTACAAGTGTAAAGCCTTTTGGCACCTTAATTTCTTTTTTAAAGATTAAAAAAAAGGTTTTTAATCATGTTGGGAACTTTTCTAGATGCAGGGCCGAGTTGCATTAAATTTAAAATTATCTCAATCGAGGTCTTGCAGATAAAATTTTGCCCAAAAGATGAATCTTAGATTATAGTGCAATGCACCAAGACACGGCAACTTTTTAAAATGCATATCAGGACTCCTAGGGGTATAGCATCGGTTCAAGGTTTTTTGATGCAAAACAGAAGGGTAAAGAAGGTTTTCGGTTATTCTTTTGAATTTGGCTCACAATATGTGTTTGGAAGAACATACGGCAGATCAAAGAAACAATATAATAATTGGCAATACAATAACAATCACCAAAAAAATAATATCACTAGTATTACATAATAATTCCTATTTTTATCTCGGATTAAGTCTAATACATTCAGGTAAATCAGGTCATGATAAAATGCACTCAAATTATCTGGTTGATAAAAATGATATAATCATCAGACATCTACAATAATAAATATAGATCTCTATTTTTTCGTTTTACTATGTGCATGTGTAGATCTGAAAAAAAAACAATGCTTTATGTAGATCTAGGCAGGAAGAAACCTTTACCTTCCTTGGAAGGAAGATACATTTATGTCTGAAGTTAAGCAACTCAAAGCCAGTTTTGCATAACTTTTTATTCGATTTTTAGCCTCTTTTCGCATCTTGCCGTATTTTTTTCGCATTACGAAAATGAATCATTTAGCCCAATGTATTAAATTTTGCCCTCTTTTTAATAGAGTTTATTCGGATTCTTACAGCAATTTTTAAATTTTTCGAGAATTTTTGCTTATAATTTTTTGGGTTTTTTTATGTTCTGAGGCATTTTTTTGACATTGGTAAAAGAAAACCAACGACAATCTTTTAGCTCAATGATGTAAATTTTGCCCTCTGCAATTCATGTTTCTTTTGCGAAATTTTGATGCGATTTTTCGCAAGGGTTTTTTTTCTGTTTGTGTGTTTCGCAAACATTTTTGACTTTCGTAAGAGAAATCCTGATTCAATCTTTTATCGAATATAGTACGTTTTATTTTTCGTGATTTTTGAATTTTTATGTGATTTTTAGTGGATTTATTTCGAGTACCAAGGCGATCTTATGACAGTTTTTTTTCTAAAACTTTTAAAACGTTCCTTTTAAATGCATTTTTATACTGCCATGATTAAATTCAAATTGGAAACATAACATATAGTTTCCTATAGTAACGTTGATGATGATGCTGAAAATTTCAAATTAATATGAACTGAAATAAACAAGAAAGAAATATCATGCATCAAGCATAGATTATGAAACAATTTCAGAACACTTTAACAAACCTTCGTTGTTTAATAAGGTAAAGAAGATACCTAAGTAAACGTTTTAGAAAATGCATTGACGCATTTGAAAATCAGATTTCAGCAATTACAACCCACAGCCGGAAAAGTACTCAAATTCTTTTGTGCAGCCCTGTATTTGATCCATATATTTGTGTATAGTCTACATAGTATGCTGAAAGTTGGTTCAGTAGGAAACCATATAATAGGCTGAAAATTCACCTTCATCAATTTCTACCTATAGTCAAAACATACTTGAATTCATTTGTACGGCCCTGTATATTACCTACAAATTTTTATATACAGTACATGTGAAGCCGAAATTTAATTCAAGCTAAAACTCGCTTAAAACTACTGAAATTGCATTTGTAAAAACTATTATTCATAGCCTTTCAGGTCCTAATGTTCTTTGTAAAATAATAGCACATCTGGGTAACCCAGGATTATGTGCGACGGACCGGCACTCCCATGAGCGTCCGGTACACTGGAAGCTCCTAAAGGACCCGGATGTGTAATCCCCGAACTAAGCCTCTTAATCCTCGACTGCATAAGTTTTGCTGTCGCTTCAACCTTAACTTCCAATGGTGTTTGGGACACAGGGAGAGTGACGCGCGCTGTGCAGTGCTCTTCATGGGCCGGCGGCACTACACTGGCTCACGTCAATCCCATCTGACATTCATATAGACTCTTCCGAGCTTATGCTGGCGTGGCGGCTTCCTGTAAGTCATGTTAGTTTTATCATCAATAGGCGTCCATGTATCCAGTTCTTTGCCTGACCTTGTATTCGTTTTTTTTAATACTCTACAAAGATCTCTTAATATAGTAAATATGGATCAGCTTGAGAAGGCATAACTTAAATAAAAACTCTCTTTAAGCAATTCACCTTCATACTCAGTAATACTTTTGAATTCATTTTGTTCCCTGAATATGATCTACAGCATTTATACACACCACGTAGTATGCAAAAATTTAGTTATATTTAAAAACGCAGACCATAACTGAAAATGCACTTCCAGAAATTCACGTTAATAGACGTCATTGCGTAAACAGTACTGTACCGTCAACCGGGGCTATTTTTGGCCACTTTTTTCTGATTCCACTCACATTTCCATTATTAAAAAATATTATATATGATTTTTCAACGTCGAAATGAAGTTGCAAACAATTAACATGGAACAATGAAGCAAACTGTATGGTTTTAAAGAGGAAATTTTCTATTGTTTAACTATTTTTAAAGTTATGGAACAATGTAGCCCCTGCTGGGGGCTTCTTTGGTCCATTCACTTAGTTTCATATAAAATAAATACATTTCATATGTAATTGAATATATTTTTATTGAAACCCCCTTGCAATATCATCTGCTAATAAATTAACACTGCAAACTTGATAAACAAATATATTTTTTAACATTTAAACACAATAAAACAATTGTTAATATTAGATATTAACAAGAGAGAGATTATATTAATTAGAGATTAAATTAATAAAGAAACAAGAAACAGTTTTTGTCATATTATCCTCAGCAACTGGAACAAAAACAATTAATGTAACATTTTGCTACAGTAACATTTGAAAAAAAAAGTTACATAAAATATGTTTCAAGAGATTTGGTTCTATAAAAGGCATTTCTAAGTAATTGAGCTATTTTTGGTCCAAAAAAAGCCTGGCACAAAGTAGCCCCGAAATACTAGTTTTCATGTTAGCTTTATGAAAACGTTAAAATTTCCTGTCAAAATAAAAAGTTAGAGTAAAAACTATGATCAAACATGGGTTACAGGTTACTAAAGGCAATATTTTGACACTTATCTTATTTGTAGCTCTTATCCAGATTGTTTCACTATAGAAAGTTTGGAGAGTTAAAATTTATACTCGAAAACAGTTGTTTACCAACACATCCAGTGTTGCCACTAAAAAAATTTAAATTGCCCCCAAACTATTCAAATACCCTATAGTAGGGTATAAAATATTTTTCAAGGGCAAAAATTCCAAATTATCTTGTATTGTTTGTTCAATACAAAGAATAAAACCCTTTTTTTATGGGATGGACCAAACTAACCCCGGAAGGACCAAAGTAGTCCCGGTTGACGGTATCCGAAATATTTTGTGTGTCCCTGTAAATAAACGATAAATGCTATGCAAATCATATTCTACAGAAAGTATCTTGTAGTAAAATTCCATAATGTATCTCAATTTCATTATATTTGAAACAGTGTAACCTAATTTAAATAAGCTGCAAACAGTTTCACCCCGTAGACCATTTTGTAACGGAATTCTTAGGTGTGATACTGTAAATGGATAATCAATTCTTTGCACCCCATGTTCTACAAAATGCATGTGTTAGTGCAGTTCATATATACCTAGCAATTTCATTATTTTCGACATAGTGTAACGTCATTAAAATACACTGGACATAACATTTCCCAATAGATCATAATGTAACGGAATGCTTTTGACTGTCCTTGTAAACGAACTACAGATACTACACACTTACTTTTCAATAGCGATCATAGCATCATAAAAGTTATTAACATATAAATTTATACAGAGCATCCGAGTATACTTACGAGGGTTCGAGGACGAACAGACAAACCTAAGTCATAAACACTTTCTACTGTATTGAAAAGTAATTAAAATCACAATGATTCAATATTAGTTTGAATCGACAGCGGAGCTGACATAGCTTGCAAGAGTGTACTCTGCCGAAAGCACTGGGGCCTCGACACCAAGTTCCTTTAATTCGAGTTTTGTTTGGAAAAAATGACAGCGAAGCTCCACTACTAATGAATAAAGATAAACACTGATTTTTTTTGCATTTAATGGCCTTGTGTTACTTAAATTAATTAAATAATTTAATAACTCATATGAAGCACAAACAAAATTAATAGTTTGTTCAGTGCTGACAAAATATGATATATGTTTTGATAATGTAATATGTATATGAAGTTTTGTTTTATGAAACAGGTATAAAAATACGAATGAGGTTAAAAACACAAATCATTTGTATTCATGATTTAAAATAAGAAATGCTTGGAAAATATATAAAGGCATATATAATTATCCATAGATATGTATAATTAGAATCATGTATTTTAATTTTACATTTTTACACATACATTTTTACAAGTTAAATTAATATTTAAAAATGCAACGTTTCGAAAACAGTAGAAATAAAATGAAAAAGCCACCCGTTATGCTGAAAATATCTATGTATATAAAACTTCACATTTTTTATTTTGTGATTTCTGATTTAAATACACATTTAAAAAAAAAGAATGCGAATTTAATGGGATATGTTTTTAAAAAATATCCTAGTGTCGTACTCAAAAAAATTACTATTCTGTTTTGAAATAGTGATAATATAAGTAGATTGATTAATTCAACACTCATTTCATTATTTCTTCTTTTTCTTTCTTCAGTATACTTGTTTTCGTGCTCGTGGATGTCAGTTTTCTTAGAAGTCTGTATGTGTGTGCGTGAACGGGGAGAAGGTGGGTCTACGTGCATGTAGCAGTGTCATTTCACATCTACATTCCCTTTACGAAAAAGTTTTCTGCTTCTTTCTAGACTTTAAACCAGGAAAAAGCAGAGACAAAGAATTCTCCCCCTCAACGAAAATTTACGTCACTTTCTCATAGTATTACCATAAACATGAATCTCCTATAAACAAGAAACTTCTAATTGGTATTTAAAAAAGAAAATTGTGTTTCTTCAAAGTTTTCTTTTACCACAATTTTTTCGAAACTTATTTTTAACTAATTGAACTTCTTCCTTTTTTTATTGGTAGAGTTAGATTTAAATGAAATAACAATTCCGATCGTGTGTGAGTGTGCGGGAGACACAGTGTAGCCCCCTGGTTACGCACATGTAATGTTAGCTTTAAAAATATATATATATGCATATTTTTCAAAGATTCTTTGTTTTAAAATAATTAATCTTTGTATACTTTTTTAACACATTTCAACATAAATAATAGTAAATGTAACATAATTGAGAATTGTTCATGACTTCGATTCGCCTGTTCGTGCTCTAACTCCCATAAACATGCTCAGATTGCCCTGTAAACAGGGTTGTCGCTGCCGCTTGCCATTGCGCCAAATTGCGAGAAACTGCTCCATTTGGTGAGTAAAATAACAATCAGACTCGCCAAATTGCTAGTGCTGGATTTCTGCTATTTGTGTGTGTGTGTAAATACAGCCGAGATTCTTATCCGCGTTGCTCACCGATTCATGTCGCTTAACATGTTCAGTCCTACCGTGACATTTACAATGCTCAATTTATAACGATACTGACTCAACACCAATTCAGTTTAACAATAGTCAAAGACGGAAAGGATTGTGCGATAGGCACTTCTCTATTGTCAGTTAATCACTATCTATGTACCGGTCGGCGTCGAGCCGGAAAAAAACACAAACAAACTCGCATCAAGCGCTAAATAGAGAAAAGTTTTGCTGGAACGTGGTGTTGAAATTAGCCATTTACAATACTATTTATTAGTTGTATGCAAAGTATCATTGGCCGGTCATTTTTTTTCTATCCATTAAAAGTCGAAATTTCATAGCAATTTTTAGTGTATATTTTTACAACGGTAAATCAAAGATAGCTGTATTTAGTTTTTATTTAGACTGCTAAAAGAATGTCTGAGACATTTACACATTTAAGTGACATACAGAATGTACTTACATTTAATAGTTTCTGTAGCGGATAGTCGAATTTCTATTTTATAAGCAATTACAAAAAAATAGGTTATTTTAGAACATTTGGAAACAAGGGATACAATAAGGGGCTAAAGATATATTTTTCAGTGTATTACGCCGAATCTATTTTGCTAACATTTCTTTTCATTTGGCTACTGTTTCTTATTTCTTATTCGCCAAAAGCCAGTGAGAACCCTGCCTGTAATCGATATATATTACTGCGGTTTACTATTATCTCTATTGAAAATGACGTGAGATGTATTTGCAGTTCATTTATAGGGACTAGAGTCCCGATCGGGTCGGGTAACCTCAATTTACGCGACCCGACCAATAGGCAAAGTTGACTTTTTTTTGTGGGTTTGGTTGACAGTGTTTCAGTTTGGGATTTGATTCTTGCGGGTAGGGTTTAAGTTGACCAATTTTTCGAAAAAGTCTACAATATTTATTTCAGATGAAAAATATATATTTCAACATTAATAAGTATATATCGTTCACCCTCAAAAAAAGTCAACTCCAAAAAATTCATTTTTTGCATTATTGCACTTATAGGTCTCCCTTAGATTCATCTTGCTACAGGAATAGTAACATAAGTGAAGTTATCTGGGAAACTGCGAAATTACGCTATATGTCCATTTACCACCACAGAAGGGGAGTTAATTGTGCATACAGATTTACAATTTGCTTAATCCTCCAAACCTCTTCATTCTTAAGGGTTTTATGTATGTTTTAACAGCCGAAAACAGAATTTTATGTTACAGTAAAATCATGAGAATCTTCTTTTGCTCTCTCCTGCAAAATGTCATATTTTTGTGCTATGATACTTTTCCTGCGTGTGAGCGATATGTGTTCTTTTTTTCAACATAAAAAGTAAAATTGATATTAGAGATTTAACTATACATTGTTTTTCCATAATTCTGTTAAAATATGGATTAATTTTCTTGTGTTTCATGTCGGGTTCCGGTTGGCGAGTTTTTTAAATAAGATTTTTGATTAAATTCAAAGAATTTTCAGGTTCGAGTCGGGTATAATCCGACCTATGCAGGACGCTCGAAATAAACACAAAAGAATTCTGTTACATTATGGTCTATGGGGGCGGCAAATCATTTGCAACGTATTTTAATGGTGTTAAACTATGACAAACAATATGAGTGTGATATGTATTTCTAAGCTGCACTGAAAATGCTTAAAGGAAATGCAGTTAAAGCATTTATCATATATTTACAGGGTAATACAAAAGAATTCGGTTACATAATGATCTAAGGAGAAAATCATCTCCAGTATATTTCAATGATGTTAAACTATGACAAACAACATGAGCTTGATAGGTATTTCTAAGCTGCATTAAAAATGCTTGGAGGAAATGCAGTGCAAAGCATTATTCATTCATTTACAGGGTCATACAAAAGAATTCTGTTACATGATGATCTATGGAGAAAAACGCTTGCAGTGTATTTTAATGATGTTACATTATTTTAAATATAATGAAAATGATATACATTACTTAAATGCACAAATGTTTAGTCTGGAGTACTGCGCGAATGGCATTTACCGTTCATTATTTTGTGAGCTCTTCTACATAAACAATAAATGCTATCAGTTGTTGTATGCATTTTTAAGTTTAGCTAAACGTTTGGCTATTACATGGTGTGTATAAAAACTTCGGATCATACGTAGGGCTGGAAAAAGAATCCGTAAATATTACTATGTATGAGTGTCAATTGCTTAAGAGCGGTTTTTACCTAAGTTACGCCTTTTCCTGCTGCACTACATGTTTGTAGAATGTAAACAAATTCATATACAAGACTACAGAAAAAACTGGATACATTGCCGTCTATGGATGTTAATTATTGGAAGTGCATTTATTTGCTATGAATTTTCCAACCCCTGAACTAAGGTTTAAATTAACACGTGTTGTATTTAAAATCTGTAAATAATATACAGGGCTGTACAAAGGAATACAAGGGCGTTTCTGCTATTGTTGGAAATTTCTAAAGGTGCATTTTCAGATGTGTAATTCATTTCCTAAATGAAATAAATTTTAACATACTGTGTATTAAATGTACAAATCTATAGATCGTACACAAGGCTAAACAAAAAAATCGATTACTTTTACCAATGTGGAAATTTAATGGCTGAAATCAGGTTTTTAAATGTGTTTTAACTTTTTCTGAACTGTCTACTTAATTTTTGTCTTTGACTTTATTAAATATGAAATTTTGTTATGGTATTATGGCTAAAGATCTGCAGAGATCCGAAGTTCAAGACCGATCCACTTTTCATTCACTACGCAGGCCACATCTTCAGTTTTCTGGACCGAGCCTTACTTTTTTCTGCGGACACGACCCAAACTTCTTTATTTCCAGGCACTTCCAGTGTAAACTTAAAACTCTCCGCCAACCTTATATTTATTAATAATTAAATAGGTAGTAATATTTTAATTAATATTTAATGCATAAGTAGTGTCTTTTCAATAATTGTAATTGTAGGATAAATCTGCTTCAAAAATATTAACATATTTTGTAGAAATGCAGTCGGGCGAAACGGTTAACTTTAATACCGGGCCAATAATTTTTTTGTACTGGTCGGCCCCGTCCTGAAAACTTTGGCCAGTGCAAACCTCCAATTCTGGATTTGTTGTAAAGTGTTTCCTAATTTGTGCTTTTTAAATGCAAGCGGCACTAAGACTGTGGACGTCTTCCCCTATAAACATTTTTGAGTTAGAAAAAATAAGAAAACTTAATGCTAAATTTACCATGATTTATGTTTTTCTGCTATTTATTTTTACACTAGAGAAGGCTAATTGGAAATGTCGGTATAGCCTTAAAAAAGGATATGATCTTTCTCCCCTCAGGAATAAAAATGTTTATCGGAAATTCCCTACACGCACCGGTGACTTGCTAATACATGGCACAACTGGAATGGTATTAAATGGATTTTCAACTTTCATTAAATTGACTTCTCACACGGACGTATGCAAGAAAGGTCTACAAACTTCCCCCTTAAGATCTTGGAAAAAGTATTAAGATAATATAAATATAAACACTCTTTGTGATTGAACTGATCACTGCAATTTCATTGCAAGATAGTTTTAAAATTCTAAATATTTTTATTATATTTCACTTCACGTGTAAAATATTATTTTATTTTTCCTTGAAATTTGATATTCACTAAAAATGCTTATCATTACTACTGAATATTTGCAATGCCCAACTGTATTTCAGTTTTCTCAACTACAATACCTTTCTTTTAAGCAGGTCTTAATTGACATTGACATTGAATTCCACGGTAGTGAAATTGAGTGAAATTGATTTGAGGCCTATAGCAATTATGGTTTTTCGCCTCGAATAATCCTTATTATACACTGAAACAATAACAAGCCATAACAGATTTAATTTCTTTTTCATTACATATTTTTATATCACTACAAATGGACACTCACAATTACATCCATGTCCTACCCGAAGATTCGAACACGGGGCCACTGCGTGGCAGCAGTTGTCGCTACCGATCACGCCATTGGGCGACCAGGGCTTAATTTTTAACAAAAAAATGTACCAAATCCCTAATATTCTGCAGTACTAACAATTATAGCGTACCCATAGCTCCTCTTGTCTCTTTAAACAGCATATTTGTTTGTCATACATGCTTTTCAAAATTAAAGCATTTTTTTAAGAAACAGAAAAATTGACAATTCAAACGCTGGAATACGTCATATGGTGGAGGAAAGATTTAACTTCTCCCTTCAGGTAAATTCTATGCAAGCAAATTGCATTACATGTATTTTTAATTTGTTCGAAATTATTATTTTTTTCACAATTTCAGATTTTATGTGATATTTCTGCTCAGTGTTACATGGCAAGTTAAAATTTATCCTAATTTGAATATCTAATGATTTCAAACGCATTTACAATAAAGAATTATTTCAACGGCACTTTAACAGTAGTTAAAGGGACAATTTCCCTATACCGAAGGCTGAAACCAGTGCCTGTATTGGCAGTTTTAAGTTCCAATATTAATTAGTATTTTAAATTCTGTATGCATATTTACATAGCTGTTAACTATTCTGCTAAACTGTTATAGTTTTTTATTTTGAATAGTTATCGTCACTTTATTTAACTGCAAAACTTTGCAATTAAATAAGATGAAGGTTACTCTTTGGAAATAGTGGTAACAAAACACAGATTTTAGCGTAGTAGCTATGTATTCTATTCAGAAAAAAGTGCAATACAGTGCGAGTTTTCTATGTGCATTTCATAATGCATTGCCACATGCTTGTTATAACTTGATCCAAGATCTCGGATTTGAAATTGAAACATATTAGGTTATATATTGAGAATTTTGAGGGTTTTTTTGCAGAATTTTTGTAACCAGAAAATTTCCATAAATTGCCTTCTTTTAAACTCTTAATTTTTAAAAATTTTGATTGGAGCCGATTCTTAATCTGAATAATCTAACAATTAATTTGAATTCACAAACAATGTTGTCACATATATTCTACAAATATGATAAAATGAACTTTGCTTTAATTTCCAACGAGATTCGAGAAAAGCTAATTATACAGAATACATCTGGCTCCGACTACTCTGGATAAATGGTAACACAATACTTCTATGGTAAATATATATGGTAGATGTCTACCTTAAAAAAATAAGAAAGTAAGCACATTTAACAATTTCAATAACGCAATACTTTAAATAATAGCATAACCACTTTATTAATCATCAATCCTTATATCATGACGAATATTTACACTTTTAAGTGAATATCTAATTAAATTATCAAAGGAAATCCTTCATTTCAGATTCTACAAAACTAAAAAAAAAAAAAATTGACTTATAAAAATCTTCACTGCTAACACAAATAAAAGGCTCTCTTTTGTCAATAACATGATGAATAAAATGAAATGATTGTGAAAACTTTCAAACAAATCTTACACATTGATTTGGACATAATGATATATTTTTTAATTAGACTAGACAAGAGAAAGGCTTCTCTGTAGCAGGGCTTTCCAACTTTTTTACTCTCTTTCTTAGGCTTTTCATCTCGGAGTACTGCCATTTCTAATAAACAAGCCCCCTTCCCCCTCTACTGAACTAGATAACGCAAGCATGCTTTTTTCATTAGTAATCTTCTTTTCACAACCATATAATACATCGATACAAATTACATTGACATTTCTAAAATTTTATTCTTTTATATTACATTTTAAAGTTAATATTGGTTTTTATAATATTAGCCAAACATTAAGAAAAATCAATCTAGCATTAAAAGGAATTTAATTAAAAAAAAAAAAACATAAATTAACATTTAAAGAACAAAATCACTAAAATAATAAGTAAACACTTAAAAGAAATTAAAATGCTCATTAAAATGAGGGAAGCTTTTCTATTAATATATGTTAGCGATATAAATCCTTTTAAATAAAACCATTAGAGCCAGAAGCTCTGACATAATTTCAGCGTTCTGCAATTATGATTAAAAACGGAAGAATAAAAAAAAGGGGTGAGAAAAGAATATTGTATAATGTTTAATTAAAGTTTTCGGGAAGATGATGAAAGTTACATAAGTGACAGAGCATATGCTTAGCAATGGGCGGGGCTACCTGATGTTGCATTATTAATGAACTATTACGTATAGGGGATATTGAATGACACATATTGGACTTACACATGAGATTAACTTTGTAATCTAAAACTATCAATTATCTTTGTGTTTTTAGATAAGCCATATTTGTGATTTCCGTTATTACCGATATTATTTTTATGTACCCCTAGCAGGCCCGCCACATACCCCCAGCGGTACACATAATCCAGGTTGGGAACCTCTGCTCCATAGTATGATTTTTTAGGCATTTCTTAAACTGAGGTTTTTGACAAAAACCCTCTGTTATACACCTCACCTCCCCCCCCCCCCTTGATTGCGCTTATACTCTAAAGCGCAAGCTGAGTTCCCGGGCCAGTCATCCATGTTATACACCTCACAAGAGACACGTTTCTATTTAGTATGATTTCGCAGATGGGCATTTAAATTACATTTAACAGAAAACTTTTTGTCACACACTTCGCAAGAGAAAGGTTTTTCTTTAGTGTGAACACGTTGGTGGACCTTTAAATAATATTTGTCATAAAAAATTTTGTTACACACTTCACAACAGAAAGATTTCTCATTAGTATGAACAAGCTGATGCGTCTTTAAACTAGACTTTAGAGAAAATCCTTTGTTACAGACATCACAAGAGAAAGGTTTTTCTTTAGTATGAATTCGCGAGTGGTAATTCAAATGATGTTTTTGAGAAAACCCTCTGTTACACACCTCACAAGAGAAAGGTTTTTCATTAGTGTGAGTTCGCAAATGAGATTTTAATTCATATTTCGTAGAAAAACTTTTGTTGCACAGTTCACAAGTAAATGGTTTCTCTTTAGTATGAACTCGCTGGTGTTCAAGCAAATGAGATTTTTGAAAAAACGTTTTATTACAAAACACACAAGAGAAAGGTTTCTCTCCAGTATGAATACGCTGGTGACGATCTCGAGAAAATTCCCGAGGTAATGCTTTATTGCATAAGCCACAAGTGAAAGGTTTTTCTGTAGTGTGAGAACGGTGATGCATAATTAATTGAGATTTATAAGAAAATCCTTTTTTGCACAGTTCACAAGTGAATAGATCATCTTCAGCATGAACATAATGATGTTTATCTGAATTAGACATCGCAGAAAATCTTTTCATTCCAATAAATATGAGATATGGCGAAATAACATTAAACTTGCCACACCTTAGTGGTGAATTTCAAAAATAATTTTTATGGCTAGTCTAGGTCATAAAAGCAACCTACTTTTTAAATTCCACAAGTCTGACTTTAATCGTTTCAGATCCGCATTGATGGGTCACTCATTCAGTCAGTCAGGAGTTCTCTTTTTATTATATTACAGAAGTTCTTAAAGCAAAAAGATTGGAAAGTTAAATTAAATATGTGAAAATATCTTTTATTTTATACGATACACATAAAAGATATTTAATCTTTATAACTGATTTACTATCTTCTAACTATAAAATTAATTAAATAATGAGGCACAGAAGATTTAGTATGAATAAATTCTGAAATTAACGGCAATGGTTAAGTCGATTTTTTTCTTATTTCCACTTCACAAATTTATATTTAATTTACTTTTCTTTTTAACAGATATATCACTATTTTTAAGGAATTGAATACGTGTTCCAAGCAGAACTTCCATTGGCGAAATAAAACAAAATGAGAACAAGGATATACTTTTCTTATGTAAGTGATCTACGAAAAGTGTTTAAATTCTTCATTGATGCATTAAAATGTAATTTTTCAAAAAAGAATGACAGTGTGAAAAATACTACTTTAAATTTTTTCAGTAGTAAATTAGTTTCAATCACTTAATAGTCTTATAAAAAACCTTTTTTTCCAGTAATGAATTGAACTCATTCTCCTCATTTTCAGGTAAAAATAAACAAAATTATGCTAATGGCCACTAGTTCAAAAATTTTAGGGTATCCCCATTGAACCAGTTCTTTTATGCCAATATGTGAGAAAAAAGATCTGATAGTCTTTAAATAGAATATATTTCCATAAATATTTTCATAGTATGTTCAGCATAAACTTCATAAACATCTGCAATATAAATAAAAACATGCATTAAGTTAAAAAAATTTCAAATACATGATAAATATTTAGTATAATATATTTGCATTTCTATAATTATAATTTAAATATTTTATATGAAAATATTTTTTCAAAACTGTTAAGGAAAGGAGAAGAATGAACTACATTTAAATCTTTGTAGCTTACTGTCCCTTTTTCCTTTATTTCGATACAGAAATGAGAATTAGGATTTATTATTTGTATAAATACAAGTCTAATTTTTAGATTTTGCTAAATTCGATGTTTCTAGCTAGCAGGATATTACTATACCTTGAATTACATCATCAATTTAATATAGAAGCAATTATCCTATAAAAATTTTAAATGATGGTTAAAGTATAAATTGAGATTTCTAAAATATATTTTTATTTTTTATTATTTTGAAGCAAAATGTTAAATAAAGGGAGCAGCATTTTAAAATAGAAATTAGAAAATGTAATTATTTTGAGTGAAGTTTTGTTAATCTAGATTTAGTTCTTTATTTCATTTCCACCTGTGGCATAACTAAAACGCCGCCAACTTTGATAATGCAATAACAGAGGGGAAACCACAAAAAATAAAGAAGTGCGATGTAACAAAGCGTGAAGCCTCCAGTTTTTGACACTTAACCAGTAACTGACATTTCAACAAAAACCTAACTCAAATCAGCATTTTCTCGTTATTGCTTCCTCTAATTTGAACTTTCCACTTTTCATAGTTTACGAGTAAAACGACTATGACAGACAGGCAGACATAGGTGATCTTATAACGGTTCTGTTTTTACTTTTTATGTACGGAGACAAAAAGAAGACTAAAATATAAAAAAATTACATTTATAAATAAAAAATACAATTAAACTGCAACATGATTAAATAATTTCTTGCCTTTATTTTAAGAAATGAAGGCATTCTATCAGTTTTACAATCTCTCGGTAACACAATTTTGTAAATACTGCGCTATGGAGAAAATTTTTACAAGAAATCTTTATGGATGCATTTCACTACTTTTAAAATGGGCAGGGTGCATTTTGTTGATTTTAAAAAGGGCAGGGTGCATTTTGTTGATTTTAAAAACGGCAGGGTTTCGTGCCCTTTAAAAAGCCTTAGAGGGCACACTGGTAGAATATGAGGTAGAATACTTCATTTAAATCATGATCTGGATGAAGACACAGAAAGATCTTATTATAAAAAATGTCAGATTCAGCTTAAAAACAGAATGTTGTTATACTATGTAGTAGTATGTTGAGAAGTTTTACATTGACCGTATCCTTAACTTTAATAAAGAACATTGTACAGTAACATTTCGACAAGAAATAATGGAAAATGTCTATTCATAGCCATCAAAAACAGACATTGCTATGGAACAAAACTGTTACATATTTTTATAGGCCTCTGACTCCCATAGGAATGCTCCTTTCTGTTGATATCGCTATAACTAGAACAATAAAGACAAACTATAAAAAAAATTTAAAAATGCTTTAAATCATTCCTTAAATAACATTCCAATATATGCATTGTGTTTGCTTAAGAGAAAAAGATTAATTTGTAAGGCTGTGGTTGATAAAATAAAAACTATACTAAATCATATTACACGTTTAGTTCTTTGTTTCTTTAAATTGAAAGTAAAGCACTTAAAAAGTATAAATATTTGCCTCTTTTTAAAACTTAAATCCCACTTTTTATAGATTCAAGTATTTTGTTTATATGTATATATAAACTAGGTTTATGGCGTCAGATGCCGCCATCCGAAGAATCTACAATAGTCTTTTTCCCTGTTTTCCGGTGAAGGTTTTATTCCTACTCCAAAACTCTATCCCTCATTGCCTTTACAACATCATCCATCCAGTTCTTTCGCGGTCTTCCCCGCTTCCTTTTTTTATTTTTTTTAAAAATTAAATGTGATTTTAGGTAGTCTTTCATAATAAAGGTTACTGTGTTTTTAAAGTATAAATCCTTTCAATTACAAAATAACATTTTTTTTAGCTTTGCATGTAAAGTGTCAGACACTGGTTCACTTTGTGTCAGTTTTGGTTTTTCGAAATAAGGTTGATGTCAGTTACTGGAAGTATTGAATATACTTATGAAAACAAGATGTTTAATAATAAAATGTGTGATCTTTCAAAATGTTGTCAACAATCATTTTTTAATGTATCTTTACTATCCTTTCAAAAACATAAATAAGTGGGAAACAGACACAAAATTTTGTAATGGTGATTTGAACAAAAAAGAATCCTTATGGTGTCAATTATTGGGGAGTTTCATCCTATATTCTACATTGTACTATTAAAATAAAACACCACATAACTGAAAAATACAGATGGAAGCAGAAAAATAGAACCAGATACAGATGAGAACAATTATAGAAGATCAAACAGTGCTACATGAATTTTTTCCTTAAAAGAATAATTATTTTTTATCTCCTATCTAACAATGTTTTTCAGAAACATAAAAATAATTACACCTGAATTATCTACAAAGTATACTTTATACAATCAAAAAAATTTGGAGATACTACGCAATATACAAAAAAAAGTGAATGAAAAGTCTCAAAATAATATCTACAGACATTCATGATTAGATAAGTAAGGAAATTTAAGCAAATTAAACTCAAGCAATAAAAAAGTTTTATGGAAAGTATTTTTCTTGTACATATCTATGGACAAAGTTATAAATATACTGTGAAACATAAAAATCATATATTTCACATAACTCTAAGTATGGAGAACAGTGCGAGCGGTGACTGCATAAACCAAAATCTCACTGAGTTCATTGCTGAAATTTCAGTATTAGTTATAACTCGATTAGCATATTAAAATGGCACTGGTTTATGGTGTCATATCAGGGCGGAATCACCTGTAACCCAAATTTCAGTGGTCCAGCCTTCCATCCTTTCATACCAATGAGTTTAGGAAAAGGCCATAAGAAACCTACCAATCAACCACTAAAATTGGATCTGCAGGGACTTTTTACCAAGATATGACCTGGAAGACCATTTCTATTTTAATATGTTAGTCGAATTAGAACTAATCCTGGAATTTCAGCCGTGAAGCTTTTTCTGGTGTATAGTTTTCTTACTTTTTTTTTTATAGCAATATAAAAATTTTCTTGACTTTTTATTAAATTCTAGCAATAATAAATAACCAATACTCTAAATAACTTCCTAAAATAACCTCCCATCCAAAAATTTCTTGGTAGCTTTCATTTTTGAATTTTGGTTATTTTGCATGATTCAATGCTTCATCATTTTACCATCACCCAAAGTATTACAGGAAGTTTAGTGCAGGTGATTTCGCAGCACAAGGGGCCACACCTACTTAAAAACGGGGATTAAAGAAAGATTTTAGAATCAATCTTTCTTTAGATATCTTGCCTTTTTTTTTTTTTTTTTTGCTATAGGTTCTTTTCGCTGATTAGCCAAATCACTACATTTGCCCAAAATTCAGCGAGAATGCTGGTGATAACATAAACAAGAGTTGTTTCTTTTTGACAGCAATTTTTTTTTCTTTGCAATATCCAATTAATTGCTAAAATCTCATACATCCCATTAATTGATAAAATATCATTCATTCAATTAATTGCAAAAATTGAAAAATCTCATCAGAGATTTTACAACCGAACTTGACGATTCATCCTTGGGGTAACACTATAAGTGAATATCTTACGTTTTATAATGTGTTTACACAATACTGTATGTAGTTACAGGATCTAATTTTTTTTTCCCTTCATCCATTAATGGTAATGGGGGAAGATCATAAGTAAGATGCTTTTAAATTATAATATTTAAAAAAAACGCTGTTTTAGCGACATTTACAATATTTACTATGTTCATATGATCATGCCAGACTAACAGATTAATTATAGACAAACTTAAATATAAATGAGAGATTATTTGAGTATTTCAAAGAGTCGTGAAAAAAAAAAAAACCCACTACACTCTACTAACTCTGCTACAAATAGTACAAAAGTATATAAACTATCAATCCACTTGTAAGAATGTCTCCTAATTAATGCAATGTATAAAATATGCTTCTGATGTCATCTAAATATTAAAAGACCGATTCAACTTTTATTTTTTAAATGCTAACATCCACTTTTAATATATTTAAGTTCAGTGCTGTAGTTAGAAAAAATATTTGTGGGAACGCACCTTTTTATAGAGCAGATGTTGATGCTACCGGATTTTTGCTAAGCCACAAATCCAATTTAAAACATTTAACTAAAAGCCGATTTTTTTCAATTAACAGTTATAATTAATATATTCTAGTTTTTATAGTATTGTATTTGTATAGCATCTATCGAGAAGAAATATTTAATTAATTTCATCACATTATGAATCAAAATAGATTGAAATAACAAGAATAAATCCATATATTTCTTACTGGCACATCTATCCCAGAAGTTTCCAAACGAACGATGATGAGAGGTGTTTTCTGTGCTCTCTGATTTGCGACAAACGGTCTCGTCTGCTAATTTTCTTCCTGATCACTACCAAAGTTCCACATATGGTTGAGAAATTTTTTTTAAGGGAGGTCCTACAGCTTATGAATATAACTGAAACGGGTCTTCCCAAATTAGCATAAATTATCGTTTCGCTTGAAAAAAAAATTGTGCTTGTACGCGATATATATATATATATATTATTATTATTATTTATTTATTTATTTTTATTTATTTTTTTTTTTTTTACAGTAACAAACTAAATATTTCTGGGAACAGCACTGTTTAAGATCTTTACTTCAAAGCAGACCAGAAAAGTAAATAGTCTTTACACTTTATTTTAAATCTTCACAACATTATAAAAGAAAATGTGTTGGGGTTAATCTATAAATAAAGGAAAATAAAATTAAGAACTTGCAAGAACATACTGAAAACATTCAATTAAATATATTAAGAAATTTTATAAAAATTTAATAAAATAAATAAATATTATATAAAATAAACAAATGTTGTATAAAATTAAATCTGAAAGAAAAATTTATTTAGGAAATTTTAAAGACTCTTGTTATTTTCTATCATTTTATTTTCTGTCGGTACAAATGGTAATAGGAGACGGCCCCCTTCAGACTGCCAAAAGATAATATTTACTGATATCTAGAAAACTAATGATTGAAATGAGCTGTGAAATGACACAGTCAAATTTTCGACAACACTGATTCTTTTTATGTAAAGTCAATATAAGTCATAATTTACAATTTATTAAATATGAATTAATAATTTCTATAACTAAAATTTGTTTTTGAATTTAAAAATAAAATGGTTAGATAATGCATGGTTCCATTCAATATATTGCATTATGACAGAAACCTTTCAACCGAACTGGGTAAATAATGAGTTAAAGTTCATCATATGCGTTATCATGACAGAACTTTAACATCCTCAAATTTTTATGCTTGCTAACACTATAAAGAAATAACAAAAATAATGCATAAACTTTTACCAGCTGATTTCGTCAAGTGACTCGAAGCATCAAAAGTGGGTATTACCATTTTATAAATGAAAGTTGGTGAGATTTTCAATATGCAGATGACCTCTGATGAATATTTTACGCATTTCATTAACTAGTAGTTTTAGTCCACTGGTATCAATAGATTAGTTCAGAAAAATCACTACAGGGTGATTGACAACATTTTTTTCAGTAATATTATATACTGGGTGTTCAAAAACTGATTGGTGGATTTTAAAATTCAATAACTTGCAAACGGTCATAGATATAATTTTTTTTTCAGGACGATTATGTAAGATGTCAGGAGTTTTTATGCTGCGATTCCCAATTTTAGTTACAAATAGCAACAACAGAAGGTGCTGCAAGCAATAGGCGCTAAATCCAGGATCGATTTGCAGCCTCTCTCTTCTCACGTGCGAAAAAAGGAGATTAAAATGTTTTGAATGGATCACGAAGTACCAAAAATCGGGTTTGGAATTAGCACCTATTTCTCACAGCGCCATCTATTGTTTGAAATTCGAACTAAAATCAAGGATCACAGTAAAAAAACTCCTGACATCATACATAACCCACCTACAAAAATTTTTTTAATATCTGTCACCGTTTGCATGTTATTGAATTTTAAAATCCATCAGACATTTTTCGGACACCTGGTATGTTTAAAATGTAAAATCAACTTTTTTCGGAAAAACTTATTCTACTCATTTCATAAATCAAAACTCTACTTAATGCTTATTGCAGTGATTGTAATACAGTAGAACACCTTTATAAAACCAATGTATAATCAGGATCTACTAAGTGTATCTGTAAGTGACTGTTGGCAGTAAAATAAATTCTTTAACAGTAATTTTGACTTTATTTAATTGTAAAATTCTACAATTAAATCAAAGGTTGTTTGTTTTTTTACATTGACAATGGTAAAGAAAGTGTTTTAAACAGTTTATACTGTCAACAACTCAACAATCTCTTCCAATCTGTCATGTAATATAGAATATAAATTTCCAAATTTAAATTTTCAATATTTTTATTAGTTTTTATAATGTTAATTTTTAAAATTAATTTAATATGTACAGTAATATGTAATCTTAAATGATAAAATCTAAAAAAGAGAGAATAACAGAAAACAATTTCTAAATAATTCTGACTATAACAATAAAATTCAATACAAAATGTCAATAAATGTTTATCACACTTAGTGAATTTAAAGAATCTAATTCTTATAAGCACTTTCCCCTCAACTTTAAACAGACATTATGATTTAAATGGCATCTAAGAATACACTTTTGTACAACTAAAGTTACATTAGAGATGAAACTATTCGGATGTGGCAATCCCAAAACTTTCTTCTATCTCATTTCTTAATATTTCCTGAAAAATGAAGCATGTTAGTGCCACTGGTTAGGTGATTTACATCAAATTCTAATCAGCAAACAACTTATGTCAAGCTGCAGCTGAATCTAAAGTTTGGTGAAAATCTGTGCATTGGTTTTTGATGTACAACTATTGCAGAAATCGTAAAAAAAATATATATAGAAGCACCTTTTTGTGTCGATTTACTCCAAAAACTGATCAGGACCAATTTATATGAGGGACTAACTGAATCTGAAGTTTGATGAAAATTCATGCATTAGTCATTGAGATACAGTTTGTGCGGAAATCGTGATAAATGAAGCCTAGCAGTACCACCTATTGGTCGATTTGCACTAAAAACAGCGCTAATTCATATCAGGAACTAATTGAATCTGAAGTTTGTTGAAAATCCAAGCATTAGTTCTTGAGATAGAACTTTTAAGGAAATCGCAAAAAAATGCAGCATAGCAGCGCCACCTGTTGAGCGATATACACCAAAATGTATAAAACGTCAATTCATGTCAAAGACTAACTGAATCTGAAGTTTTATAAAATTCCAGGCATTAGTTCTTGAGATATAGCTATTTCAGAAATCGGGAAAAAAATGCAGCATAGCAGAGCCACCTGTTGGGTGATTTACACCAAAAACTAAACAGCTCCAGTTTATATCAGGGACTAACTGAATCTAAAGTTTTATTAAACTCCATTCATTAGTTCTTGAGATAGAGCGCCCACAAAATTTGTATCACACACACACAGTCAGACATTTTGTAAAAACTTGTTTTTATGGTTCTCTGACCCCTGAAACGTGTAAATTCGTCGAAAACCGGAATTCGAAAATTTTCATGAATCCAATACTTTCTTCTTGTAAAGATAGAAGAAAGTAAAAAACAATGTTTTATGGAATAATTGAATATGGTTTAAACATTGGCTGATCTCTAAAGAATTTAAAATATTTACAGACATATACACAAAGTATCAGATAATATTAATATTTTAATGAAATTTTAGGCGAATTATATCAGCAAAATTTCCTTTCATTTCCCCGCTTCCAAAAAAAAAAAAAAAAAAAAAAAATAATAATAATAATGATATTAAAAATTTTTCAAAGATTAAAAAAAAATTCTAAATCTTTTGCAGAGTGTTATTTATGAGGGAGCCTTAAAATTCAAAATTTAATAAATAAAATAACAGATAAATAATTTAATATTTAAGATCAGAATATAATTTATGTTTATCATTTGTTATTATCACAAATATGCATGGACTTTAATTCGAACATTCCAGCATTTATAATTCAAGAAATCAATGTGTGCATATTTATGTAGCCTCAAGTGTTACTTATTTTCCATATAAAGGTTAGATAATTCACCCAGCATTATTTGGGCCTCGAATAAAACCTTTAAATATACATAAAATTAGTGTTTTATAAAATGAAATCTTTCCTAAAAAGGCCAATGTCGGAGACTCCCACTGCATTTTGCCCCATGCACTCTCGAGTTTGTACTATGATTTCATATTTTAAAATAAAAATTTATCCAAATGAATCGAGAGTTGGGGGCCTCACCACTTTCGTCACCATCTGGTCCGTTTTATTATACAGTAGCGCTCAAAAGTATTTTGACAAAGATAATAATTCACTTAATTGAAAAGAATAATAAAATACAAAAATCAATCATTTATTTTATTTAACCATATTCAGTGTTTTAATTTTAATAAATTAACAGTAAATATTAATAATATTAATAAAATTATATACATACTATATATATATATATATATCGATAGATAGATATATATAGATATCCATATATATATATATATATATATATCATGCTGTAACTCTGGAATTTTTGAACCGATTTGGATGAAATTTTTCATATGCATAGTACATACTAATGACTCGACCGTGTTCGTTGGCCAGCATCATCCGCCATCTTGTTTCAAAACGGCGGCCATTTGAATTTTGTGAACATGTTTGGAAATTTTTAGGTTTCCTAACTTTCTCTTTAAAATGACCTATGTTGTTAACTTACACTGCGTGACTCTTTAAAATATCTTTTAATGTTTCTAACATTCTGTTTAAAATTATACATAAGAGTTTGCATTTTGTGAAACGTAACATTTTCTATAAGTATACAATGTTAGAAAACATAAAAAAATTTCAAAAATTCCAATGGCCGCCATTTTGAAACAAGATGGCGGATGAAGCTGCCCAACGAACTTGGTCGAGACATTAGTATGCGCTATGTATATGAAAAAATTCATCCAAATCGGTTCAAAAATTCGAGAGTTACAGCATGACAAAATTCAGATATAAATAATATGTATATATGGATATATATCTATCAGGGCCGTAGCAAGGTCTTCAGAGCCCCCCCCCCCCTAAAACATATTTTTCGGGCCCCCCTGTAAGATTTTAGAGAAATATCTATATTTAATTTTCCACCCGAGTTCCATTGTATAACAACACCAGTGAAGTTTCGCTGGTCGAATTTTCCAAAACGAACTTCAAATTGATTGAATTTGTAATTAGGCTGCACTGCTTTCGGCAGCGCACACCCATAGGGGCTATGTCCGCTCCGATCTCGAATGATACGAACCTTGAATTATTGTAATTTTTTTTATTTAGATCCAGATTAAATTCAAATTTTCAACATTTCGTTCACGTTGCTGCAGGAACAGATATGCTATTTTTACAATGTGAATTTAATCAAAGGACTTGCAAAATTTAACTGAGAATTCTTCCATTTAGGAAAAAAATGTCAAAAAAATCGTCGAAAAACGCGAAAGAACGCCAAAAATTGCATAAAAATTTTCAAAGTTCATAGAGATCAAACTTTACTCATATTGGGTTAAAAGATTGAAACCGGTTTTTTTTTTTACGAATATTAAAAAAAACTACCAGAAAAGTGAAAAAAAGCTAAAAATTCTCGAAAATTTTAAAAACAGCAGAGGACAAAATTTGGCAAAAAAGTTTGAAACTGAATTCCTTTTACAAATGTAGAATTGCTAAGTATTGTTCATAAACAAAATAAATAAATAAAAAATATGGAAGTCGTTTTCGTATTTTCAATTTTCTCTTCAGCTTGACAATGCTATCCGCGTGGCCCAGACATATTTTCTTTAAGCAGAAAATATTCACTTATAACAATTTTTTCCCGCTCGGATTGGTGCCTTTTATTAAATACATATATATGTACAGATTTACTAATTAAAAAAAATACTTTTGGGATGTTGTTTTCATATATTCCGGTTTTCTCCAGTTTAAAATTGTCACCCAAGTTGAAATTTAAGAAGAAAAAAAAATACCTTCGGATAGAAGGTACCTTTCTTTGGGCAACGAAGACGGGTTTCCTAGTGGCTAATAATAAAGACAGACGTTTGTCTGTCCAGAGTTTTTCTTTGTCTGACAAGATGTTTTTCTATTTCAAAAAGATGTTCTGTTTCACAAGATGTTTTTCTGTTTCAAAATTTGGCAGGAAGGTTACCTGTATGCCTGAAGTTGCTCGAAACAGGTTTTTAAATTTTTTGATTCGAATTTTTTTCATTTAATTTTTTACGATATTTTTTGTATGTTTTCGAGTTTCGTGCTTTTTCCCCCACATTCATAAAAGGAACCTATTTTCAATCCATCTTTCCATTTTAGCCGAATATAGTAAAGTAGTCTTCTTCGATTTTTAAATATTTCGCGAATTTTTTATGTGATTTTTAACTTTTTTTCGCGTATTTTTTGACATTAGTAAAAGGAATCAGGTTTCAGTCTTTTAGCCCGATGTACTAAATTTTGTCCTTTGCGATTTTTGAATTTTTCACGAACGTTTTTTTTCATTCTTTTTAAGATACCGTGATTAGAAGAGATTTTATCTCACATTTGAAGAAACTTTCGTCTTTAGAAAGGAAAGTTTCTAGAAATTTTGATGTTTTATTCGCGACTTCTTCGTGTTATGAAGGAAAAAGTCATGCGTAAAAGTTCAGTTTCTAATAGGGAAAAGTACAATGCAGCAAAGTTGGCGGAACACTCCTGTGATTTGATTTGACAAAAATGCATCTTCAAATTTAGTAAGGATGTTAGGTAATTTTTATGTTAGATTGGTGAGTTTTCTATATTTTCGCGGAAAATGAGAAAATCAAATCAAAGCTTTTTTTGTGTGTGTGTGTTTGAATGAAAGAAAAAGTTACGGAAAAAATCTTTCAATTTACTGATTTCTTTCTTTCTTTCTTTTTTGTTCTTGGAGAGACAGTGTAAAAGGAACCCAGTTTCTATCTTTTATCCCAATATAGTAAAAAAATTTGCCATCTGCGGCACGGATTTTTGACATCCCTAAAAGGAATCAGGTTTCAGTCTTTTAGCTCAATATAGAAAATATGTCCATAGAAATTTCTGAATTTTTTACGAACGTTTTATGTGATTTTTAACATATTTTTGTCTTTCACGGCAATTTTTTCACATTCCAGTTACAATTTCTTGGCTCGATATAATCAATTTTCTCTCAGCGATTTTTGAATTTTTGCCCAATTTTTTATAAGATTTTTATAGTTTTTTTCGCGTTTTGAGGAGTTTTTTTGACATTTTTTTTCTGAAACCGAAGAATTATCCAGTAGATTTTGCTGCTGTCATAATTAAGCTGAAGTGGAAAAATAACAAATTTGTTCCTGTAGCAACGTGAGCTACGATGCTGCAAAAGTATACTTTTATCTGGACACTATCACTTTTATCGAAAAAATCATCGAAATTCGAAAAATATCGAAAAATTCAATGATTGTTTGATTCAAGATCGGAGCGGAAATATCCGGAAAAGGTTTACGCTGCGAAAGGCAGTGAAAGCCCCCAATGGAGAACTCCAAAAAATAGGTTCTTTTTTTTAAAAAAGCAATTAGCGAAGCTCTGCTAGTAGATTAAATAAATACATAATGTAATTTATGTATAGTTAACATAAGTAATTTATCGAGACAAGAGAAATGAAATGTTCAAAACGAAACAGGTCGAACATAAGTGGATAGGCGGCATATGCAATGCACATAGATGCCCGCTTATTGGGGTCCCCAACGAGATTAAGAAGCATATATTTTTTGAACATTTGAAAAAAAAATTAGGCTTAAAAGTTTTGAATCTTGGGGTCCGAATTTTGCTCACTTTTAAGAGCGCCCCCCTCCCCCCAAAAAAAAAAAATTATAAAGTATTTAGAGCCTGCAAAACTTCTTTCATCTGGGCACCTTTAAAAAGAATGGTAGCTATAGAAAAAAAGGGCATGTCTGTTTTGGTTAAAAGAAGTAATAGTATTAAGAAAGTTTTTAACTTTATTGGGGTCCCAACGAGATTAAAAAGCATATTTTTAAAACATTTGAATAATAAAAATTGGGCCTAAAAGTTTTGAATCTTGAGTTCCAACTCTTCCTCACTTTTATGGGCGGCCCCAAAAAAGTGTATTAAAAAAGTTTTTAGAGCCTGCAAAATTTCTTTCATCTGGGCACCTTTAAAAAGAATCGTGACTGTAGAAAGAAAGCACATTTGGTTGAAGGAAGTAATAGTATTAAGAAAGTTTTGAAACTTATTGGGGCCCCCAACGAGATTAAAAAGCATATTTTTAAAACAATTGAATAATAAAAATGGGGTCTAAAAGTTTTAAATCTTGGGCTCCAACTTTTCCTCCCGTTTGTAGGGGGCCTTAAAAAAGACAATTCAAAAGAATATAGGGCCTGCAAAATTTCTTTCATCTGGGAACCTTTAAAAAGAATGGTAACTATAGAAAAAAAGGACATGTCTGTTTTGGTCAAAAGAAGTAATGGTATTAAGAAAGTTTTTAACCTTGTTGGAGCCCCCAACGATAATATAAAGCACATTTTTAAAACATTTGAATAATAAAAATTAGGCCTAAAAGTTTTGAATCTTGAGTTCCAACTTTTCCTCACTTTTATAGGGGGCCCCAAAAAAGTCAATTAAAAAAGTATTTAGAGCCTGCAAATTTTCTTTCATCTGGGAACCTTTAAAGAGAATGCTGGCTATAGAAAGAAAGTGCATATCTGTTTTGGTCAAAAGAAGTAATAGTATTAAGAAAGTTTTGACCCTTGTTGGGGCCCCCAACGAGATTAAAAAGCATATTTTTAAAACATTTGAATAAAAAGATGGGGCACAAAAGTTTTGAATCTTAGGCTCCAACTTTTCCTCACCTTTATAGGGGGCCCTAAAAAAGACAATTAAAAACGAATTTAGAGCCTGCATTTTTTTTTTTTTCATCTGGGAACCTTTAAAGAGAATGATGGCTATAGAAAGAAAGTGCATATCTGTTTTGGTCAAAAGAAGTAATAGTATTAAGAAGGTTTTGAACCTTATTGGGGCCCCCAACGATATTAAGAAGCATATTTTTAAAACATTTGAATAATAAAAATGGGGTCTAAAAGTTTTGAATCGTGGGCTCCAACTTTTCCTCCCGTTTATAGGGGCCCCTAAAAAAGACAATTCAAAAAGAATTTAGAGCCTGCAAAATTCCTTTCTCTGGGCATCTTTAAAAAGTATGGTAGCTATAGAAAAAAAAGGGCGTACCTGTTTTGGTCAAAAGAAGTAATAGTATTAAGAAAGCTTTGAACCTTGTTGGAGCCTCCAACGATATTAAAAAGCACATTTTTAAACCATTTGAATAATAAAAATTGGGCCTAAAAGTTTTGAATCTTGAGTTCCAACTTTTCCTCACTTTTATAGGGGGCCCCCAAAAAGTTAATTAAAAAAGTATTTAGAGCCTGCAAAATTTCTTTCATCTGGTCACCTTTAAAGAGACTACTGGCTATAGAAAGAAAGCACATATCTGTTTTGGTCAAAAGAAGTAATAGTATTAAGGGAGCTTTGAACCTTATTGGGGCCCCCCAACGAGATTAAAAAGCATATTTTTAAAACATTTGAATAAAAAGATGGGGCCTAAAAGTTTTGAATCTTAGGCTCCAACTTTTCCCACCTTTATAGGGGCCCTAAAAAAGACAATCCAAAAGAATTTAGAGCCTGCAAAATTTCTTTCATCTGGGAACCTTTAAAGAAAATGCTGGTTATAGAAAGAAAGAACATTTGTTTGAAGGAACTGATAGTATTAAGGAAGTTTTGAAACTTATTGGGACTCCCAACGAGTTTGAAAAGCATGTTTTTTAAACATTTGAATAAAACAGTGAGGCCTAAAAGTTTTTAATCTAGGGCTCCAACTTTTCCTCCCGTTTATAGGGGGCCCTAATAAAGACAAATCAAAAAGAAATTAGAACCTTCAAACTTTCTTTCATCTGGGAACCTTTAAAGAGAATACTGGCTATAGAAAGAAAGTGCATATCTGTTTTGGTCAAAAGAAGTAATAGTATGTATTAAGAAAGTTTTGAACCTTGTTGGGGCCCCCAATGATATTAAGAAGCATATTTTTAAAACATTTGAATAATAAAAATGGGGCCTAAAAGTTTTGAATCTTGAATTCCAACTTTTCCTCACTTTTATTGGGGGCCCCCAAAAAGACAATTTAAAAAGTATTAAGAGCGTGCAAAATTTCTTTCATCTGGGAACCTTTAAAAAGAATAATGACTATAGAAAGAAGCACATTTGGTTGAAGGAACTAATAGTATAACGAAGTTTTGAAACTTATTGGGTTCCTAAGTGAGTTTTAAAAGCATATTTTTAAAAAATTTGGATCAAAAAATGGGCTTAAAAGTTTTGAATCTTGGGCTCCAACTTTTTCGCACTTATATAGGGGGCCCTAAAAAAGATAATTCAAAAAGAATCTAGAGCCTGCAAAATTTCTTTCATCTGGGACCCTTTAAAAAAATGGTTCCTGTAGAAAAAAAGCGCATATCTGTTTCGTTTGATGGAAGTAATAGTATTAAAGAAGTTTTGAACCTTTGGTTTCACCTTTTTCGCCCATTGATAGGTGCACCCCAAAAATACTAAAATGCCATTTTATTTTTTAAGTAGAACTTACAACCTTCAAAAACTTTTATAAAAAATGGTGGATATAGAAGAAAAGCACATATCTGTTTTCTATTTCTAAATCTGATCAAGATCTTTGACAAAAAAAAAAATGAATTTCGATAAAACAAAATAAAATGTTATTAAAAATTCATAAAAAATAATTTAAAAAGTAAAAAAAAAAAAAAAAAAAAAAAAAAACCATTTGGCTGAAAGATACAATAGCTCACTACTGGGCCCCTGACTTTGCTCAGCCCCCCCCCCCCCAAATGGGGGGTATGGGGGGCGGTCGCTACGGCCCTGATATCTATATATATCGTATATATATATAGTATATATAATTTTATTAATATTATTAAAATTTATTGTTAATTTATTAAAATTAAAACATTGAATATGGTTAAATAAAATAAATGATTGATTTCTGTATTTTATTATTCTTTTCAATTAAGTGAATTATTATCTTTGTCAAAATACTTTTGAGCGCTACTGTATATTTTTAAATAAACTTATAATTGTGGTCCCTTCTGCCTTCAGCTGCAGACTACCTCGAATTTGTATGGTTTATAATTTTAAATGAAAGTCAATCCAAACAAGCAAAAACATTCCGGTTATAGTAAATTCAGATTTCATTTCTGATATTTAGATATATTTACTTTTCAATTCTGACCAAAAGTTCCTGAAACAACTTTAATAATATATCCCCTCCCCTCTATTAATTTGTGAATATCAAAAAGATGCAAGATATATTTCTGATACAACACAACTGATATAGGGAAGGTAATGAGAAAAACAAGCCGGAAATTGTACGTCAAACGTAGCAAATGAGGTACATTCCTACTATAATTAGTTTTATAAATAGTCATGTCTTGGTGCAAAAGCTGTTGCACTCTTATGCAAAAACGCATGAATGCAAAATTTATTACGATTATATATTAAATCCAGTAATATGGAAATAGTATGACTCTATCTTAAATAGGACTTAACCACCATGGCAACCTAGAATCATTACCTATCATGGGATATCACTGAATTAATTATGTATAATAGGATTTAATAGAATGAAGAACACTTTGATTGATATCTTTTTAAGTTTTAATTTGATTTTCATAAAATTTGAAATTACAAAACTCTGCAACTGTTATAAATATTAAATTTCAAACCATTTGGTTGGGTAGTTTTTGTGCTGTTATATGCGGACGGATGGAGAGACCAGAGAAGACCTATAGATGCTACTTTTTACATAATTATGACATTTTCCCATAGACCATAATGTAATGGAATACTTCTGAGTGTCTCTGAAAATAAACTATGCGTGCTACATACTTTATTTTCAATAGCAAACATGGATTAGTAAATCTCAATAACATATAGGTATCAATTACAGAACAATCCAACTATATTAACGCACGTTAGAGAGTAGGTAAACAAACAGGCAGACAAATCGAATTCATCAACACTTTTCAGCTACGTTGGAAAGTGTTAACAATGCATAATAGCTCGAAATTTCACTTTTAGCAATTTATATCAATGGACGGAAGAATACTTTTGTACAGCCCTGTGTTTTACATACTATCTTTATATAAGTGCCACAATTTAGCTAAAATTTAATTAAGACTAAAACATGTTTAAAACTACTGAAATCACACTTCCAGATATTATCATCCACAGACAGCCCTGTATTCAATTCTTTGCATGGCCCTGTATATCCCAGTATTATAAGTTAGTAATAAACATTTAACCTTATTTCTTTCACTTATGACTACAAGATGAATATTTAAACACTTTGTTGATAACTTGACGTGTAGATATTTATAAAAACAATTTAATTTAAAAAAAAAAGCTAAAATGAAAACTTTAGAAACAAAAGCTAGAAAGAAATCAACAAATAGTTAAACTTTATTTTAATAAATAATACAACCATACAATAATACAAGTAAAAGTAATGAATAAAGCTTTCAAAAATTAATGACACAGCCTCATTATCAGAACGTATTTTGAAACTTTGAAAAGTCAAAGTGAAAGGTTATAGTTGTAGCAGTTCTTAAGGTTCCTCCTACCATAAGTGGATTAGGCAACTTAATAATGCAATCTGATTCATCAAATATGCTTTTATCAGTTTTTTCTGGGAAATAGAATTGAGTAAGCATGCCTTTTCTTTGTTAAAAATTGATCTCATATTCAAAAAGTCCCACTTTTTGTAATACAGCTAATATTCAAAATATTAGAATAATTACTTTTTTTTTTTTTTTTTACAAATTGAAAATATCATTTGGTAATTTAATGTCTTTTAATACAAATATGCAAACGATATTTTTATTAAAAACTTATTGTTGATTAAACTTATTTATTATCTTAAAATTAATAACATTTTTGAAAAGATTAATTGAAAAAAAAATTATTTTGAAAAATCAAAATATCGGAATATTTATTCAAGTGGTTCAAAATATTAGAATATTTCGCATTAATTCTCCTTTAATTATCACCAATTCATAACTGGTGGTATCATTGATTAAATTCAGAAGATTTTATTTAAAATCAGTATTCTTTTTGCAGTTTGTTTGCTTTTTCGTCTTAAAATGGGTCGTGTGAGTGATTCCTGAATCTATTAAACTTCGTGTGGTTGATTTGTTTCAGCACGGTATTAATCAATGTTATATAGCGAATTATTTACTTTGTTCGCAATCAAGCGTAAGTAAAATACTAACACAATATTAAAAAATGGAAATTTTCAAAATAATCGCTTAAATGGCGGCCGAAAACCAAAAACATCTGCTAAAGATGACAGGACACTGAAGCGTATAGTTAAGAAAAACCGTTTTAAAAGTGTTCAATTCTTGTACCGAAAATGGAAAGAAGAAGGAGTTGAAGTTTCTACATCGACAACATTAAGACATCTCCATAAATTTAAGTTTGAATCTCGTGTACCAAAAACAAAACCTCTCATGACTGCAAAACAATAGCGTATAAGACTGAATTGGTGTGAATAAAGACGTTTATGGAGCAAAGAAGATTGGAAAAATATATTATTTAGTGATGAAAATATGTTTTGAGTTTCACATGGTAATCAAGGTATTCGAGTTTGGAGAATGAAGCAAGAAGCATTTGATAAAGAACGCCTTAAACGTTCCATAAAATTTGGTGCTAGTGTCATAGTTTGGGATTGCATGAGTGCAGAAGGACCTGGAAAGTTATGCATCATCTATGAAAAGGTTCACTTTAATAATACTTTAATAATAGTCTTTAAGATATATCAAGAAATTTTGGAATCTTACATGATTCCATCATCAGAAGATTTATTTCAAGATGATTTCATCTTTCAAGAAGATTTAGCATCACCGCATACCTTGGTGTCAACTAAGAATTGGTTCCGCCAACGCAACATTAAGGTACTTCCTTGGCCACCAAACTCACCAGACCTTAATCCCATCAAAAACTTATGGTGTATAATAAAGAAAAAACTCCAAGAAAATCCTCCTTCAAGTAAAACAGAGTTAATGGCACATATAAAGTCTATTTACGCTAATATTGATAGAAATATTTGTAAACACCTTGTATATAGTATGCAAGATTGATTGTATGCTGTTATGAAAGCTAAAGGGATCCTACAAAATATTAACTACCATTTACTTCATATTCATAAGGTAATACTATTCCATAAAATAAAATATTCTAATATTTTGAACCAATCTAAATTTTATTCTAATATTTTGATGTGTTTCAGAAGGGCTGAATGCCTAATTTATTGTACTGCATTTTATATTTTGTAAAATGTTAAAATCTTATCTAAACATCCCATATTTAATTTATGAGAAATTTAATTGTATTTACTTAGTATCAAAAATAAATAAATGAAAAATAATTTTTTCTTATTACTTTTTCTCAATTATTCTAATATTTTGAATATGTACTTGACCTACGTGATGCAAGAATTTCTGGGTAGTATTTTAAATAAAATTAAAGTATCACAAACACCTTTTGCTAAATTGATGCTAATGTTCTGTATTTAGTAACAAAACTGAAGTATTTCTGTTTGTATTAAACGTTTAGCTATTTGGGGATACAGGATCCCTAGGATCAAGTATCTCTAAAAAAAGAGGGATCAAGTATCCTCATTTTGTGTTTAGAACATAAATGTATATTGTAGGTGGTAAATAAACAAAACCAATTTGTAAAATAAGTTATATTGAGAATAGTAAATTTTACACTTTAAAATAATATACAATTCAATTTATCAAATTTCCAACAATAGAAAATAAAAACAAAACTTTAAAAAAGTTGAACTTGCAACAATTAAATATTTCCTTTTTATGCTGAAACAAAATGGCTGTAAATGATTTTATGTTGCCAGATTATCTGAAATAATTCATCTTAAAATGTGCTGCCAGATTTCAAAACTCTACATATTGATTTTAGTATATTTTATGATGATCAGGGATCAAGTTTCTCCAGTCTCCCCTATATTTTAGTGCAAATGCGTATCAGTTTCATTATGTTCGAAAGGGTGTAACATCATTAAAATGCACTTGAAACTGTTTTTTCCTATCGACCATAATGTAACGCAATACTTTTGACTGCCCCAGTAATTGAACTATCCTTCCAATTTTCATAAAATTTGAAACGACTCCACAAGATTCTGCAGCAATTATTTATTTTTAATTTCAAATCTTTCGGTTGGGTAGTTTTTACGCTGTTATAAATGAATGGACTAGACAACGACTAGAGGTATATTTATATAATTATGAACGCACTTAGAAAGCATTTCTACAGCTCGTGAGAATACTTCCAGAACATATATATTTTTTAAATAGCAATTATTAATACAATTGCAAAAGCAAGTTATATGTGGGTATTTTTTTGTTTTTTCATATTAGACTGGGAGGCAGCTGCACAGACCGTCAACTTGAATGGCTAAAATTCCGGGATTAGTTAAAACTGGATTTGCATATAAAAATACAACTGACCTGCCAAGTCATATCTAGGTGGAAAGCACCTGCAGACCCGATTTTAGTGGTGGATCGGTAGGTTTATCATTGTGTTTTCCTGCACCCAAAGGTATGAAAACTTCGAAGACTGGGAGCAGGAAAACACAATGGTAAACTTACCAGTCAATAATTAAAATTGGGTTTGCAAGTGTTTTTCAGAAAAGTATGACTTAGCAGACAAGTTGCATTTTAGTATGCAAATCGAGATTAAACTAATCCTGAAATTTCAGCCGTTAATTCGATGAGGTGCAAAAATAAAAAACTTCAAAACACCTTATTCAGCATACATTCTGAATAATGTTTAAAATTTACTTAACTAAAATAGAGTTTCATTGAAAAAAATGATAAAGGAGGTTTCAGCTAAAACTGATTTTTATTGATTTCCAAATAAACATAAATGAGGATAAGCAGATGATTAATTTAATTTTCTTCTACAACAAAAAATAAATATATTGCATCATTAAATAGTATTTTTGGAAAGAATTTCTGTGATTAAAGAAGTAAAACAAATATTAGGAATGAAAAAAACCAAGGAGTGAATTAATTTGAGAGATATTGCATTTAAATAATATTTACAAATAAAAAGTTTGAAGAATAATATAATTAATAGATTTCTTGTAAAGTAAGTATCCAATTTTATTATATTATAATAAAAGTGGGTTTATCATCCCAACATACTATTTCTGACATGTTAGTTATAGCTAAAAACATTGTGGGACATTTTAACTATTTTGTAGTGCATGCTCAAAATTTGAAAAGGTTCAGTTATATTTGTATATGAATCCAAAAAAAATTTAATTATAAGAGTAATTAACTGTAATTAAGCATAAGATGGAACTCAAAATATGTTGAAAAGATTGCGTAAATTAAAGCGGTCTCTTTGTCTTTATGCTGCTGAAAATGAGATATAAAATTTAAACACAGTTCAATGGCAATTACTGGAAAGTGTAAAGAAATTATTGTCATTCAAAGTAATCACAACATTGATGAGTTCAAATGATTCTATCACAATAGAAGTAATACCAACAATGAACATAGAAACATTTTTTGGAAAAAGAAAGTTCAAATTATTTTGGTTGTTTGATTGTGATACAATGAATGCAGCATTAAAAAGTGAATTGGGAAAAGATTTTCATTTGTGAAAAATGAAAATATTTCATTGTTTTAGCAACTGCTGGTGATTGATCCTCCATTTAAATTGTCATTTTTCATTGAAAAATACAAATCTGGAATTAAAAAATAAAACTATAGAACTGATACATGAAGTTCCAAATCCATCTAAAAAAAGAAAATTACAGCATAAAAACACTACTAGTGATGTCGATATAGATGATCCAAAACAGAAGACATCAGAAAAAAGTTTGTCTATTTTTTTGGTAATATTTTGATGAGATTGCAAATGAACAGGAGAATAATTGACACTAATATTACATCTGAAATAAATTGTGAAGTAATAGTAGAAAAAGAGATGACTGTCTTAGCAGGAGAGTTATTGGATAAAACAGACATTTTATTTGCATGAAAGAAAAAATATAATAAAACTTTTCCACTTATGTACAGCTTGCACGAAAATTCGATACTACTTAGCTATCCCGTCGACCAATTTTGCCAAATTATTCAAATTGCCATAATTTTTATTTTAAATAACGAAAGAACACAAATAAATTAGTATAGCATTAATAAAAATACACATAAAACGTTGAAATAAAAATCAGTAAATGATGTAAACATGTGTAACTTGCTTAAAGTCAAGTGAATGTGACATTTACAATCAACCATTATTGGCTTTTAATCTTATAGTTTGGCGATAGATTTTTGGTCAATGGGATAACTAAGTAGTACCGAAAATTCTTATTTGCACCTTCCAGTACTTCTTACAGTGAATACATTTTTTCTGATACAGGCCAAATTATATATATAATAGCGCTAAGTGTATAACGCTTCCGGAGTGAACTCATCCGGATTCCGCTTTAGCGTATTCCATTCAGCCATTTTTATTCAAAATTATTTTTTCGAATAAAACTTCAAAAAAGTTACATTTTTAGAAAGATTATTCAAAATAAATTAACATTTGAGAGATCACTTACATTCGGTTATGTACAGTAAACTCCCGCCTATCTGGCCTAATGTGGCAGAAGGGTAGGCCGGATAACAAAAATGCCAGATAGGTTGGAGTTCTATTAAGGCTGAATCCATATCAACTCAGGCAGGGGGGTTACCTTCATAGTCTCAGAAGTTTTTGAATTGAACATATGTTAAAATTTAAGAAAAAGTAAGATACTTGTATATTTTCATTTTGCCCAAAAAAATTCCTGGCCCGAGATACAGGCCGCCAAAGATGACATCCCCGGCATCCTTTCTCAGTTGCGATTTTCGATAAAAATTTTAAAGTGCTCTATCTCTAGAACGGTGCAAGATATTTTGTTGCGGTTTATTTTATTTTAAAGATAATATTCTTCTGTTTAAAATGATATACCCAATTTTGAAAAATGTATTCAACTTTTCTTGTGGCAGCCTTTTGAAAAAAAAAATTGTTTTTCAAAAAAAAATTTTTTTTTTGGAAATGCCAATCTCAAAAATTTTGATTTTTTTGCTGTTGATCAATACCATTGGGAACTACCTTCACTGTAAAGGAGAACTTCCACTTTTGAGTTTAACAAATTTTAGAAACGTTTAAAAAATTCAGAAAAGTTTACAGGAACAGTATATATACAGTTTCAGTAAAAGTCACTGAATTTTTTCTTATTTGTATCATATTTGTAAGGATAAGCCTAGTATATATCCTAAACAAGTTAGAAATTGCAATATCAAATGTGGCAAATGAGGTGCGTGCGTACTATAACTAGTTTTATAAATATTCAGATCTTGGTGCAATAAGTTACACTCTTGGGCAAAAAGGGCATGAATACAAAATTTATTATGATTCTACATATTAAATTCAGTAGTACGGAAGTAATATGAATTCATCTTAAAAGGACTTAATCGCCATGGCAACCTAGAATCATTACCTATCATGGTATATCTTTGAATCAATTATGTATTATAGGATTTTTAAATAGAATGAAGAAAACTTTTATTAATGTCTTATGTTTTAATTTGATTTTCATAGCATTTGAAGTGATACATACTTTATTTACAATACCGAACATAGTAAAACAATCTCAATAACATATATCAATTACACAGCAATACAAATTATATTAATACAAGTTAGAGTTCAGACAGATGGGCAGACAAATCGAATCCATAAAGACTTTCAACTATATTGGAAATTGTTAAAAGCACATAAATAGGTCGGAATTTGACTTTTAGAAATTTATGTCAATAGACGGAAGCATACTTGAATACTTTCATACAACCCTGTATTTTACCTACTATATGTACATACCACTATTTAGTAAAGGTCAAAATTAGCACTAGCCACCGGCCACAGGGCCAGTAAATGAAAAAAGTGGCTAGTGAAAAATTGTCTATCAGCGGCCACCTTCCGGCCACTTTTTTGCAAGGAGATAATAAAAATTTCTTTCATTTCATCAAAGATTCTACTTTTTTTAAATTCCAATATATTTATATTAACATATTTATTTGGGCTACTCAGTTTTATATTTAATACTTATAGAAATTTTACTGTTTAGCATTTTGAAATAAAAAAGTGGCCGCTAGTTTAAAGAAAGTGGCCACTTAAAAAATTAGTTCTACCGGCCAGTGGCCGCTAATGAAATTTCCCAATTTTTACCTATACTATTTAGCTAATATTTAACTAAGATTAAAACATCCTTAAAACCAGTGAAATCACACTTCCAGAGATTATCATCCATAGACGGCCATGTATCTAATTCTTTGCGTGGACCTGTATATCATTTTATCTATATTCTCCAAACATATCTTAGTATACTAAATGTAGTTCAGTGTAAAAATGCATAACTCATTTAAAAATCACCTTTAAGCTACTTTCATTCATACTCAGTAAACCCTTAAGATTTCGTTTGTGTAGCCCTGTATATGATCTACAGCCTTTATACACGCAACGTAATGTGGAAATATTTAATTAAACTTAAAAACTCATATCGCAACTAAAAATGCACCTCTAGCAATCATTGCTAATGTACAGTATTTCCAATAAGGTAAAGTATCCAAAATCTTTTGTGTGTCCCTGTAAACACTATGCACTTTCTATGACACAGGAAGTAATCTTTTGTAAACCTCTGCAATAAAGTATGTATCACTTCAAATGCTATGAAAATCAAATTAAAACATAAAAGACATTAATAAAAGTTTTCTTCATTCTATTTAAAAATCCTATAATACATAATTGATTCAATGATATACCATGATAGGCAATGATTCTAGGCTGCCATGGCGATTAAGTCCTTTTAAGATAGATTCATATTACTTCTGTATTACTGAATTTAATATATGGAATTACAGTAAATTTTGTATTCATGCCTTTTTGCCCAAGAGTGTAACACTTATTGCACCAAGATCTGAATATTTATAAAACTAGTTAATACTATGCACGCACCTCATTTGCAACATTTGATATTGCAATTTCTAACTTGTTTAGGATATATAGTAGGCTTATCCTTACAAATATGATACAAATAAGCAAAAATTCAGTGACTTTTACTGGAACTGTATATATACAGTTCCTGCAAAATTCTCTGAATTTTTTAAATGTTTCTAAAATTTATTAAACTCAAAAGTGGAAGTTCTCCTTTACAGTGAAGATAGCTCCCAATGGTATTGATTAACAGCAAAAAAATCAAAATTTTTAGGATTGGCATTTTCAAAAAAAAAAAATTTTTTTTTCAAACGGTTGCCACAAGAAAAGTTAAATGCATTTTTCAAAATTGGGTATATCATTTTAAACAGAAGAATATTATCTTTAAAATAAAAAAAACCGCAACAAAATATCTTGCACCGTTCTAGAGATAGAGCACTTTAAAATTTTTATCAAAAATGGCGAATTGGAAATGGTGCCCGGGATGCCATCTTTGGCGGCCTGTATCTCGGGTCAGGAATTTTTTGGGGCAAAACCAAAATATACAAGTATCTTATTTTTTATTGAATTTTAACATATGTTCAATTCAAAAACTTCTGAGACTATGAAGGTAAGATTTTTTCTTTGGCTGCCTGAATTGACATGGATCATACCATAAATATTTACTCATTTCCCGCCCACTCCCTGCTATGATATTACAAAACACATGTTACACATTTTAAGATAAACTTTATATATATACACAGTACATACAGTCATACAAAAATGAGTAAATCTTATTTTACTATTTATTAATAAATGATTGCACAAATATGAAAAGATAAACGAGTCAAAACTTACAGTTTTTAATTTAAAAAGGTCTTTGATAGATGACTGGCTTTTCCCTGTTAGCCCTCTTCTGCAATATAATGCCCCTCCATTTACGCAAGCAGATGATATCAGCTGGCGTCGCTTCTTCCTGCAGACAAATGTACTGCAGTGCTGCCTCAATCATTTTGAACCCTTCCGAATGTGGGATCAGATTCTTCCTGCCATTGTCCTCCTCTTTTTCTTTTGTTACTTCTCCCTGTGTCACCATTTCTACAATATCGTTGTCACATTGACTTCGTCGCTTGCCATTCTGTCAGGAATGTCCTCTGCATTGACATTGTCAGAAGTCGGTATATTTTTCAGCAATGAAAGAAGCTCATCGTCCACTTCAGTTTCCTACATGGGTTTATGTCCACCTTTCTGGTCCAAAAGACTGTTCCAAGACCTTTCAATCACTATGTTTTTAATTTATTTCCATACTTTTGCCACCCAACTTATGACATCTAGCATGTCAATCTTTTTCAAGGTGGTTATGTAGTCTTCATTATTATCAATCGCTGTTATCAACAAATGGAGAAGATGCCAGCGATACTTTTTTTATCATTTGAAAAATGACATTGTGTGGTAAAAATTCAGCTTTGATATCTCCTTCTGCTAGTTTATCAATGGACGTATGCGAAGGTTCTTTGTCAAGAATCAGCAGTTTTCTCGACAAATTGTTGTCTTTCAAATGTTTTTCTACAGTCGGTACTCTCTCGGCCCCTTGCAACGTTCCTCATTTTTTTTACTAGGCCAGATAGTCGGGAGTTTACTGTATATATTCTGAGATAACTTCAGTTGAAATTAGTTTGGCAGCTCAATCTCTCCCCTCATAAGTAAACATTCATTTGTATCTCATTCATTGTGAACTTTTATGCTTTGTTGGCAACATCTATCGGTAGTTAAAATAAAAAATAAGTTTCTTTTGAAATTCTTTGAACTCTGAAGACATTGGGAGAAAAAATAAATAGTATTTCTTATAAAATATAATTAGACTATCAGGAATATTTAATGCCATGTAGTACACATATATATACATATATCAATGCAAATAAAATCTTGTATTTTGTAGGGAAAATAGATTTGTAATTTAATAAGAGAATTTGAGAAAAAAAATCTGTTAATGCAACATATAGTGCAATTTACTTAAGTGATATAGGATCATTTTTAAAGATCAAAATTTATTACAGGTTTCTTTATACATGCTTTAAAAAAATCAGGATTTAATCCGAGTTGAACTTTTTAAAATTTAAGTTATATAATTATTATTTTGGCATCAGCTATCGGCAATTAATCCGTGAAGGACTCTTTTTTTTTTTTTTTTATCTATAAGAAATTGAAGGTTACTGATTTTTTTTTAAAAAGCAATGAACAAAGACGAAAGTTAAATGACAAAATAATTTAAAATAGCATTATTAGTTCTAATTTGCATGTTTTTTGTGAAGTAGCTCTTCAAATTTTGTGAGTGAAGTTCGTTCTTGCAAATTAAGTTTCAATGATAAATGGGCTGTTTTTATAACTATTTTACCCCCCACCTGATCCTATTAGTCAGATAAGATAAAATTTATTACTTCATAATTCTTTTTATGATGCAATGCTATATCATTCTTTTGGAAATGCAAACACGTCATTCTGACGGACTATCTTCTAGTTTACAATAATAAAAGATCTCTTATCTTCTGAAAATGCAGAATAAATTGCTGTCTTTGCACCATAATTTATGATATACCTAACGAATTTAATTATTAAAATATTTTTATTTCATTTGTGGCATTTTCTGTTTTTATATAATGTTTCTGTATTCAAAATCATAGTTTTAACTAAACTTTGAACTACATTGGTTTTACTATCTTTTCTATATTTTGTAGACATATTTTTATATATCAAGAAAATAGTTTTATTAATAATTGCATGTATTATACATTCATATTAAAATTACTTTACATATCAGCAATAAATTCCTTTGTCTTCAATAATGACAATAATGCTTAAAAAATGAAATTCTTACAACTACTCCGTATTGGCTGAGTACTCAGTCAAAATTTAGCCAAGTACCGAATATATACCGAGTACTCGGTACGGTCCGATTCTCCTCTTTTGCCGAATCTGAGAACCAGAATGGTAAAAACTACAGACCATGCACAATGCACAAAGAAAAGCTCTCTGCTTTAAAAAATAAAGTTATTTTTGTACTTGATATAGAGATTAACAGACTTGGCACGTTTATCTCTTGTCTGCAAAATTTCACCAAATCAGGCAACAAGCAGTGATAGATTCCCTAGTTCACTCAAATTATTAATTCAAAATTTTTATAATCAAATTTTTTTTCTTTTAAATATAAAATTTTAGAGCGTTTTTAAAGTAATCCGAAAATCGATTTTTCTTGAGATTTCAGATTAGCGATTTTTTTTCTAATGCACTTTATCACTTTTTGAGAAAAAAATGCCAAGGCTGTACAAGAGACATCTGTTTTAAGAGCTCTGTATCTTTCCAATAAAACGATTTCAGGAAGAAAAAAAATGAAGATTACAGGTGATGAAGATAAATGAAGATCACAGGTTTTTTTTTTTAGAAATTAGGATTCTGATCAGACCTAATGTTAATCTATGACAATTACGGGAACAACTTGCGAATTTGCCCAGACTCCACCATCTTGTTTCTTTCTTGGTCATTTATAACCACTTTATGCTTAATTAACAACATAAATAATAACAAACATAAACAACAACAAAAATAAATAAATAAATCCAAATAAAGAAATTTAAAATCGTCGATGATCAACAAAGAAACAAGATGGTGATCTCCGGGCGAATCCGCAAATAGTACCCATTTACGAAGTGTTGGGTTTCAGACTTTCATTTGATTCTTCAATTTCTTATTATTAATTAAATGTTTTCTTTTGTCTTAAACAATATATTAATAATTACAAATAAATGAGTTATAACAACAAAAATAAAAATTACCCCACTTTGGGTTTCAGACTTTCATTTGATTCTTCAATTTCTTATTATTAATTAAATGTTTTCTTTTGTCTTACACAATATATTAATAATTACAAATAAATGAGTTACAACAACAAAAATATTCCTTTAAAAATGTGTATAAAAGTTAGTTACGGAAAAAGGAAAAAAATAAATCATGTATCAGCAAAACTGTACTATTTATTATGTCCAATTCTCCAGTCCACGGAAAATAGGAAATGACGCTACTGTATTATTTGATATTCTTGAGAACAATTAATCTCATGTTTATGGTAAGATGTCTCACGATCTTACTTCTTGCTAGTAAAAGCAAATTTGTTAAAAAAAATTGTTTCTACAAATATTTTCAAAAGAATTAGTTTTTCCACGTTAGGCCTAAATACATATCACAATACTTTATATTTTTATAGTAAGTTAGAAACAAAAATATTTATATAGGTACTATACATTTAAAGACGAAAACAGTATGAATCTTGACTAAAGGTTTACCTTACGTGCTCTATTTGAATGAATAGTAAAATGCAAAATCAAACTAACTACGCCTACGAAAAGTTACGTCTTACGTTGGCGAGTTTAACGATAACGATGAATAGAAATCTTTAATTTTTATCATGCAATCGAATTTCGATTAATTATCTAAGTAAATATACTTATCATCGAATTTTTCTAATCATCAATGTCATCATCACGTCATCAATCACTAATAATAGCAGTTCCGTTGCTAGTGTAGTTAGTTTCTGCATTTTTCTATTCAAATAGGACTTCGCAAAAAAGTTTTTACTTGAAATTCACATAGCTTTCATCATTAAAGGTATTGTTTGTAAATATTGATATGTCTAATTTACTATAAAGATCTAAAATATAGTGATAACCTCCTGGTGCATTTAGGCCTAACTTTTGAAAAACGCAACAAAAGAGTAAACTCTTTAAATTTATTTCTAAATTATTTTAACCATGAAGCCTTATACTATATTGCCTTAACATGTGATTAAATGTAATGGTGAATATTAAGTAGATACAATATCATGATTTCAGATTTTGCCTGATGGGGACAAATTGACATTATAAATCGAGGTTTTCTGCTTGAAATTGACTACTTTTTCTCATTTAATTTTCATGCGCATTTTCAAAGGAATTTTTTTTAGTGTTTTAACTCATTTTTTAGCAATTATTAATATAGTATTAAAAACAAACGAAATATTTAAATAATAATAAGAAAGTAAACAGCTAGATAATAGTAAAAGAAAGTCTGAAACTAAGAGCGAGACAATACCCTACCCTACACTTCAAAATGAGCTAAATCAAAATCAAACCTGTTATGTAGATTTCCTTATTACAAAAAGGATCTGATTTTATTGTTATTTATTTTTTCTGAATGATTTTTTTGGTGACTATACTACTTCTGTCATCTTTGTCTATTTCAGGAAATTATTTTAAAAGAATTATAGAGCTCTCGAAACATATGTCTCTGTGTTCTGCGGTATGACCTTGGTGATTTTTTTCCCAAAACATCTGAAAATGCTGATTTGAAAATTGTCATTGATACTGATTACTTCGATTGCATTGAAAATTATCATTGTTGCCTCCATCAATTTTGAAATCTCAAGAAAAACTCACTTTCTATTTACTTTTAACTCTCTAAAATTTGCATTTTTAAAAACATTTAAAGTAAAAATGTTAAACTAATTATTCCTAAACTCCCAAAATCTCAACGTTTAAAACATTTTTTGGTACTTTTCGGTTAGCCGGGCACCAGTGTTATGTATACATGTATATGTCTATATACATGTATATATACATATGTATACATATATATAAATGTGGATATATATGTGTATACATACAATATATGTATACATATATGTATATATACTTATATATGTATGTATACATAACACTGGCGCCCGGCTAACCGAAAAGTACCCATTTTTTTTTTACTTTTCCAGTATTGGGGCATTAGTGAATTTTTAAAAGCTTGGCTTCACAAATTAAGATTTGGTGTCAAATCATGTAAACATCTATTAAAACAAACCTAATGAACTTTTATGCATGTGTATATAGTAAAAACTCAACTAACTCGCATGCTCGGGAAATGCTGATCAGGGGTGCCATTTCAGAAATTTCTTGAGGGGGGGGGGGGCAAAGATTTTTTGAGGGAAGTTATATAGCTATGGGTAGGATCCGGGCGTCTACCCCCTCCCCCCCTGCCCCCGAATGAGAAACGTAACCTGAATCATGCTTACAAAATCAGTAAAAACTTTGAATACAGAAACTCAAGAACCAAAGAAATCTTTCAGTTTAAACAGGTTTCCGTCTTAACAGGTAAAATTTCAATGTCTTGAATATGCAAAAAATTTCTTTTTTGACAGGATCCTATTATAGGTTCCATTTTTACAGGTATCCTCAAAGACCGTTAAACCATCCACTGTGTAGTATAGCTCTGAAAAGAGGTGTATTACAGTAAGACTTGTGAAAACGAAGCCTGTCTATAACAGAATTCTTTCTCGAAGGGAAAAAAATTTAAATTTCGAAGAAAAAACATCATACAATTTTACTTGCTAAGACAGAGACCTGCCTAAAATGGAACTTTTTTCTGGTCCCTTTTGACTTCTTTTTTTCAGGTTTTACTACAGGGGCGCCATTTCAAGTTTCCTGTCAAAGGACAAGGAAAAATTTTCTTTGCGGAACAGGGAACGTACAGAATTGTACAATGTGCAGAACTGCACAAAACTCACAGAAAATGGGAAAATCCCACACAATAAAAAAGCTCTGTGTGATTTTTTCCTAAACTTCTTTCATGGACTTGTAATTATTCTGCGAATTTTTTTAATTTTCGTGTAAGTCCACAATTTTTTTTTCTTCCGAATTCCGCAAAGTCAATTCGTCAATGGATCACAGAATAAAATCGCGAATTTTGCAAATTTTGAAAAAAAAAAAAAAAAAAAAAAAATTCCCCATATCGTTGCGGAAAAAAAATACTCATTTCTCCAAACGACCGTGAAAAATATTGCTAATTTCCCCAGAGATCGCGAAAAGGAACGTAGATTTTGTCAAATGATTGTACAAACTAAAATCTCGAATTTTGTAAAACAATTGCGAAAAAAAGCACAAATTTCGTCAAAAGATTGCACAAAAAATCACAAAAATTTAGTCAAACAATCGAGGGGAATTTCTTCAAAAATAAGATACAAAATTTCATGTAACTATCACGCAAAAAATTTAAAATATTATTAATCGGTGGTAGGAAAAAATAATCACGAATTTCAACAAATGATCCTGAAAAATAATCGGGAATTTTCTCAAAAGATTGCAGAAACAAATATGGAATTTCGTCAGTTGGTCGCAGAAAAATATTGTGAATTTCGATAAGTGGTCGAAAGAAAAAAACCAATTTTGATAACGGTTGCAGAAAAAAATCATGAAGTTCGTGAAATGGTCACGGAAAAAATCGCAAATTTCATCAGATGATCGGACAAAAAAATCATAAAGTTTAATCAGTCATGAGATATTCAGTCCACGAATGTCATGAATAGATCAAAATATTTGCAACTTTTGTGATCTATAGCATAAGAAAATTTTCATTAGTGATTTTCTGCAAGTAAAAGGTAAGGTAAAGCATTATTTGTTTCGAATTGCGTTTTCACTATTTTGAGGTGGGTTCGTGTTAATACTACTTTGAAAGAAATCCTGAATATTTTTCAGATGAAAAAGCTACATATTTGAACATTAATGAATACTATATATATCTTCATTTTCCTACATAAAAGGTAAAGTTTATATTAAAGATATAATTGTAGGCTTCTTTTACAATAATTGTATTAAAATATGAATTAATTTTCTTTCATTCTGGGTCAGGTTGCCTTTCAATGGAAATCTTTTTAGCGGTTTTCATATTTACATGAAATTACAGTCCTGCGTTAGGATAGGTTGGCGTATTTTCTTCGTTGTGAGTGAGGTGCAATTTAAGTTTTTCAGATTGTGCTTTACCTTTTTCGGTCAGAGTCGGGATGACCTGGTTTTAAACAAGGAAGTCCTGAATATTTTTCAAATGAAAAACCATAGATTTGACTATTAATGGTGGCCCATAATAATAACCCATGTTCATTAACATGTGTTCATTTTTTGTACATAAGGGATAAAATTATACATTACTTTATTATAAACGTGTTAAAATATGGAGTAATTTTCTTTTACTTTGGTATTTGGTGGAAGTTTGTCGGTTTATGGGTTGAAGAAATTGTTTTGTCAGTGCGCACAGGCTCCATTCCTAGGCGTTGAAGAATTTTGAGAGTGTACCATATATAATATGATTTTATAAAGCAAATAATTTAATAACATTGCAATGATTGCAGTAAATATAATGTGACACTAATAATGCGGAAAAGTAAAAAAGTCGGATAATTAAGAACTTGAATTATACTCGCCCCTTCAACCTCCCCCCCCCTTCCCCCCCAAAAAAGAAAGAAAAACTATCTGAAAAACTCTACTCCTGAATTTCTAGCGATGATGGCACTAGTTTTCCTGTGATCAAGTTGTTACAGAGCTGAGAAGCAATTGATAAAATAAAATGTGTCTCATATATTTTTTAAATTAGCCAAAGTATGATATATGTCTCGCTTTAAGAAAGTTCAAATAAGAAATATTTTTTATAATTGTTAATTTCTAAGTATAAAGCATTTATTTAATGCATATGTTTTTATTGCAATCAAATTGGATAAATTGTTTTAGCGTTTGAGCATTTTTAAAATTTTTGCTTGAGTTGGTTCAATCAATTGATGGTTGATAAATTTTCTGAAAAATCAAATTCCTTGGTGGGGGCTATTGCCCCCCCAGCCCCCTCAAATGGCGCCCCTGGTGCTGATTGCTGGATTATTGAAATGTCCAGATAGTTAAACACTACAAATTTTTTTATTAAAGAAGGGTGGGAAGGTGCATCGATGTAACAGTGAAACAAGAAAATGATTTATTGACCTATAGGTAACCTAAACACATTCAATAATAAAATATTCTTCAGTAAATATTTTTAAAATATAATATATAATAAATATCTTTGCTAAACATTTATTTTTAAATAATCATGACTCCACTTATTCTTGGGTAAGTAAAACAATAAAAAAAAAATAGTTTAGTAAAAATACAAACAACAACTTTTTTCAACTGTTTATCAGAAGAGAAAAATAAAGGAGTTCTCCGAGTTTCTCTGGTTAGTTGAGCTTTCCAGTTATTTGAATGCCAGATAGTGAAACTTTTACTCTATATGTATATATCTAACATTTTATTTATGTATTATTATTATTATAAATTTTTTTATGTGCTATTTACTTCTGTTTGTATATAAAAGTAGACAAGTGGCTTGCTTATGTTAAATAAATAGTATAAATATTGAAAAAATTGCTTGTGTTTATGAAACAGTGAATATGATGCCAGATCATATGCATGAAAATTTCCTTCTCTTGCCAAGAACCAATTATCTCACCAAAGCTCCTATACTAGGAAAGTACCATTTTTTTTATGATAATTAAAACACATCTACACATTTTTTTGTTTAAAAGTGTAAATTTTTTGTATGTTATTTTACTGGCACTTTGAATAAATTAAATCTTTAAAGTTTTGACAAGTTATCACCATATTACCATCAAATCTGCATAAATTTATTATAAATCTTTTTAATATTATCTACAACTTTTATTTTGACAAATTTTTGATAGGACCAACTCAACTCTTTCAGCAAAAAAAAAAAAAAAAAAATAATAATAATAATAATAAACACAAAAAAGGTGGTGATGGAGTGTGTGTGTGTGGGGGGGGGGGGCAGTGTAGAAGGTAAAAAATCACATCCCCATTAATCTGCCACCAAGGCAATGAAAAAGTATTATTGGCATGATAAAAATTTTTGACAACCCTGAGAGATGCTGTATATAGGGTTGCATTGTTAAATGTGTGTGTGTGGGTATCTCGTTAAAAGAACATTACAATTTAAAATATTGTGTGTGGTTCATTTAATGAAACAATCACCACACCGCTTATATTTATTATCTAAATCTTCTTAATAATTATCGGTACTATCTGATTATCCCATCGACCAAAAAACTATTGTCAAATTGTACAAAGATTAAATATCAATATTGGATAATAATAAAAGTTTTATTTACTTGCCATTAAACAAATTACACATGTTTTTTACACCAGCAAGTGATTTTTAATTTGACATTTTATTTTCCTTTTTATTAATATTTCACTAATTTATTTGTTCTTTCCTTATTTAAAATAAACAATTATGATGTCAATAAACGATTACCTCATGATATTAAAAGAGAAACAAATAGATTAGTTTAAAATGACATCATGAATATTCATCCATCAGTCGCTCGAAAGTGATAACTAAGATAGATTAAATATACAACAAATTAACAGCTTATAATAATATACTACTTTTATAAGCTAAACTATATATAGGAAGTATAGAACCAATAAAAAACATGGCATCATGTTTGATTTTAAATAAAATGCTAGCACGTGATATATATATTCCATTTTAAAGTATTTTGTGGATGTGAGATTTGTTTTTAAGTGATGATTTCTCTGTCAGAATAATTAGTGAAAATTTTGATTTATTTTTATATTTATTTTGGTTCAACCCTATATGTAATGTTTACTTACATTTTATAGTTATAGTATATGTTTGCGTTTACTGGCTAAAAAAGGAGCATACAATTCTTTTCAATCTTCCATTAGCATTGAAATTTATTATGTACCTTAATAAATTCGATTATTACATTTAAAATGCTTACATTTTATTCACAAATGCAATATCTTAAAAATATCTTTTTGTTTATTGTTTAATTTAATAATTCTGCCTTTAAAATGTAAACTATTCTTTGTTTTCTTTTGTCCAAAATCTTCTGAATAAATCAGATTTTGTATTTGGTATGTCAAGCATCTGTCATCATTAAAGAAACACTATTCTTTAGTGATTTTTTTAAATTTAAATTCATCAATTATCCTAACTTAAAATTTTAGGATGGCAACATTCTTCAATTTGTATAATTTGGTGAAGAGATTGGCGATTTGTCTAATTTAGCAAAATTGGTCTACAGGATAATCAAGAAGTATGCAATTATACCTTTTTTAGTAACAAGTTTTTGATAACTGCTAATGTATGATATTGATATTACTAAAAATATTCTCAAGGAATGAAAAATAAATGGGGTTAAGAAAAAAATTATTGTGTTAACATGATTCTGATAAAAGCAACACTTGCAGAAAAATGAAATTAAAAACTCGTCAAAAATGGCCAGATAAAATTGTTAAACTGGGTTTATCTCTAATTTTGTTTTTGTTGGTGAGACTTCGAAATCTACCAGTGCCTCTAAGCCGAGCCAGCAGGGATTTTTTTAAAAACTTAATTTGGGATAAAAATTTGTCAAAGTTAGAATTCTAGCTAATGATTTATGAATTTCATTGATGCTTCAATCGTTTATTTGTACTATTGTGCATTAAAATCTTCGATAATGATCTATGTTTGAATTTTTTTAAACAAATTTTTATCATGTTTACCGAATATTGAGGCTAAATTTATTTCCATTATTTTATGTATTGGACAGTTCATGCTGAATCCTTTTCCTTACTGATATTTATACATGGAATTGATATGTTACTAAATAGGTACACATTTTAAGTATTAAAATAATTGATGCCATTAAAGCTATAATGAATGATTTTTCAGGAGTTTCATGTTTAAAAAATTTTCAACAAAAATGAAACCAGTTATATTATATTAATTTAAAAATTCCTTTAATTTATTGTTATTTATTTCATCTTTTATCAATTAGTGAGCTAAATATATTATATACATTCATTTTAGTATTTTTTTTATTAAGATACACTGCTCAAAACAATTAAAGGATATTTGAAGTTTTATATAAAATAAAGATATAAACGAAATTTTTTTTGCCGAAAATAGAAGAAGAGAATCACAAATGCAAATTTTTCTGGTTTTCAAACTGTGGAGTATGCAAATTTTGAGTTCGACGTCAAAAACGTCGCTTCAGCGGCAGCGAATGAAATTTGACTTTCAACTGGATAAAAGAGAATGAAGACAAGGATGATTGGCATTCAGTGATTGCTTTGTTTCGATAAGTACGATGTCTCAGCGAAGTCATTTGACAGATTCAGAAGCTTTGAGAATTGTTGGTAGGTTAGAAGGGGGCCAAACTGAAGCCGAAGTAGCGCAAGCCATTGGAGTGTCACAAAGTGTCATTTCCAGGATCTGGAACTGTTTTTTGGAGAGTGGATGCGCACGCCGAAGACCAGGGCAAGGTCGTAGACGGGCAACAACGCCCAATGAAGATCGGTATTTAGCATTAACAGCTCGGAGACACCGAACCATGAACGCTACTCTTCTCCAACAACACCTTCGCTCGGCTACAGGCACCACGATTTCAACTCAGACTGTCCGAAACCGGCTCCATGCTGTAGGTCTGTATGCTCGCCGACCGATGGTATGTGTTAGATTAACATCAAGGCATCGTCGCGACCGCAGGGAGTGGGCAACCGAGCATGTCAACTGGAGGAGAAATGAATGGAGCAATATTCTGTTTTCTGACGAGTCCCGTTTTTCTGTGCATCCGGATAATAGGCGTATTTTCATCTGGAGGGACCGTGGCAGTAGGAATAATCCTGCATTCGTGCACGAAAGTGTCAGATTTGGCGGTGGAGGAGTGTTGGTGTATGGTGGCATCTCCATTGACGGGCGCACTGACCTCTACATCATTCGAGATGGAGCTCTGACTGGTCGCCGATATAGGGATGAGATCCTCAGACCTATTGTAGTCCCTTACGCTGCAGCAATCGGAGATAACTTCATTTTAATGGACGATAACTGCAGGCCACATCGTGCAAACCTGGTGGAGGATTTCCTTTTCGAGGAAGGAATCGTTCAAATGGAATGGCCAGCATGTTCTCCAGACTTAAAACTTTAGGATGGCAACATTCTTCAATTTGTATAATTTGGTGAAGAGATTGGCGATTTGTCTAATTTAGCAAAATTGGTCTACAGGATAATGAAGAAGTATGCAATGAAGAAGCCAGCGTCTTCTCCAGACATGAATCCAATCGAACACGTTTGGGATGCTCTAGGAAGACGAGTTTCTGGCCGCCAACAACCCCCACAAACTCTCCAAGAACTGGAAAGAGCTCTTCTGGAAGAGTGGGGCAGAATACCCCAACTCGTCAGTAACAGCCTCATTGAGTCCATGCCTCAAAGGTGTTCAACATTGCTGGCTGCCCGTGGAAACCATACCCCCTGCTGAAAATGATTTTCTTTGAAGAAAACACCTTTTCTTATTCTTTTTTTCTCATATGCACAAATTGTGTTTTTATCCTTTAGTACACAAATGCGCAATAAAATGCATTTTTTTCTGCCATACATGTGTAATTTATTCTCATATAACCTACTATGTCTGCCGACCATGTATCAATCAGCTAAACAATTTACCAGATACAAAATCCACCTAAAACTGCAATATCCTTTAATTGTTTTGAGCAGTGTATTACAGTACACAAATATATTATATACACATTATGTATTTCCTTATTTTCTTTATTTTTTAGGTGGTTAGCCATTCTATGTGATTCTTCCGTTACAAGATTGATCTGTATAGATTTTTAATTTAGTCCACCCTTTATCAGAAGTATAACTGTGTAGTAAAGGTATTTGAATGGTATATTAAAGATATTTTACTTCTGTAGTTTGAAATAGATATTTTTGTTAAGCTAAATCTTGAACTAGTGTGATTTTTTTTTTTTTTTTTTTTTTTTTTTTTTTTTTATCAGAACCTGATAATTATTATGAATGGATATTAATTCAAGATTGACAGATATTTAATGGCTTAAGAAATTGTATAAATAATCCTATTAAAAACTATTTTTATTGTATTTGTGAAATTGGATTAATAGTTAAAAATTAATTTAATAAAAAAATTTGTTTTAAAAAATGCTGTAATAACAATACACATTCTTTCTCTTTCTTTTTTTAATTACATAAATACTATTTCACCTGAACCAAGGATAGGAAATTTTCAGTAAATCCTACCAGTCAGCAAGATGCAACATGTAAAATTATCATGACTACAAAAATATTCAAATTTGTGTGACTACAGAAGTAAATCTTTATTACAATGTATTTTTGTAGTAACATTTGTATACATTTTTTGTATAAAATTAGAAAAGATACATGGATAAAGAATGTTTATTGTGAAATAAAACTTAGTGTTATGTTCACATTACAATAATTTCATAAATGTTAAATATGGCCATATATATATATATAAAAATTTGGTACTTTTCGGTTAGCCGGGCACCAGTATTATATATACATATATATATACGTACATATATGTATATATACATTATATATATATGCATATATTTTATATATGCACACACATATATATGTATATAAATATGTATATATACATACATGTATATTATGCATATCTATGTATACATAATACTGGCGCCCGGCTAACTGAAAAGTACCAAAAATTTATATATATATAGTTGAATTTCCCTTTAACGAAGTCCCTATTTAATGAAGTTTTCTACTTAATGAAATTTTATGCTGAACCTTGACTTTGAACACCATTAACATGCAAATTAATCTCCATATTATGAAAAATATATTCTATATATAATGAAATTCATTCCACTGTCGTTCGTGTATAACATTCAAATGGAGAGGTTGTTGTTGTGATGAATGTGTGAATTTGTTTCATTGGATTGTATAAAAATGAAATTTTTTATTCATTTAATCATTTCCATTCAAAAGAAGAAATATTAAAAGCCTTCGATACAATAAAAAAGGAGATTCCAGTTTCACGAGAATGTTACAGATGAATTGTTCGGGTACTTACAAAAATGCGAAAATTTTTATGAAAAATGTATTTTTTATAAGAAATCTGTACAAAGTAATATTACAGACTTTTTTAAAGTTAAGAAATTGAAATACTAAGAAAAAAAAAAGAAAAGTTATGCTATGCTTCCGTTTTTGTTGATCTCTCTTTGTTGTAGGGATTTTTAGACATTATTCTAATAAAATTTTTCTCATATGTCTACATTGCTTAAAAAAAAGTTACTGCCTGAATTATAATACATTTTCCCAACACTTCCATTTTATGTGTATTTTTCATTTCATGCATGTGTATTCTATTATACAAATTTCAAGAATTTGAGTTGATTTCTATTTAACGAATTTTCTTTATAACGAAGTGTTTAAAGGTAACAATTGGACTTCATTAAATGGAAGTTTCACTGTAATTTCAATATCCTGCAGTTTTAAAAGAATAATAATATAAAAAAATAACTTACTTCATTAATAAATCTCTTCGATACTGGTAAATTGATTGATGTAATTCCCCACCTCCAGGCTAAACAAACTGCTTATCTACAGATTTGCCATTCTTCTTAATATCATATGCAGATGTGTGGCACGCAACACTGCAATGAATGTGACATCCTTATAGATTATTCACCTTTAAATGCATTTTTTAGTGGTAAATTTTGTTTAAGTTGTAATTGGACAACAGTAAAGTAAACACGTGCCTCTTATTTTTTACCAAATCTGACAATATTGGCCCTATAACATGTTCAAATATTATAAGCCTGCATTGGCAAATCTACAACATATGTACCTGTGGTAGCAAATCCTCTGGCACACCTTTTTTTTTTTTTTTTTTTTTTTTTTTTTTTTTTTTTTGTAATCATCAAACAGATATAATTTATTATTTGTTTTTATAATAAATTAAATTTTGTTTTATGTGTACAAGCTATCAGAACATGTATAGTGCAGTAGACCCCCTCAAATCTGCACAGCTTGGGACCAGAGGTTGTGCAGATTTTAGAATTTTGCGAATTTCTTGTTATTGCTTTGTTTACATTTTTTAAACAGTAATTTGAATGTAATAATGCAATCAAAATTATAATGAATTCTTGCAGTATAAAAAAATTTTAAAATAATTAAGTAAAGTAATAATGTAAAATGATAAAAAGATAATTAAAAAAATTATTAACAGTAAAAGTCAAGTAAATAATGAATATAAATAATTAAATATACATAATAAATGATGAGATACATTTTCCTTTTATTATTCAATGAAACTTTCCTCATAAATGTACCCTATTAATTAATTCACATCAAAATCATAAAGTTAGGAAGTTTTATTTTAGGTTTAGCCTGTCTTAATAACCAAAGAACTTGATTAATATTTGGTAAAAAGATTGTGATTACCAGATATATCAACAATATCTTGATTTTTTTTTTCAGAAATAAATTTATGCTTCCTTCATGAAAAACCACAAGTTCAGTCATATTATCGAGAATTACATATTAAAATACATATGGAATGATATAAAACTAAAAAATTCTGTAATTTTGCCCCTAAATCTGAACTGCAAGTTTCATTGTTTAAATCTGCAATGATGTGCGGATTTTAGGTGTTTGCAGATTTAAGGGAGTCTACTGAACATTCATACTTCAGAAAGAACGTATTTATTTTTGTATTGGTTAAAACATTTTTAAATAATCTTGCTCTCTGAAGCTATTCATTGACTTGTTACAACTTTGCCTTTCTATAAGCATTTTATTTCATTAAACATCACTGCAATAAAATTAAAAGTGGGCTGAAATTTTCTATTTTAGTAAAAATAATAATGTATGAACCAGATATAAAGCATTCTCCATTGAACTTATTAAAGCAAAATCTCATTAGTAATTAATATATTTTTTATGCAACTTGGGTTATTTTAAGTTAGATATTCTATTAATTGTAATTGAAAAAAAATTAATTACAATTTTTATGTTTTCCCTTATTGTAGCACATGTCACTTCAATAAATTAAATTTTCAGAACAAAATTCCATAAAATTATTGGTTGATTCCAATGTGAAAAAAAAAATTAGATTTCATTTTTGTTCTTAATTACGTAATTCATTAAAGTGACTGATTTTATTAACTACTGTTTCGTATAAGCAACCTTTGCTGCAGTATCTTTTTATTTAAATCTTCTTCAAATTACATTGTTGATAATGATTGTTTGTAAGGCACATGACTGTAAAAACATTTGCCACCACTGCTATAGACTAATGAGAATCTTTCAAAGTCTTTGCCATCTTTTAATTTTGTAGACTTAGCAATGCAACTTTTTACATGTCTGCTATTTTTGTAGCTTTTAAAATTTTGGATTAATTCATTCAGAACTTTCTAAAAATTTAGGAGCCAAAAATTTCTAAAAAATATTATGTGCTACTGAATGACGGGGAGTGTAAATGAACTGGACTTTTTTTCAGTGATAATTTTTGTTGGTACTAATTATTTAATCAAATTAATTTTTAAAAGGGATGATCGAATTTGATGTTTAAATGTATTCTTAAACAGTATAATAATCTTTTTCTGTTTTGACTTTTAATAAAAATCATAATTATGAGTTTTAAATAAATCTTATTTTTATTCAAAGCAAAATTAATATGTTACACAACAAAAATTTGCACATTTTTTTTAAGTGCACTGAATGCTCAAAAAATATTTACATCATTTAATTCAAAAGCCCATTTTCTAGATATTTGTTGTAATCAGATCAGTACTTTCAAAGACCACATAAATCACTAATTCAAAAATCAGTAAAAATTGTGCTATACAGTAATACTGTATATTTTAAAGATCTTTTCTCGTACTAATAAAAAAAACTTTGATCTTTAAATTTTTAAGCAGGTAATCAGTTATTTATTTTATGGCAAATAAAATAAAAATTAAATTTGATTAAACATTGTTTTGCATTACAAGAAAAACTTTTACTTATGCAAGTTTTGTAATGTCTGAATTACTTGCATATGTAGGCCATTTGTTTCAGGTCAATATTAATTTTGGCCAAATACTTTGGAATTTACTTTGCCCATTTACTATTCAGGTTTGTTAACACGTTGAGTGCCACGGTGAGTGACACTGAAGCGCTGAAAAGTTTACAATGTTTTAAGTAATTTTTAAGAAAGTATAATTCTGTAATAAATAAAAGGTAGGTAAATTCTAAATAAATGTTCAGTAATTACTTAAACAAAATATATATTTTTTTAGTTTTATATCATATTTTAGACATCAGTGAATGACGCATTTTAAACGGAAAGTTCAGTGTCAGTTACTGGTGAATGACGTGGCGCTTAACGTGTTAAATATTTAAATTGTAGTGTTTCCCCTAGGCATTTTCGTGAGGGCGCAGCGCCCTGCCCGTTTTTTTATAGCTGTAAATGCGCTCTGCCCATTTTTATATAACTGCAAACGCGCCCTGCCCGTTTTGGGTTTGCAAAATTTTGCCCTCGGCATGTTTCAACTAACGAATCTTAACAATACGTCGCGAAAAAATCCGGAAATTTGCAATCGATCGATGGATCTGAAATTCTAGAATTGATCGCGGGAAAATATTGCAAAATTAGTCTATCGATCGTGAAAAAATATTGTGAAATTCATCAGTCGGTCGCGCAAAAATATCGCAAAAAAAAAAGTCTGCCAATCGCGGGAAAATATTGTGAAATTCATCAGTCGGACGGCAAAACAACTGTTTCAGCCGGACGCAGGAAAAATCGTGAATTTCGTTAATCTAACGTCCGAGAAACTAAAAAAATTCTCCAATCGCTCACGGGGAAAAAATCGCGAAATCTGTCGCGGAAAAAAATCGTGTAATTCGTTTACGTTAGCATGAAGCAAAAACCGTGAGTTCCGCCAGTAAGCCCCGGAAGTTACCCAATCGGTCCCAAGAATAAAGCCTGCAAAATTTCCTAATATGTAGAAGGAAAATATTGCCAATTATGTTAATCGATCACAGGAAAACAATCACGAAATTCTCCAGTAGATCAAAATCTCGAAAGTAGTCGATTGGTCGCCAGAAAACCCCCTCAAAATTTGCCTAAAAGTTGCTAGAAAATAAAGCGAATGTCATCAATCAGTCGGAAGAAAAGAAATCGCGAAATTCAAAAATCGCATCCAGGAAAAAAATCGCGAAATTTGTTAATCATTCGCAGGGAAAAAAAAATAGTGAAATTCGTACACGATAGAGGGGAAAAAATCTCTGGAAATTAGCCAATCGATCCAAAGAATAAAACCTACAAAATTCGCTGATAGGTAGCTGGAAAATATCGGCAATTATGTTAATCAACCGCGGGAAAAGAATCACGAAGTCTTTCAGTTAGTCGCGGTAAAAAAGCCGCGAAAATCGTCGATCGATCGCGGGAAACGCCCTCGAAATTCTTCAAGGGATCAAAAGAAAAACCTAAAAATGTCCCAATAAGTTGCTGGAAAATATCACAAAAATCGTCAATCGATCGCAAGAAAAATTAATTTCATCCATCGATCAGAGAGAAAAAACGAAAATTTCGTCAAAAGATAGCATAAAAATTATCACGAACTTCGTCAAGATTGCGCAAACAAAGATCGTTAATTCTGTTGATCGGCCGCGAAAAAATATTGCCAATTTGATCAATCGGTCACAGAAAAAGAATCGGCAATCAAGTGAAGCAAAAAACCCTAATTTCATCAAAGGAACGCGGGGGAAAAATGTGAATTTCGACAAACGATCCTGGTAAGCAATTGTGAATTTTACGAAATAGTCGTGGAAAAAAATCGTTAAAAAACCATGATTTTCGCGAAACGATCGTGGAAAAAATTGTGAAATAACCGAAACGATCGCGGGAAAAAAACGTGAATTTCGCGAAACGGTCGGGAAAAAAAATCGTGTATTTCGCGAAACAGTCGTGGAAAAAAGTCGTGTATTTCGCGAAACGATCGTGGAAAAAAATCGTGTATTTCGCTAAACGATCGTAGAAACATTGTGAATTTCGCGAAACGATAGTGGAAAAAATCGTGAATTTAGCAAAACGATCGTGGAAAAAAATCTTGAATTTCGCCATGTATGTGGTTGTAGTATTGTTTCTGATATCAAATCAATTATTATATTGCACAGATTAAAAATCTGATCCAAACAAATTAAAAAATTGAGTTTTTGAGAAAGTAGTCTATGAGCATACCTTGGAAACAAAAATTCCCCTGTTCCTTCCGCATAAAAATCTGAATTCCAACATATAACTAAATCAGGGTGATTCTAAGTAAAAAAAAAAAAAAAAAAAGAAATGAAATTCATAGTAAATTTTCTGAAACGTTACAGCAGAGGGGAATGCCGGGGGACGATCTCCTCTCGGCGCTAATTATGGATGTTTTCAGTGGCCCTTAGACAAAATTCGCGTTTTTTCATCGGTCTTTCGACGAAATTTGTGTTTTTCTCGCAATCCTTCGGCGAAATTCGCGTTTTTTCATCAATCTTTCGACGAAATTCGGGTTTTTTGTGCTATCCTTTAACGGAATTCGCATTTTACTGCGATCCTTTGACAAAAGTTCGCGTTTTTTCTGCAATTATTTGACGAAATTCGCGCTTTTACTGAAAATATTTGACCAAATTTGCGTTTTTTCCGCGATCTGTAGATGAAATTTGAGTTTTTTCCGTGATCATTTGACGAAATTCGCGTTTTTCCCGCAATCTTTTGACGAAATTTGCGTTTTTTCTGCGATCTTTTGACGAAATTCGTGTTTTTCCGCGATCTTTTGACGAAATTCGCGCTTTTTCCGCGATCTTTTGACGAAATTCGTGCTTTTTGCGCGATCATTCGACAAAATTCGTGTTTTTTCACGATCTTTTGACAAAATTTGCGCTTTTTCGTGATCATTTGGCGAAATTTGCGCTTTTTCAATGATCTTTTGAGGAAATTCGCACTTTTTCTGCAATCTTTTGACGAAATTCGCGCTTTTTCCGCGATCTTTTGACGAAATTTGTGACAATCAAGTAAACAGCAATCAAAACAAAAATTTCAAAAACCTTTTTCTTCCCTTTTTGTTCAGCTGAAGCGCCCTTTTTGTTCGGTTAAAGTGCCCTTTTTTGTTCACCTGAATTGCCCTTTTTTGAAGGAGCACCCTGCCCTTTTTTATTCTGGGGGAAACACTAAATTGTAGGCATAATTTCTTCTTCTAAATTTCTTCTAATTGTGAAAAAAAATGTGAATGTGTCATGTTTCTCATAAATAGGATGCAATGATTCAGTTTTATGATTCTGCAATTTTATAAGTGAGTAACAACATTGCAAGAATGATTTTCTTTTTCCAGGCAAAGAAAATGTCCACACCAAAGACAAAATTACCTCTGTGTAATCTTCCGTTAGTTTCTGACAATGAAGTTGCCATCTCGCTAGAAAGATTAATAGATTCTGTTGTCATGGAAGTGGCAGCACATAGGTCTGCTCTCCAACCTCAACAGGTACAGTAAATAAAAGATATTCTTTATTTATCTGCTTGATGTAATGTTGATGTGCACCTTAAGTCAAATAATTCATTCTTTTTAACTTTTGAAGCAGTACCTTTATAATTATTTAAAAATTTCCTGACTAAAAGTGATATAAACTATATCAAGTTTCTTGAATCCTTAATTTACCTTATTATAATTTGTTTTATTTAAATGTATGCATTTTGAAGAGAACGAGTATTTTTTCCAACTGGATTAAGTCATATTCAAGGCTGGAGTAGCACAATTGAAATTTATTCCAACAGAGCGGAAAATGTCCAGACCAGGAATCGAACCTGGATACTTGTCGTGTCATGCCAATGCTTTACCTGTTAAGCTATCTGGACGATACCTGTCTGACATAATTCCCTCTTATTTGTTGGACATTTGTCTTGTTTGTTTCATCATGTAAATGCTATAGTTATAGCTCAAATGAATGAAACTTGCGCTGCAGTTCGCAGCCATGTCCAACAAATAAGAGTGAATTATGTCAGACAGGTATCGTCCGGATAGCTTAACAGGTAAAGCATTGGCACGGCACACCAAGTATCCAGGTTCAATTCCTGTTCTGGACATTTTTCGCTCTGTTGGAATAAACTTCAACTGTGCTACACCAGCCTTGAATATATGCATTTTTTAAATAAATAATTGTTACAAACAAAAAAATTCCATTTAAAATTACTTAAAGGTCTTTTATTAAAATATATGCACTATATGCCTGTTGATTATCAGACACTTTCAATTTTAGACATCTTGTCGAATATTTAAAGATATATTTGTCCGAAATTTCTGGAACTTCAGGATTATGAAGACTATGTTCTACTTCATATATATCAACGGCGGTTTGATCAGAAGGACAGTTAGGGGGCCAACAGAAAATCAAAGAAAAAGAATAATGTTTGGGATCACCCTGTAAAATAAAATAAACAAAATGATCTATCGCTATAGTTTACATATATATGGATATTGTAGGTACAATATATGTATTCATTTGTGGAAGAATATAAGTATATTCATGGAGATATATCTTTTTTTTTTTTTTTTTTTTTTTTAAGTTTAAAAAAAACTGCATTTTTTTTTTTGTTTATATTATGAGGGATTTTTGCCAAATTTCATGACAGTTTCAGAAAAATAGACAAAATGTAGAAGAAATAATATGGTGTAATAGGAATGTAAATATATTAAATATTTGATGAAATATGAGCAGTTGAATGAAATATTTTGTATCTGCGCATGCATGCATGATAAAAAATATTTTTTTTCCATGATTTAAAAGTCAACTCTATGGAGCAACTCATAAAAAAAGCCAGTCTAATATCGTGAAAATTCAGAAAGATATTGGCAATAGACTGAGCTGATTTTTAGCTGTTCTCTAAAAACAGCTGAATGATAAGGGGTTTTCCATAAATTGCCGTTTTTAATTTTTACTTTTAATTTTCATTTTTTATGGATGCTTTTGATCTTGGAAAATCACCAGAACGAGCTATTCCAAGAAAAAAAGAAGTATCAAAATCTAAGCATTTCTTCTAAATCTACTCATTGACATTCATTAAGAACAAACTCCATTGCTGAAAGCCAGTTAAAAAAAATTACAATTGCCTATATTTTCCTGAATTTTCACGATATTTGACTGGCTTTTTTTTATGAGTCTCTTCATATATTTGACTATCAAGTTATGAAAGAAATATTTTTTATCGTGTGTGCAGATAAAAAATATTTCATTCATCTTCTCATATTTCATCAAATATTTAATATATTTACATTTCAATTTCACCATATTATTTCTACTACATTTTGCTAAAATTTCTGAAACTGGCGTTACATTTGGTTAAAAACCCTGCATAATATAAACAAAAAATATGCAAAAGATTTTTGAATTTTTAAAAAAAATCGATATGTCTCCATCAATATACGTTCTATTCTTCCAGAAATGAATACATATATTGTGCAATATCCATATATTCGTAAGCTATAGCAATAGATCATTTCGTACATTTTATTTTACAGGGCAACCCAAACATTTTTATTTTTCTTTGATTTTTTGTTGGCCCCCTAATTGTCCTTCTGATCAAATTGTCATTTATAAATATGAAGTCGAACATATTCTTCATAATCCTGAAGTTCCAGAAAAATCCGACAAATATATCTTTAAATATTCGACAAATTTCTAAAATTGAAAGTGTCCGATCATCAATGGCCATATAGTGTACATTGTACGCAATAAGGTATATATTTTAATAAAACACTTTTAAGTAATTTAAAATTATTTTTTTAATGATATAATGTATATGAATGATTTTAATTCAGATGATGAGCATGTCAGATGCTCAAAATTACTTGCTTTTGATATTTTAGTTGTACAATGTATATATTTTAATGAACACTTTTAAATAATTTTAAATAGAATTTTTCGTTAACAAAATATATATGACATATAGGACTGGATTATTTATCAATATATTATCAAATATTGACATTTTTTAATTATTGCAATAACAATATTGGAGTTCTGACTCTAAGAACGTATCACAATACCGATACCTAGGCTTTTACTCTAACCCGTACATCTGAAGAATATTTTTTTACCGACCGCAACTTCAAACACTGAAAGAAAGCACTGAATATTCAGAACCATTGAAGCAATATCCCCAACTTTCAATCGTTTCATTAGCGCCATCCATTCCCCGCTTCTTTCAAAGCACAGTATCCCCTACAGTAGGGTGGAGCGAAAAAAAATAATTTTTTTAAATCAAAAAAGGGGAGGTGCCAAAAGTTGCCTTTATACTAGTACATCATCTGCGTGCAATATTACCGCTGAAAAAAAATGGCTTGAGCCTGCACTTTTGGTCCAAAAGTCGAAATTTTGGGTAAAATTTGACATTTTAAAAAAAAAATTCTATAGAGATGGTTATTAGTTAAAAGTGTTATTTAAACCTTTATTATTAATGACTTAACATATTTAAACGATAAAACAATATCTTAGTTCTGTATAACTGGAATAAAACTGACAACTTTTGGTGAAAAAAAACATTGCCACTCTGTTGTATCATACAACTAATCATTGTTTAGAATACAGCTCTTACCTAGATGCTTTCAAAACTACCCAGGTGGTACCACGTGGAGGTGGCTGCATTTCATGTCACAACAGTGCATAGCTCGACCACCCTACCATCTGAACTCAATGTTTTATTTATACATTGAATTGTGTTTTTTTATCAAAGACTGGCATGAGTTTTCTATTTATCAACCTAGTACATCTCTTCTTTGAATCCACCGACTTTGGATGCTGCTGCTGTGATCTCCTTGACATAATTTTCTACTGTTTGTGTAAGAGAAGACAAACAGTGTAATTCAGTGTGGATGATAGTAATGTAATCTATTCAGCCGTCTATTATCTTCACGAAGACTGCACCCGATAAATGCATATTGATTAGAGGTTCTGTTACCACAACACCTTTCTATTGAAATAGATTCATATAATTAAGCACTTCAAGATTGATTGTCGATATTTCAGATTTTTGTATGCCATCATTTACTCTCATCTTTCAACTATTATGTGCTGAGCAGCTAGCTGTTTAATATGATGGCAATCGTCAGAGAGCATTGAAATAAGAATTTCCTTTGCGTATATAAAGTAACCATTGTCCTAAATAACCTTCTTTTAGTATTTGTTTTATTTCGTTTTGTGTGTTGTTTAGTAGCAGAGTAATTTCCCATTGAGTTTTTAGATCCCTTCTTTAGCTGTGGATTACATTTGATTGTAAATTATCCTGGGGCCAAACTTGGATAACATAGTATTTTTTGAATGAACGTAGAGACTTTGATGGGCAGTGAGTGCCAATCGAAGGCAGATAATTCTGTTAGTCGTTGAGAATGAACCATTACAATTGATCATATGCCACCTCCAAGTCCAGCGATTTTCCTCTGCATCATTTATTAGACAAAGTCGTTGGCAAAAATTATATTCTAATCCACAGGGATGCGCTGAACCAATGGGAAAATCTTTGTCCACGTGCTTATTCCCTTCTTATTTCAACTTTTGAAGCCATAGAGAGTAATTTTCAAACATTATTTCCTGAATTCGAGAAAAGTGTACTCAGCACATACTTGCTAGACATTTGCAAAGTTATTTCATCAAGATATTGCTCAGAAGAACTAGAGAATAGGAGCCCAAGAAACCTATCCTATGCATGATCGCTCACAAAGGCGTATAAAATTATTCACCATTATATATGCACTGATTGATCATCAGAGCCTGGTTCACTCACAAAGTATGTAATCTAAGTTTATGCCTCAGGATGGTTTACACCAAATATAATCCAGATCTAAAAAATTGGTCTGAAAACTTATGAGAAATTACTCGGCTACTAAACATCATAGAAAACAGCAAAAAAACAAATGCTAAAAAAAATTGTTTAGGACAATGGTAGCTTTTCACATCGAGAGCAAATTCTTATTGCAATTTTGATGACGATCGCCATCACATTAAACAACAAGCTTATCAGCATATAAAAAATGCAAGAGGTAGAGTAAATGATGGCATACTCAAAGATGAAATACCTAAATGTTGTAAAATGTTGTTGGAACAGAACTCCCAATCACTATGCAGTAACTGGATGCAATTTCGGTGAAGATACTAGAGGGCTGAATAGATTCCATTGATTACACTTCATTATTCTGCTTACATTATCATACACAAGCAGTAGAAATATACGTGAAGGAGTGTCACAGCAGCCATCACCCAGCGTCTGTGGATACAGAGAAGAGATGGACTAGGTTGATACAGAGAAAACTTATGCCAGTCTTTGATAAAAAATGACAATTCAATATATAAATAAAACATTGTGCTCAGATGGAAGGGTGGTCGAGCTATGCACTGTTGTGTCATAAAATGCAGCCACCTCCATGTGATACCGCCTGGGTAGATTTGAAAGCATACTCCAAACAACAATTATAGTCCAGACAATAGGGAATTTTACCTAGCAAAATTAATGGTAGTACTGGAAATCATCTTTCTAGATGTTTTTTGGGTCGCTGAATCCGAATTTGTAACTTCTCACCAAAATTTCCCCTGGCAACCTCCCCAAATTTTGGTAAAAAGCCCCCCCCAAAAAGGTTTTTATTAAAAAAATCAATTTTTTTATTGTTTTAGAGAAAAAGTATCTAGAAATTCAGAAAGTAGACAAAATTTCCAACAAATTAGATATATGACATTATGACTTAGGATGAAGGGGAAGGGGGGATCTGCCTCGAAACATGTGCGCGATGCTGCATAAACTAAGTTGCGCAATTCCACTTAACCACTCAAACGTTTACATTCGCCCTCCCATCTCCCCTCCGACCTTTCTCTATAAGGTTTACTTTAAGATTTTTGGGTCGCTGAATCCGAATTTTTAACTTTCCCCCAAAAATTTCCCCCCCCCAAAACCCCCACCAAATAGTTGTTTTTAACTTAAATTTCTTATTATTTTAGGGAAAAAGCATTACGAAATTCAGAAACTAGACAAAATTTGCAACAAATAGGATATATGACATTATGAATTAGGATGAACGGGGAGGGTAAGGGCTGCCTCGGAACATGCACTGTGGCGCTAAGTGCACTAAATGATGAAGTCCAGGCAATAGGGGATTTTATCTGGCAAAATTAATACTAGTTCTGGATTTCGACTCACTTTATGTTTTTTGGGTCGCTGAATCCAAATTTGTAACTTCCCACAAAAATTGCACCCGGGAACCCCCCAAAAATTTGGTTTTTGAGAAAAGCGCGCGGTGATTTTTCCGAGGCAGCCCCCTCTCTCCCCGTTTATAATACGCCATAATATCATATATCCTATTTTTGCAAATTTTGTCTAGTTTCTGAATTTCGTAATGCTTTTCCTCTAAAACATTAAGAAATTTAAGTTAAAAACAACTATTTGAAGGGGGGTTTCGGGAGGGAAAATTGTGGGGGGTAAATTAAAAATTCGGATTCAGCGACCCCAAAAACCTAAAGTAAACCTTATAGAGAAAGTTCGGAGGGAAGATGGAAGGGCTAATGTAAACGTGCGAGTGGTTAAGTGGAATTGCGCAACTTAGTCCACGCAGCACTGCGGCGTATGTTCCGAGGCAGATCCCCCCTTCCCCTTCATCCTAAGTCATAATGTCATATATCTAATTTGTTACAAATTTTGTCTACTTTTTGAATTTCTAGCTACTTTTTCTCTAAAATAATAAAAAAATTGATTTTTTTAATAAAAACCTTTTTTGGGGGGCTTTTTACCAAAATGTGGGGAGGTTGCTGGGGGAAATTTTGGTGGGAAGTTACAAATTCGGATTCAGCGACCCAAAAAACATCTAGAAAGCCGATTTCCAGTACTACCATTAATTTTGTTAGGTAGAGTCCCTATACGGTCTCTATTGCCTGCACTATTAGTTGTATGACACAACAGAGTGGAAATGCCTTTTTTTACCAAAAGTTGTCAGTTTTGCTGCCGCTATACAGAACAAAGATATCGTTTTATCGTTGAAATACATTAAGTCATTAATGATAAAGGTTTAAATAACACTTTTAAATAATAGCCAGCTCTATAGGAATTTTTAAATTTTTTTGAAAAGATGTCAAATTTTACCCAAAATTTCGACTTTTGGACCAAAAGCGCAGACTCAAGCCATTTTTCTTTTCAGCGGTAATATTGCATGCAGATGATGTACTAGTATAAAGGCAACTTTTGGCACCTACCAATTTTTGATTAAAAAAAATTCATTTTTTTTTTTCGCTCCACCCTACCCTACAGTGATTATCTGTCTTTCGTTAATACTAACTATTCCAATATATCCCAATACATGCTCTACGTTCTTCTGTTTCAACTACAAATTTCATCCGTTCGTTACTCAATAATGAATGTTGATATCAGTCACGTTTTAATTTTGCTGCTGCTATTGGTATAGACATATCAAGGCATATCTAGATACGTCATGGCATATGGCATTGATATGTTTCAATAACAAACATGAACAAATAAAATACGAGCTTATTAGTCTGGATTCGCGTAGTTAACTTATTATTCCTTAGCAGCTGAAAAGCTCCGCTGTAGAATAACCAATCATAGTCTGCTAATGGTCTGTTTGTTGATTGGTTACTTTTAAGCTAAGCTTCCTAGCTAGAAACGTCTATGCTATGCTCAGTGATCATTCGTTTTATCTTTTCTTTTTCTGTAGTATTATCGGTAAAATAAAGGTTTCCAGGTTGAATTTATTATAGCCTGTCTTGAAATTTTAGTTTAAAATGAATATTTATATTTAAAAAAAATTAATTAGTATAAAACTATTTTCAATAGTGATTTGAAGACTCATATTTCAAAAAAGGTTTCAATGTTCCATTCATGTAGTGAAAGATATAAATACTGCAAAATTTGATTTAGTTTCATTTATTACCCCCCCCCCCCCCCCGAAATATGCTCTTACTTTCGGGCAACAATTAAAGTGACGTTCCAAAAAAGTAATGTGTTACATTAGCCAGCATAAAACGAAGCATATGTGTCATTTCACAGTTAAGGGGACAGTTTACCTTTTCAACAACTTTGTTTATTTTTTTAAATATTGTTCAAATGGTTAAGTCCCTGCATTTCAATGTTCAAGTAACAATGAATTTAAAAAAAAGAATTACTGCATATTTTATTAAAAATTTTAAAAAGTTAAAAAAATGCCTTTTTAAAAATTGCAACTACTTTTTTAAAATATTTATATTTTTGCCCAATGTTTTATTTTAAGATTTTCAAATGTGTATTACATAAGACTGCACAAGGATTTTCAGATACATCTAATATTACATTTAATATAATTTTTTTACTGATATACGTGTATATGTATATAGTGAAAAGCGATGAAACACATATACATATTCATATGCTTTTATTAAAAGAAAAGAAACAAAAAATCTAAAGGCTAATTCCTTGTGTAGCTTTATCACATATATAATAAAGAATATACACCAAAAATTTTTTTTAATCTCTAACTCAAATGCAAAAAATGCCTTAGCATTTTAAAACTGGAAAGTGACAAAAATATGGACATGGAGAAAAAGCCATTTAAAATTTTAATTTGAATGAGTAATTGTGCTGAATGTATTAACAATATTTACAATATCTCGCGATATTATTGCCGTATGGGTAAAAATGAGGTGTCAAAATATTCACAATTAAACAGTCTTTCATTTAATGTTTAAAAAAGAAAATCGACTTTTTGACCAATTTTAAGGTAAACTGTCCCCTGAAATACTGATAATCTATACTGCAATTTTTTTTCATTCTAAGCTTCGCACATTTTCAATTTTTACACCTTCGTATAGGGGGTGAAGGTACTTTTAACTGCAATTTGTTTGAAAACTGCATCTCAATTTATCTTTGAGATATTAATTTTTTTTTGTAATTTTTAATACCATTTCTGTAATGGTGGTAACTGAAGTACTGCATTTTTGTAGAAAGTAAAGGGAAAATAGTAGATTACTATATATATATATTTTTTTTTTGTTGCCATTTTCCCAAATCAGCTGAAAAAAATTGTAATTAAAACACATGCTATTTAAAGAATGAAAATAAATGATTTCTGACAAAACATCGAGCTGTTGTAAATTATATTTAATTTTAAGTATCCATATTAATGTTACAAACAAATGAAGGTATATGAATAATTAAATAGCCGATTTCTTTTGCCGAGTTTATGACATCGTTTTTGCTGGATTTGTGTAATATTCCGTGATAGTGACGTCCTGTGCATACTTTTCTATAGATGTTGTTTATTACTGGATTGTAAATGTGGATTCTTCAGCGAATGCAAATGACGTCATTTTATGTAAAACAAAAGCGTGCGTTTCGTCTTAAAATGGAAATAAGTATTGTAGAAGTGCATCATTTTTACTCCAGTGGCTTTGAAATTCTCCACATGTGTAAATGCTTCACTTTTGAAAATAACACAACTGGAATCACACATTCATAAAACGTAAAGTTTTACAAAAACTTAGAGTGTCTTTATAGAGCAGCAGGGACCTTTGCGTTAAAATAATACTTGTTCGAGAGTTAGACTAACCAATGTAAGATGCATTATTTATTGTAACTAATTTTGCAAGTTTGCTATAAATTAATATAACAGTTCCTTCTTAAACATTTTATTTCATTGGAATTCGACGGGTTCCGACTGGTAATAATAATAATTTTTCCTCTTGGGGGGGGGGGGGACACTAAGTTCTGAAAAAGTGGAATTCCTGCTTCCTTCTTCTTTATCCATTTATATTAAGAATGCATTGATAACTTTAAGAAACAACATTTCTGCTGTATCTGCCATCCAATTAATGTAATCTAATGTAATGTGAGCCATCTAATTATATGTATATTAGCATGACATGTGACATTAAATCTATTTCATTTTTTGCCTTTGCTTTTCACTTATTTTAATAATATTAAAATATATATTTAATAATATTTTTAATAATATATGTAATAATATTAAAATATACTACGTCCTGAAGAATATTATATTTTAATTTATTTTTCATAATATACTCAGTCATTCTTGAGGAAATTAAATAGTTAAAATATTATTAATGAATAATGTATAAAATAGAAAGGATGGGGATGTACTATTTTTAAAGAAAAATGCTATGCAATCAATGGTATAAGTGCAAATAGATATCGAACATTGGTTCATTTTTCTAAGATATTTCTATTTTGTATAAATACGTGTGTATTTAAAGGATGCTGTGTGAGCAAATCAGTATAAAACATTTATTCGTTGCTTTCTGTATCTGTTTTTACACAAATTACTTCGACCTACCTTTTATTTTTTTAAATTGAGCATTTTTTCTGTTCTTATACACTTTGTGTTAGTTATCGCAATATATCACCAGTATGGATATTAACTCATTGATTTATTGCGATATTAAATTTCTCATATTGTCCACCTCTAATGACATATAAAATTTCCACCAAAATAAAATTGAAATGTGCATATTATTTATAATATAAATAAAATAAAATTGAATAATGAATTTTTGTTTTGCTATTGAATGTTCATTTTTTTTTTTTTTTTTTTTTTAATTTGGGACTTGTTTTACATTAAAAACAGATTAATGATTATAGAATGATTATCCTAATAATTTATATTAATAATTTTTAATTAAAATGTTCTGTTACTATGCAATGATTAGCTTTTATTTTATTTTTTAATTTAATTTAATGTATATCAATTTTTGTAGCATGTTCTAGATATATTTTAAAAATTGGACTGAAATTAGTAAAAGTGGTTCCATTATGATTATCAGAGTTGATGATCTCAACTTTTGCTGTTATTAGAATTCATTGTTATTTTTGTAAACGACAATAACAGTTGAAAATTTTATAAAAAGTAAATCCCATTTTGTATTTAATTGATGAAAATATTTGGTCTTGATTTCTATAAAAAATTGTCATTTGATTCCAATCAAATATTTGCTTGTCCACAGTATAACTTTTAAAATAACAAATATATTTTTCATGATGACTTGTATGTTTATAACACCAATCAAAATTAAATAAAAAATGTTATTGAAACAAATTTTACCATTTTTAGTAGAAAAATATACCGGTAATAACAGACATGTTTTCTAGAATAAATCATTAATTTACTGTTCTTGAATTGATTATAAGTGGAGTTACTTTTTTTCTTTAAAATGAACTTTTAATTATTTAAAGCATTATAGGTTTTTTAATTATTACTAAGACGAACTCTAAAGTATTTCTTTAAAGAAGCAGTTGTTGTAAAAACTGTTCCTGTTCTTTCTGATTACATTAAAAATGAAAACTTAAAATTAAATTGACAACGGGTTTAGCTTGAATTTTATGATGACTTTCAGAATATTTATAATGCAAACTGAAATTAAACACAAAAATGTTAATGAAGGAAATTTTATCATTTTTAAATCGAAAAATATATTTGTAATAATAGACATGTTTTCTTGGAAAATCATTAAATTATTGTTTTTAAATTGATTATAAATGGAGTTATTTTTCTCTTGATGACCTTGCAATTATTTAAAACATAATAAGTGTTTAATATGTTAACTAGGTATAATTAGATGCACTCTAAATGTTGTATAAAAAACAGTTATTGCAACGATTGTGCCTGTTAATTTTGATTACATTAAAATTGAAATACAGTAGGCTCCCTTAAATCCGAGACCCTCAAATCCGCATATTTTTTCAGCTGTAAACAATGAAATTTACAGTTAAGTTGCAGGAAAAAAATTCAAGATGGCGCCGAAATGGACGACTACCGCAATGTTTTTTTTACTAAATTTTTTGTTAATCATTCTCTTTTGGTTATTACAGCTGATTTATTACTAAATATATTTACATCATTTTTGATTTTGATATAAGTTAGCATATCTAAATCAAAAATTCCAGGATTCGAAATGGAAAAATCTACGAACCGGAACGCTATTTTAAAATTGTTTGCGGAATTTTTCTTTTTTAAATTATAGGCAAATTTATTTCTAAACATACAAAGCAGTATAAGAAAAGAATTCAAGACTCTAAATAACAATGAAAAAAGATGCAGAGAGCTCAATAAGCTATATATACTGATAATAGCATAATGACGTATTGATCTTACAATTGCTTTACCACTAGATGGCAGCATAGGACTTTTGGAATCAAATTGAATCGATTTCATCAGTAATAATTTAATATTTTTCGAAATTTTTATTTTACATAATTATTTTAATAATTACTTACGTTTAAACAAATAAATTATTTTAATATTTTACTTATTTTAATGTTTCACTTTATTCTAAGTATTCATTATAATTTCCCTTGCTTAACTACCAATCAATGTTTCAAAAATGTAAACAAATCAGTGACCAGAAATCCGCAAAATTCTAAAATCTGCACATCTTCTGGTCCCAACTTGTGTGGATTTGAGGGAGTCTACTGTAGTGAACTTTAGCTGAAAAGAGGTTTAGCTTTAATTTTATTAAAATGCCTACTAAGAAAGAACCATAGCTCCTCCCTTTTGAATTATTAAGTAATTTTTTATATATTTGATGACTTTGAAAGAAATATAATAATTTATTTTGCCTAAATCACTGAAAATAATTAAATACTATGAGAAAAATTATATTTGTGATTGCATTTTTTAAAGGCATCTGCTTAACACAGCTTCTCACTTTTTTTTTAAGTTTCACATTTATATCACTGATTTTATTTCATGTCTTATGAGCATTTCCTTCCAACAGTTTGCATCTAGGGAAATTTTTTCAAAATTAGGGTGGATGTGGATACACAAATTTAAAGAATACAATTCGTTATTAATTATGCTCCTTGAAAATTTATTTAGAGGTGCTCTAGACTTGCTCTGGAAAAACACTGCCTTTTCTTTTCCTTGCTCCTGTGCCATATAGAAACCTGAAAGAACACTGTTTATGATTAGCATTATGTCATTTACTGATTTTTTTTTCTACCAGAATATTAACATATATTCTTCATCCTTCAAATGACTGTATATTTAAACGTCACATACATTTTTCGAATGTCAAATTGTATATTTTACACACTTTAATGCACTTCAGCAGCTGATTCCATTATCTCAATATCAACTTATTGAAGTATCAGAGTAAAAGATTTTTTTTTTTTGACTACATCATAGATCTAAGAAGGTTTCTGTGACAATTTCTTTTAAACTTTTAAATGACATGTTTAATTCTATGATGTTTACTTATTATTCTTTAAACCATTGTAAAATTTAATCATTTTTATCATTACTCTAATCTTGCAGTTACCAAGAATGCATGTATGTATATTTAATTCATATTCTTATATTTTTATTTCTAGGTTCAGGAAACAAATGATGATGCTCTAGGCATTAATTCCCTACCTGATGAAATTATTGGGGAAGTTTTTGGTTATTTAACACAGAACCAACTGGGCCAGATTGCAAGGTATGTAAAGTTTGTTTTAAGATTTCATATTTAAATATTTGACATGGATTAAATATTCAGAGTTCTTCTAAGTTATTTGTTTTTCATGTATAAAATATTCATTTGATACAAAATTTTCAAAACTAAGACCAACCCATATGGTCATTCTTAAAAAAAAAATGATATGATAGATTTCATAACAATAACTTTTTCATTAAGAATTTAATATTTTAAAAGTATAAGCACAGATCATTATCTCTACTTTTTTAAATTATTTGTATACTTATGAAAATATCCATTGTATAAAATAAAAACCAGAAACTAATCACTTTGTGTGAATTTTTAAAACATAAGTTGAAATTTACAGTGTTAAAAATGTACAAATTTTATCAACATTAAATTAAACCATATATCAGACGTAGATAAATCAGATGATATAGCAGATTATTATTTCTAAAACTCTTTCAAAATGTCTAATATTATTTTTTAATGCAACATTAATACATTAAAATAAAAACCTATGTTTCTATTTTCAAAGATATATTGCTTACTCTGGTGCATAAATAAAAGCTACAGATTGAATAGATATTTAATATTTCAAATGAATTATACATTTTTATTTAAAATTTCTCAAAGAGATCAGAAACTAAAAATGGTGTAGCAACATGAATGATCTATATCTTTGATAACTATGTCTTGATCGTTTCCTTAAAGAAAAAAAAAAAATAGCATTTTGTTCCTAAAAATGTTGATTCATTTTTAATTGTATCTCAGCACCACTTTTAAAAATTTCCTGTCAAATCTTCCATTTTCTTCACTCAAATGCCCAATTTTTGACAAAATCATTTTCATTGCATGGTATTTCTAGCTAATATCACTCCTAATACTAAGAAATTCTCCAGCTTTGTCTGTTTCTCTCTCTGAAAATTGTACATCTTTGAATAAAGTCTATTGTAAAATGGTGACCTCATTTTCATGACTTACATGTCTTAAAAATTCATTTAAAACTCTGTATGTGTGTGAAGTTTTCATTCTTATGCATGTTTCAAGCAATTAAACGGAATTCTTTTCTTTTCTTCTGAAACTAAAACATCTTAACTTAATTGTGGGAGGATGAGAATGATGAAAATATTGTTGTAAGTGAACCCTTCACTGTAATGGAAGAGGTGCCCAGATTAACCCGTTAAGCACCACAATGGACCTTCGTGCGTCATGAACTCTTCTATTTTGAAATGCCAGACGTATATGTGTACTTCCTCATTTTAAATCCAGACTGCAGTGTTTTATGCATCTCTTTTTTTTTTTGTGTCGCTAATTGCTATTGTGATAAACTACATTTGACAAAATTTAGCATATCTGGTAGTGATGCAACGAATAGTGGTTTGGCCGAATAACCGAATACCGAATATTCGGCCAAGTTACAGCCGAATATTCGGCCTATTTGGCCGCCGAATAATGAATTTATTTTTGCCTAAAAACAAAATATAATATGCACTATATGCACAATTCTTGTATATTTCACAATTAAAATGTATTGTTTTCTTTTAAAAAATTATTTATGTACAAATTTTTAATTTTTGAAAGCATTATTTTACTCTGAAAAAATATTCGGCTATGTTCAGCCTAAAAATTGCCTCAATAATATAATTCAGCCAAAAAAAGAAATTCTTAGCAAAAGTTCCTCATCAGGTACTGTCTAGTTACATTTTAATAGATATGTGTGTTGTTGTTACATTTTAAAATAATGACAAAATTTTAAAAGTACTAGGTAACATAAGTTTCAGCTTTCAGATGAAATAAAATAAAAAATAAGAAATCTTAATATCTTAAGAAAAAACATTGGTAGAAAGGATGAAAGGAATATCCTCTAAAATGGTGGAAAGAGATCATTGTAGACTTTATAAAGCTCACAATTAACAAAAAAAAAATTTATTATCATTATTTTTTTTTCTTTGCTGTCAGCAGATAGCACTATTAAGAAGTGTATAGTGAATGTTTTCAGATTCAGAGGAAGGAAATATCTGTAAGGAAAAGCAAATTACATTCATTGCATTTAACAGTATCTGATGCTCTAACATACCAAAGATCAATAAATGATTTCATTGTTGTAGGTAAAAAAAATATTTTACACATTTTAATCATTCGCCATTAGCATGTTCAAGATTAATTGATATACAAATTAATGAGTTAAAAATTCCTAAGAAGAAATTAGTTCAAAGTGTGGCAACACACTCGAATAGCACCTATTATATGTTGGAGAGATTACTGGAACAAAAAAAATGCACATTCTCTATATGCAACTAAATTTGGAGAAATAAATAATCTCACAGCAAAGCAGTGGACTATTTTAGAAAAATTGCTCAATCTATTAGAGCCTTTGAAGAAATAACAAAACAAATTGTCTCATCGAGATCATTAATTTCTGAAGTCATCCCAATAGTTACTGCATTAAAATCATATTTATTTAAATCTGGAGATTTTTTTGGTATACGCACCATGAAAGACACTCTTCTACAAAATTTGGAGAAGCCTTTTGCAACAATTCAAGACAATGAACACTCATTGCAACGGTTTTGGACCCCAGATTTAAAGTGTTTTTTTTTTTTTTTTTAAACAAAGATGAAGCAAAGGATGTAGGAATAAATTCCAAATTAACTGCTTTAGTAAGACTAAGAAAGGCTAGTATGAAACCAGTAACAAAATGTGAACAAAATATTTCCAACATAACCATTCCATCTTCACAAGTTCCAAATTCTTTGTGGGCATGCTTTAATGAAATTGCAAGCCAATTGCTGAGTGAAGCTCTATAGAAAGTTCCTTTCAATGTGAAGAGGTAAAAGAAATTAGTAATTTTCTTTCCCAGCCACTACTGAAAAGACAACAGTGTCATATTTGGAGTGGTGGGCGAAAAATTCAGAAGACTTTCCAAACCTTTTACAATTAGCTAAAAAGTACCTTTCTGCACCAGGAAGTACCATATATAGTGAGAGATTATTTTCAGAAGCAGGTAGCATTTATGAAAAAAAAAAGAAATAGACTATTACTTGAGAATGCTGAATTATTATTTCTGCATCACTATCTACGTTTATTGAAAACATTTTAACTGTTTTTTAAGGCAAATATAAAGAGTACAATGTTGTTCTTGAAAAAAATCTGTAAAATGTAAATGCATACTAATTAAAAGAATTTAGTACTTATTTAATAAGAAATAGTAACACATTTAAAAAAATCATTTAAATTATATTTAACTTTTAAGCATATTTTACTTTTAAAAAAACCATTGAGTATTGCAGAGAATAGATTAATTTAACAAAAACTTTATAACATACTTATAACTATTACTTAAAAGGTGACAAACATATAAAAAATATTATTTAACGCAACCCTGAGATCTATGAAATATGTTGTTTGTCACCTTTTAAGTAGTTATAAGTATGTTCGTATGTTATAAAGTTTATTAATAACAAGGTGAAAATTTCCTTCACGACACTAATGTTTAATACAGTGTTTTGACTCTATTGATTAATTTTAAATTTAACAGATTATGTTAGCTTATTACATATACTTTTTGTACTTACTGATACAGCATAAAAATTTTTTAACATGATTCCTAAATTAGCCTCTTATATAAAAATGGGTAGATAAAACCCATTTGAGGTATGAAAGTTAATGGAAAAAAAGTGTTTGTTAATTTCAAATAAATTTTCATTATACATGATGAATATAAATTGTCAAATTAAAAAGTTATACTATGTAAATATAAAAACATTTATTACAGTATTAGTATTCGGCCAAGGCCGAATAATGGACTTGATATTCGGCCGAAGCCGAATATTCGGCAGACAGGCCGAATGGGCCGAATATTCGTTGCATCTCTAATATCTGGTATTCAGCATACTATCACTAAATTGAATAGGGTGCTTAAGGAGGTTAATATTGTATTGGGTTTTGGGTCAAGGCCTAACACCTTTTTCCTCACACCCCCCTGAAACCGAAATAGTAGCTAGAAAAAGTTTTCAGCAGTATCTGGAGATCTTCCTCCATTTACTAAATATGTGTATGAAACTCAGATTAACTGAAATTATCTTTTATTGTGTGATGCTTTGGTAGTTTAATTCTATTTTCATCTTAAAGTTTCTTAAATAATTTTAATAAAATACGAGTCGAAATCCGATGAATTCGGCGAATAAAAAAGGTTTCAAAGAACTGATTGACTGAATTTATAAAAATGTAACAAAAATAATTACAATAATATATTCCCTATCCTAACTCTTAAAACAAATATTATTTGAAACTAAAGTTTAATTTCTACTTTTCAAATTTATGAAAAATTAAACTTAATTCGATATGTAATCAGTAACTTGCAATTAAAATAATGAAATTATGAAGTTACTAATTAAGACGCTTTGATATTTGATATTACATAATGAAAAATCAATGAAGTTTGTCTCTCTATGACACAATTTTAATTTTTGTTTTCGATGAAATCTAAAAATAACATTTTTTTCATATAGTCACAAAATTTACGTGCATACTTTTTGTATTCATATTCACTGTTTTAAAAATATTTTAACGTGCAATAGATTATTAATTAATATATTCCCAAACTTGATGTCACGTTTGCCAGTTACAATTTTTCATATAAGCATTCACACTCTTTACTTGAGCTTCTAATCTGAGTGCCGGTGAAATCCAGAAATTTACTTGTAGATGCATTCATAGTAAAATATATAGTTTTAAAGAAAATACTCATTTCATTTTTACTATGATGTCATTTTCCCCGACTGAAGCCCTCTGAGATTAGATTCTCAAACTCAGTATCAGTGGAATGGGAAAAAAATATTGAAATGGAACAGCTTAATGAGTAAAAAGGCGTTATTTTATGTTGTAACATCATCTTCTGTTCAAAAGCTTTTAAAAAGTTATTTTTAATTGTAATACAAAAATGACATCTGTAATGATATGCAGTGGAGTACCTAAAGGGGGCAATGGGGCGGCCGCCCCAGGCGCCGAGGCCAAGGGGCGTCAAATTGTGAGAGGTTTAAACCGAATTTTTTTCACATATTTTGACAATAAATAAAAATTGTTGATTTTGTATGTGTGTGTGCGTGTCTGTTTGTGAATGTTTTCTTTAGTAAGAATTTTATTATATCCAAATAATGAAGAAAGAAAAAGCTTCTGTAAATGCTCCTAGGGATGAATCAACACACTTGGTACCTAAGATAATTACGTACCTTAACTGAGGCGCAAAAATATTAAACAGGGGGCGCCAAATTGAGAGGAGGTTTAAACCAGAATTATTTTAAATATTTTGAGAGTAAAGAATTGTTGACCTTTTCTTTTTAGTGTTTCGTTCATCTCACGAAACCCTATTCGTCTCGCTCCTCTGTCTGTCTGTCCGTCTGGCCATCACAGAGCCCGTTCTCAGAAACTATACATGTTAGAGACTTGAAATTTTGGGTACTTATAGCTGAACACCTCACATCAAACAACAAATCATAAAATTTTGAAAAAGTTGGTAATTAATCGAATTCCGGGCTAATTAACTTCTAAAATTAACCAATCCACCTTTTTAACGCAAATTCAAACGGACTTTCTCGAAATCATCCGTGTTTCTCCTAAGGGTTGCCAGTAAAATCAGCCGAATGCACGGTTACCACGGAGGAAATTAAGCCGAAAAATGAAGTGGAGATTTTAAAGTGAAATCGTATATTAGAAAATATTGGTCCGAGAAATTTGTAAATGGAATAGACAGACGCAGAAAAAAATCTACTTTCATTTGGTATAAAGTTCACATTTCTGCGATGTGTATAAGTTAAAATATCCACTAAAAATCGATCGATAAAAATTTAATTTCTTTAATTGGAAAGACAAGGAAATAAAAAGATTTCAATTCGGCGGGAAAGCAGGTTGACATGACGACGCTGCGGTTTTCCATAATAGCATATTTTAATACGAAATTTTAACTTTTTAAATATTAAATTTTTTGATTAAATTTTTTGGCATCCCGATGTCAAATTTCTCGCTGATTTCATTGATACCCATATCTAAGTCCTATCTTAATTACAAGCTGAAATGTTAATTATTATTTAATTGATCGGTTTATTCCTATCAAATGCGTCGATTAAAATGAAGAGACGCGCTTATTTAACCACGAATTAACTTAAAATAGGAAATCTAATAATTTGCCTGGGCTTTTTGAACAGCGATATGAGATAAGTATAACTCATTCATCATCAGAAAGTTTACTTCATACCACTATTTTCTAATAGTAATTTCAGGAAATATTTTGAATTGTTGGTTAAGACCGCCACTCAGTCTGTTTGAAACTTTAAGCTAGTTTATAACACATACAAAAAAGTGTAAAAAAGAATGGAGTGTGATATTTCGAGGAGGGGGCGGAGGGGGAGCTAGAATTATTTTTAAAATCTTAGCGTTTGTTACAGCAGCAAATATTTTAAATTCTTGTTTAAGACCGCCACCATCCCGACCCATCTATCTACGGAAAGATTGCGTAAAGGAGTTTCGTTCAGGTATGCTTTTGTTAAGAATAGAGTGTATTCCCTGGTGCTGGAATGTGGAACTAACAAAACGCGATTTTGTTAAAATTTGGAAATCTAACAAGTCGATCTGTTTGAAACTTTAAGATATTTTATAACACATAAGGTAAAGTGTAAGAAAGAATGACACGCGAAATTCCGGGGAGGGGGGGGGGGCGGCGCTAGATTTCTATTTAAAAAATTAGCGTTTCTGACCGCTTTAGGTGACTTTTTGAGGGAGTCCTGAGATATATGCTACTTATTTAATATAAAATTGTCTAAAGTTTAGTTACCACTATTTCCTAATAGTAATTTCAGTAAATATCTTAATTTCTTATTAAGACCGCCACCACCTCGAGTAACATATCTACTTATAGGTTGTTTAACGGAGTTTCCTTCCGATACAGTTTTGTTAAGAATAGAGTGCGCTCCCTGGTGGTGGAATGTGGAACTAACATTTTTGTTAAAATTAGGAAATATAACAAGGCGATCTGTTTGAAATTTTACGATAGTTTATAACACATTAGAAAAAGTTTATAAAAAATGGCGCGTGAAATTTCGGGAAGGTGGGGAGAGGAGGAGGGGCAAAATATTTCTTTTTTGTTTCATACCGTTTCAGGTGCGTTTTTGATGGAGTCCTCAGATACATGCTACTTATACTTATTAAATATAAATATGTCAAAAGTTAAATTACCACTATTTCCGAATAGTAATTTCAACAATTATCTTAAATTCTTTCTGAAGACCGCCACCCCCTCGAGTAACATATCTACTAATGGGTTGTGTAACGGAGTTTCGTTCAGATACGCTTTTGTTAAGAATACAATGCGCTCCCTGGTGGTGGAACGTGGAATTAACAGACCGCGATTTCATTTAAAGTAGGAAATCTAACAATTCAATCTGTTTTAAACTTTAAGATACTTTATAACACACGATAATAAATTATAAAAAAGAAGGGCGCGTCGCATTTCGAGGAGGGGGGGGGGTGAGGGAGGTGCGCGAACAAAATTAGGAAATATAACTGGACGATCTGTTTGAAACTTTAATATGGCTTATAAAACATAACATAATTTTTTTAAATCAGGCCACGTCAAAAATCATGGTGACCATCTGCCCACTCCCCCACAAGGGGGGCACTTTTCTAAATTTGGCAGATACCCGTCATGTGATATATTATAGCATTTTGGGGGGGGGACAAACAAAATTAGGAAATATAACAAGGCGAATATGTTTGAAACTTTAACATAGTTTAGGATGCGTTTGCCAAAATTTAGAAGGTATTCCATGGCGATAAATGTACTGGACGTTTTGAAAGAAAGTGTTTTGAAAGTAATATTAAACGAAACCCTTTGTGCGATGTATGATCACACTTACCCACTTGTTTTGCGAGTGTTTTGAAGAAATTCGGTGAAGGTGGGGGTTTGGAATGGAGATATCGATAATTGTCAATCGCTGATGGAGGTTTCTACCCATCTAGCCTCCAGTTTATAAGTCAAAAGGCCTGTTTGCGACTTGGAGTAACATTTCTGGTATCAAAAGAACACCTCTGAGATGGGTCCCTACTGCCTTCGGCAGCGTAGACCGGGAGTGCTGCGCACGCACCTCTAACCCCTAAAAACCTCTGTTCAAATTTATTTATTTCGAAATTAATCTCCGGCATGAGTCCCCACTGCGTATGTCTCTGTATAGCAAGCGCTGCGCACGTGCTGGAAAATCTGAAGATGATCGTCAGATGAGTTGAAAGAAAAAAAATTCCGCAGAAATAAGCCCCATGAAACCAGAGATAAAAATGCCCCTTGGCGGTGGAAGGTACAACTAAAAACTGTAAGGCAATCGAAAACCAAATGGAATGAGCAAAAGCAAGTTGAAATTGAGTCCATAGAACCCGAGAAAAGAATGTGCCACCAGGACTCGTCAGTGGAGCTGAAAAGTACAAGAAAATCGTAAGCTAAGTTGAAGGAATCAATTCCCGCTATAATCTGGCCCATAGAACCCTAGAAAAGAATGCACCGTTAGTGTTCGATAATTGTGTCTAAAAAAAGTCTATATTTTAGAAAACATACTTTTAAATGTAAATAAAGAGGAGAAACCCTTGTGGGCGAACTTTTAACTCATATCATGGGACTCTTGCCACAGAGCACACTAATAATCTTTGATTAAATTGATAAAATGCTTTTAAATTATGTTTCTAGAATTTGGCAATCTTTAATAATTAAGTAGATTTTCCACATGTCATATAATCTCTGATCCATCGATTTTCGGAAATTAAATGGAGGGGTCGGCTGGAAAAAGATCTCTTTTTATTTCGGTTTTTAATGAATGTTTGCCTTGTATGGTTCTTTCTCCGAAATTTGGTACTGTCGCTGTCAGTTTTTTGATACACCGAGCGATTATCAAAAGCGATTACCGAGCGATTTTCAAAAATTTTATACGCAGGTGTAAAATTTGTTTCTACATGTGCTCTGAAATTTTCAAATCGATATCTTAATTAGTTTTCTTAATTTTTCCTGATTAGTGAAAATCGTTAATTTCTTCCATTTCGACTCTGGACTCAGATTCAGATATGAGCGTGATTTTACGATTTTGTAAATGAAAAAACGCATTTTTGATGAGTTTTTAATTAATATTCTCGTCTTATTTAAAAATTAGAAATCTGAGCCTCAAGTACATCAGGACCTTCCTTGGAGACTACCCTCCACAAATTTTCAGACTTCCACGTGCGGTAGATATTTTTAGCCATCTCCGTCACACAAACACACAGAGATTGGTTTTTACGCTGATTTTTGAGGTTCTTCATTCCATATGAATATTTTCGTGTTATGAGGACTTCTCTGAACTAATGCAAAATGGATTTAACTGGAAAAACAATAAGTAAAGTTATTATTTTTTTCTTTATTGGAAATTCCATATTCCGTGTCTAATTGGCATTGAGAAAAGCCAAATAATAAAATGTAGGCAACCTGTCCCCAAATTTTCCCTTTTTAAATCGTGTAAAAAACAAAGTAGGACCTTTTCAGTGTTCCTAGTACGACCAGTACAAATGGCTGTTTTTATCATTTTAAAAGTTAAATATATTTGATATATATTTAAATTCAGCGCATTTGCATTAAAGAAAACTATATCTATATCTATTCATGTAAGGAATAACTGGGAAATTAATGGGGAGAAATGAATTTGACTCGGGAACCTCTTTGTGGAGTGAACTCATTTATTTCGTCGCTGCATCTTACAATCATGTCCGCGCATGTCTCACGAGCCATTTAATTAAATTTTGGGACCTGCATGATCGTAAGTTGTGGCTCCGTCTCAAATGGGCAAAATCAATCTTTTTCGTGGGTGTTATATTGGCAATATTTTCCACAAGGGGGCGAAGGTATCTATTTGAGAGAAAGATTTAGTTTAATCGGTTAATTAGCTCTTGATTGACATGTGGTCAAGATCCGCAAAATTCCCGGGATTTGTGACTTACAAGGCTTTAACCACAAACGAAGGAGAACTGCCCCAACGTCAGCATTTTCAATCTTAAGTTACTCTCTGAATTTAATGGTGAACGCAATAAACGCTGAACTGGGAAACAAAGTTACAAGGGGTAAGACGGATTTTAGAATATAAGATTTAAAGTTAGGAAACAAAAACTTAAAGATTTTAATTTAAATTTTTGAAATTTAATTTAAATTTTGAATTTTAAAAGGATTTTAATTCTCTATTTACAGGGTGTCCATAATTAAACGACCCTATTTTAATGTTGTCTACAGACGGAACTATTGGTCAGAAAATTGTGAAATTTTGTGACGGACATAATAAAGGAATGGGAATTTGAGAGAAAAAAATTTTTTAGTTCAAAATTTCGCCACCAGGGGCATCTTTTAGTGAATTACACATTTTAAAAAGTTTTTACGCGTTATTTTTACCGGATTAAATAAGAGAAATATACAGACCGTCCCATGAAAAAAAATAAAGTGTAAAAACTTAAAAAAATTATTGGTGTTCGAATTGAGCGGACCGTACAAAGTCTAGAAAAAATCCGTCTACAACAGTCGCAATTTTTTCCTCATTGCTCAGGCCTGGTATTCAGTGGGCGGTGGCTAAATGTGTAATTTATTAAAAAACGTCCTCCGGTGGCGAACTTTTGAAATAAAATTTTTTTTTCGCTTAAACAAATTCTCATTTCTTTTTTATGTCCGACACATAATTTTACAACTTTCTGACCAATAGTTTCGTATTTAGACATCTTTAAAGTAGGGTCGTTTAATTATGGACGGACACCCTGTATATAGTATGTATCTATAAATATCTGATAATTGTCATGCGAGTGCGCTCGTATTTATAAACAGATTTATATGTGATTGAGCATATGTTAAGGGTTTATTAAGATCTGGACAGAATTCATTGGACATATTGATCCGCCATCCTGTTTCAAAATTCCCTTAAAAATTTCAAACTAAAATAAAAATGTACGAAAAATTATAAATGTAAATTTATTTCTTGCATAATCGTTAAGTCTTGATAGAAGGATTAAGAAAAAATTGTGGTTTCCCCTCTATCTTAAAAAATCGTATAGCAATTTGTAATTCTTGGGTGCATGCCGTTTTGAAACAGGAGATTTTTTTCCATAATCGGGCAAAATTTCGGAGTTTTAGCCTTTTTTTTTTTTGACAGTTTGTTTAATGTTGTTACCCCCATATGCTTAAAACAAGTCATATCCGTGAATGCTCCACTAAGTTTTGGAAATTTCATGGAAAAATGTGATTTTTGGGGGGGGGAGGGGGGGGGGCGCAAAATTTCTTTCTGCCCCGGGCGCCAAAAAATGTAGCTATGCCACTGATGATATGGTAATTCCAATTGTCTCCATTCCCTCAACAACAATGGAAGTATTGCAACTGCCACCAATGTGAAAAAATTTCATAAAGGACATTTAAAATTAAATGTCCTTTATGCAAAAAATTATGCTTACTGAAAAAGGAACTCACTTTATTAATAAAGTGAGTTCCTGTTTCAGTAAGCATAAATTTCAATTTGATAAGTCTAAATTACCCGGTGTCGTTTATGTTATTCCCTGTAAAGATTGCAATAGTGTTTACATTGGTGAAACAGGTAGATTGTTGGAAATTCGCCTAAAGGAGCATGAGTAATTTGCTTTAAGAAATGGTAATTTGAATTAAAAAATTGTCCAACATTCTCTTCAAACGAATCACATCCCGCTAATTGCGAACGCCTGTATTTTGAAATCGAGTTGCAACAGCTATCATGGTAGATTACTCCTTGAGGGTTGGTTCAATCAATTGAGATCACAGACTTTGAATGAAGCTCGTTCTGTCACTAGTGAATATTGTCTGTTTTCATATAATAAATAACACTGTTCTTGATTTGTTCAGTTGTTTGTTATGCAATGAATATTTTGTACTGATGATGCCTTGCGTGTAGCTCGGCAGAACGTTTACTAATTGTATTTTAAATTGTGTTTTAGTATTTTTTAGTAATTTTTTTAAATTTTATTTTTTTAACTGAGTTTACGTCTGTCTTATTTAGTATTTTAATGGTTTTTAATTCAGACGTTAAATGTATATATATTGCAAATATGTGGAAAATATTAAGCACAATACAGCATTAAAAAAATCAAAAGCATTTTAAAAGTTATATTAAACAGATAATTTTTATCTTCATTAATATTGAAAATTACAAATATATTGGCTCAATCTAAATTTTTAAATCAGTGCTTTTATTCTTGATTTATTTTAAAGCAAAATCAGCAATAATATCATCAAAATCAAATTGGAATGTGATGTCTGTAAATGTGTTTGGCTTACTGAATTTCTGATTCGATTGTTTATCCTTTTCAAAGTTCATAAAGATCTGTCACTTAAATTGTTAAGTGTTAACAGAATTCTAAAAAAAATTTCAATATTGGGAAATGAATGAGAAATATTCAGTTTTTCTAATTATTTTTAAACAATGCAATATAATGTCTCCAAAAAGATGAAAAATGCAAAAATCCATGAGGGATTTTTTTTAATGTCTACAGAATAACATTCTTAACATTTTTTATCGACTGCTATTTTGTCCAAAATCAACAAATCAGTATTAGAGGGGAAATCAAATTTTAATTCCAACTTGGAATATGCTTACATTCTTATATGAAGTTGCACAGTAAGCAAATCACATTATGATTATTGGTTCTAAATGCCTCATTTGAGGAGAGGTGACATTCAGTTACACAATTTTAATCTATGTTTTTAACACTTTCCAACAAAGTTGAAAAGTGTTTATGACTTCGGTTTGTCTGTCCGCGCTCTAACTCTTGTAAATATACTCGGATCGTTCTGAAATTTTTGAATGTTAGTGACCTCTACCGTAGCACGATCCCTATTTCAAACGAAGTTTGTAGCGTGTTTAGTTCATTCACAGAGACAGTCAAAAGTATTCCGTTACGTTACTGCCAACAGGAAAATATCGTTTCAAATGATTTTTAATGGTATCACACTCTTTCAAACATAGTAAAATTTATGAAGTCCACTAAAATATGCATTCTGTAGGATATGCGGTGCAAACAATAGTTATTATTCATTTACAGGACCACACAAAAGTATTCATAATGGTATAGAAAACATAAAACATAATGATATAAGGGCGAATTGTTTGTGGCATATTTGAATTATGTTAAACTAATTCATATATAGAAATTGATATACGTCTCTGAGCTTTAGTATAAGTTATTTCATGTATAATACGAAGTGCATAGCATTTACAGGGACACACAAAATATTTCAGATACTATATTGTATCCGATATTGTAGCCATGATTGCTCAGGATGTATTTTTAATTATGATATGCACTTTTAAGTTTCACTATATTTATGCATACTATATAGTCTGTATAAATGATATAGTTCATGCAAAAGAACTACACAAAAGAATTTGTAAGGGTCACTGAGTATGAGCGTAAATTGCTTAAAGGTGGGTTTTAAATGAGTTATGCATTTTTCCGCTGAACTGAATTTAGTTTACTAAGAAACATTTGTAGAATATAGATAAAATGATAGACAGGGCCACGCAAAGAATCGGATACATGGCCGTCTATGGATGATAATTTCTGGAAATGTGATTTCAGTAGTTTTAAGGGTGTTTTAGTTTGAATTAAATTTTAGCTAAATAGTGGCGTGTAATAAAGGTACTAGGTAAAGTACAGGGCTGTACAAAAGTATTCAAGTATGTTTCCATCTATTAGTATAAATTGCTGAAAGTGAAATTCGACCCTGTTATGCGTTTTCTTGCTAAACTAAAATTTCCCATTATATATAGTATATATATTAACCTACAGATCAAATACAGTTCAAAAGCTTTGGAATACATATTTGACTATGGACGGTAACTGCTGGAATCAGTTTTTCAAATATTTTATGCGTTTTATAAAATGTTTACTTAGTTACCTTATTTCCCTAAATAACGAAGTTTTGTTAAAGCATTCAGAAAGTGTTGGAAAGTGTTACATAATCTATGCTTAACGCATGATTTTTCTTTCTTGTTTTCTTTGAACACTGTATGTTTCTCCATTAAGTAATATTTTCCTTTCCGCTTCATACTCATTCAAGTTTCCTCGAATTATATTAATGAATTGAATCAGAGAATCATATAGGGGCACTAGGGACGGAATATCAAAAGGAATGCTTGGAAGTGTTTTGTCTGTTTTATTAGTTCATTGCAAAATAGTGTTCCATACAATGGTCAGTAATGTCATTTCGTACTTGACAATCTGTGAGTACAAACATCAATCCTCATGTTGATTTGCTGCAGTTTACTAATCATTTGAACTAACATTATGGAAAGCATGACAAATAAACTTTGCACAAAACATTTGTCAAGATGTGGCATCTGCTTCTGCAGACAATTTGGCACCACATAAAGATTTCATTATTAATGCGTCGCCGTCACAAGATTCCAAGAGTTCTGGCAAAATATGCCATCAGCAGTTAGATGCAAAAACAAACTGTATATATTCTGAATACCTCCAAAGAATCATACTGCTTTTTGACTAGAGTCAACGGTGTGAGCTCCAACAAATTTCAGCTAATAAGAAGAAGCTGGCGCGGAATCTGCTAGGGGTGATAGGGGAGATGGGGGCACATGTGAACAGGGGGCAGATGTGAACATCGCAATTTTTCAATAGTTATTATAAGTTTTTTTATTTGAAAAAAATTACTAAAGATGACAGCACCTGTAGACATATGGTAAAATTTTTTTGAAGCTTTTTGACATTTTGTTTGTTCTCTGTAGCCAAAACACTGTTTTTAGATCTCAAAAGTAAAATCTTTGTTCCAAGTTGATAAGCGTATAACTTTATTTATTTATTCATTTATTTGAATTTGAGTGTTTTAACATATACTATGAATACTAACAAATATTTTTGATAACGTTCTTTTTCTTCTAAAATTGAGAAATGTTAATGATTTATCAATTTAACAGTAGCAGCAATGTGGGGCACTTGTGAACAGACAAGTTGGCGCAGATATGAACAGTACATAAGTGCCCCAATAATCATTCTGTGATTCTGTTCCTTTCAGTTAACTTAATGATAAATAATGTCAGTTCCATAATCTATTCTTGTCCTAAAATAGAAGATATTTTCCTCACACAATGTTGATTTTGCATTGAAACTTCATCAAACACATATTTCAGCAAATACATAAAGAGCAACAAGCTCGCTTACATTCAGTTGAACTTTAAATAAATTTAATGTTTTCTAAAATGCAATAAGTGTTACACTTTGTCACTTGACACGTGTCTGGCACAGTTTTTGTGCCGACTAAAGTGTCTGTCATTTTCAAAATATTTTTTTCTAAGCATAAATATTATTCTGCCTCAATCTCAGCGTGCCTCAAATACCTTTTTTGGGTAGTCAAAAAATGGCACTTGACACGTGTCTGGCACAGTTTTTGGGCCGACTAAAGTATCCGTCGCACAGTGTGGTATTTAGCCCCAAAACCTGGCCAAAAAGGATTATTTTAAAAATAGGTTTCCCACCCTGCTTTATTATTCCTCATTATGTTAAGTAGTTTCTGCATCTGATTGCGAAACACTCAATGCGCTTGCGCGCCACAGCGAGTCACATGATCAGTCGGAAGTTGCCGTTCGCCTACAGTGGTCGTGTGATTTTTCGATGCGCTCAGATTTTAGTGTTTTGAAATCTCTTGTAGTTTTGCGTCTTAACAAGTTAGTGATTATTGTTGTGATGGACTATTCTAAACCAGGTATGTACTTTATAAACACTATATTTGCGTAATAAATATCCAGCTGTTTTTTGTCGTTATGGTCGATAACTTAGATGTAATTAACAGTGTCATAAATATAATTATCTGTAATATTTAGAAGAGATTTTGTTATATTTCTAAACTTATCTAAGCTATGAAAACTATTGTGTAACAAGCAGTACTTAGTATACAAGATAGTTATAAAAAAATCAGCCGCCCGAAACCGCCCCCCAATTTTTAACGAATTTTTTTTTGTTAGGTTCTACAATTTCTGATACAAATTACTGCTATTTTTTTATTTATTTTGTTAACAGGGCCTTTTGGATTGAGGTCTATGACTCGAAATGAGGTGTATGCCATCATGAAACACTCAAATGAGTCAACGTTTGATGGAAAGCTTAAATTTATGGAGGAAGATTTATTAAGAAGTTATTCTGAAGGTGATCCAAGGGTAGCTGAGATGAAGCAAAAGCTCTCTGTTATTAAAAACCAATTCAAACAAAAATGGTTAGCTGCTCATAAAACAAGGTCAAGATTCGAAGAAAACAATGTCGAATGGTTAAACGGCACTATATTGATGCCAATTGCAGGTACGTGAAACACAACAGATGCAAACCCTTTACTTTAATATTATTGTGTGCTTCGTTTTTTGCTTATATTTCGTTTTCTGTGCAGTGAAATGAAACTTGTTTTTATTATTAGAAATATATTTTGTAAGTAATTGTTATTGTTGCAGGAGTCAATCCAGGTCGTCCTCAAAAATCTTTTGTAGAATCAAGTGAAAGAAGCAAACGCCACAAAACCAAAGACCTTCGATCAAAAGACGTGGAAGTATTGACCTACGCTACCCAAATGAAATTGCGGGAATCAGGCAAAGTAGCTTCCAATATTGTAAAAGATCTTACAAAAAGTCCCCGAAGAGGAAAAAAAATATGTAAAGGCCATGAAAAAAAGTAGTGAAGAACAAGAACAACCTCGCCAGTTATCACCTTTACATGCTTTGTCCATGCATACAGAAGCAGGACTTACTAAAGCCCAGTATGAGAGAATACGAGAAACGAATAAAAGCTTTTTTCCGTGCTATTCTGTTCTTCAAAGGGTAAAAAAAGAATGATGTCCAGAAATTCACAGGGTGACAGAGACGTGTGCCGAAGTAAAAGTGCAAAAGTTGATCATACGGCAACGTGACTGATTTTACATCTAAGAGAAGTTGTAAAACCTTTGAGTGATGACGAAAAACGTTCTTTAATTTTAATAAGTAAGTGGGGTTGTAACGGGTCACAGCAGATGCAATATAAAATGAAGTTTGAAAATGAAGCCGATTCTGACTGCAATATTTTTCAAAGTTCTGTGATTCCACTTCAGTTACTTTACGGGCCCGAAAAGAAAATTCTCTGGCAAAACCCAACACCATCATCACCTCGCTACTGTCGACCTATAAGAATTCGATTCATCAAGGAGACAAATGACGTTACAAAAGAAGAAATAAAAGATATCAAATCACAAATCACAGCACTTACCAGCACAGAAAATTGACGATGTGTCCATAAGACATAGAATCTTATTCACCATGGTGGATAGGAAAGTATGCAATGCCGCAACACACACCAAATCTACGATGAGGTGCTACATATGCGATGCTACTTCATCTGAGTTTAATGACTTATCAAAGAAGAGGGAGTGTAAGAAAGAAAATTTAAGTTTCGGGCTTTCCTTGCTACATGCTCGTATACGATTTTTCGACAGTATATTACACGTAGCATATAGATTACCTGTAAGAAAATGGAACGCCCGCCTTTCTTCTGAGGAAAAACAAGCGGTAGAAAATAAAAAAAGTGAAATTCAGGATAATTTCAACAACTCGGGCTCTTAGTGGATATTCCCAAAGCAAATTTTGGGAATACGAACGATGGAAATACAGCAGAAGGTTTTTTGAAGAATATGAAATATCGGCAGCAATAACCGGAGTCGATAAGATTTTGATATATCGACTAAAAGCGATATTAGATACATTGTGTTGCGGATATAAAATTAATACAGATGAATTTGAAAAATATTGCTAAAAAACTGTTGAAATGTATGCGACGCTATATGGTTTTTATCCCATGTCCCCTACAATGCACAAGGTACTTTGTCATGGAGCGGATGTCATAAAAGAAGCTATTCTGCCAATAGGTCAAATAAGTGAAGAGGCTGCAGAAGCTCGTAGTAAACATATTAGGTCGTTCAGATTAAACTACACAAGAAAGTTTTCGCGCGTGGCCTGCAATATGGATGTCCTAAATAGGCTTCTTTTAACTTCTGACCCCCTAATAAGGGGCATGAGATGCAACACAAACAAGAAAAGAAAGCCCTTATCTTCTCAAGTTTTAAATTTGTTATCAGAAAGTGATATTACAAATGTTAATATTCTTTATGAGAGTATAGTGATGAAATTGATGAATAAATGTTTTGATTTATAAATAAGACCTTGTTTTACCATTCAAATAAAACCGCAAATCTGTAGCTGTTAGCGGAAAACAATAATTTTGGCCAGGTTTTGGGGCTAAATACCACACTGTCCGCTCTTCCAGTAATTATTGGTCATAGACTTCAATAGTTAAATTTATTCTTCAGCCAAATTATTTTGTGTGTCCCTGTAAATGAATGATATATTCTATGCACACTATATTCTACAATAAATGCCTTAGTACACCTTAGTGATGTATATAAATTTCAGTACGTTTAAAATAATGCGATATCATTAAAATACAGAGCAAACGATTTTTTCCCCATAGACGATAATGTAAGGGAAGTCTTTTGGTTGTCTCTGTAAATGAATCGTAAATGCTATAGACTTCATTTACAATACCAAACATGCCATAGTGATACCCAATAACATCTAACAATTTCAAAGCAATCAGACTATATTTACATAGAAAAATATTTTTGGCCAGGATTTCGGGTCAAATACTCCACTGTGCGTCGTTTTCAAAATATTTTTTTCTAAGTATAAATATTATTCTGTCTCAATCTCAGCGGGCCTCAAATACCTTTTTTTTGGGTAGTCAAAAAATGGCACTTGACACGTGTCTGGCACAGTTTTTGGGCCACGATCTTTCAGCCAGACATTCGATTTTGTATTCAGCCATTACAAAAGAAGTGTTGCACAAATTTTCAGGGTGCCTCAAATACCTTCCCTAAAATGTTTAACAGCTCTTGGACTATATATTATATGTCCGTTATCTTCAAATTCTCGCCAACCTTGGCGACCAAAACTGAGTAACCCTAAATGATGTCAACTTGGCTATAGCTTACTCATTTGGCACAATTCTCATTGAAATTCAGTATTGATGAATATTCTCTTATCGGGTTTGTCGCGTTTTAGATTCTTAAAATTTGAGTAAAATTAGCTTCGATTAAAATTTGCAAAATTTTAAAATCATGAAATATGAAAGCTAACTTTTCTCCCGGCACATGCCGAAACGACTTTTTTTTTTGTCATGTTAAAGAATCTGACGTAAAAAGTAGCGGGAAGAGAACATATTTCTCTTACAACTAGATATAAATATTTTTTCATAAAATTTTTACACGGTTTACAAAAGAATTATGCTTATTGTCAATAAAAATTTAAAAGGGTTTGGACAACGTTTTCTTTTTTTTTTTAACGACCATAAGTGGAAAAAGCAAGAAAATGTCTTCTTACGAGCGCTTGTACAACTAAATACGATTATGTTTTCGGGATTTTTTCATTTTAAAATATAACGTCATACAAAATCGGGTTCTAGATATAAAATCATACAAAGTTCACGTTTATTAAAGGCTATTATCATGGACCCGGGCAACACCGTTAAAAAGCGAGATGTTTTGGCGCGAAATTTTAATGTGGACTTTGATATATTTATGTTCAAAATCTATGGAAATTTCAGAGAATTCGGATGGTTGAACTATTTTTCGTCATCTTAACCTTCCTAACCTGAATGAGTCTAATCGACCCATTTCTATAATTCATTTCATTCGGTTCGAACCAGAAATTTTTTTTTGCAAAGTAAGATAAATAAAAGACACCGAAAATGAATATAAATAAATACATTAAATAGTTTTTAAAGAAATTCTGGTGTGAAATGTTTTTATTAAGGTTGAATAAAATTTAAACAGGGTAGGAAGGTTAAATGACCTGCCGTAAAAAAAAAAAAAAAAAAGTGAGAGGAAAACATGTTTTTTTTTTCCACAACTAGATCAATATTGCGAAACAGCACCGAAAATTGGCGATATGAAATAATTAAAATAATAAATCTTTGTAAAAAATCACAATAAAATAAAAACAATACATAGGACGCGTTTCAAGCTAAAAATATTAACAGCTCGTCATCAGCTACAGTAAATACGTGTCCGTAAGGTGACAAGGTCAAAAATGAACTGAAAGGTAGAGACTAGAGCTTGCAAAGAATGCGACAGCTAACGCTAAATGAAAGGAGTACATACAGAAGACGAAAGTGTTGCCAAAATGATGGAAAAGAAATTGATATGGAAAAATGAAAAAAAAAGAAATAAACAAAATTAAAATAAAATTAAGGAAGTAAATTAAAAAATATAAATATAAATAATTATTTATAATGAGAATGACAGATAATAATGATAGAAGAGAAATTGATAGGGAAAAATGGAAATAAAAGAAATGAGCAAAATTAAAATAAAATAAAGAAGTAAATTAAAAAATATAAATATAAATAATCATTTATAATGATAATGATAGATAAAAATAAATAATTATAACATATAAATATAAATAATTATTTATATTTATATTGTTTAATTACTTCTTTTATTTTATTTTAATTTTGCTTATTTCTATTTTCCTTCTATCATTTTGGCAACACTTTCGGCTTCTGTATGTGCTCCTTTCAACTAGCGCCATCTGTCGCATTCTTTGCAAGCTCTAGTCTCTACCTTTCGGTTAATTTTTGATCTTGTCCCCTTACAGACACGTGTTTACTGTAGCTGATGACGAGCTGTTAATATTTTTAGCTCGAAACGTGTCCTATCTATTGTTTTTATTTTATGGTGATTTTTTACAAAGATTTATTATTTTAATTAGATATCAATATTATTATTATGACCTTTTAAACTCGGGCTGCAATTTTTTTTACATTTATAACCGATAACAACTTGCATGATTTTTATAAAAAGAACTACTTAAAAAATACAAAACGGCCTTAGGTCAGAAAAATAAGACAATGTCTTCTGGTGAGTTCTTTTACTACTAAATATCAATAGTTTTTTGTGAATTTTCCACTTAAAAATAAAAATTTATAGAAAATCGGGCTAAAGATATAAAGTCATACAAATTTTAGGCTTATTTAAGGTTATTTGCTGGGGCCTGTCAGCTAGTCTATAATAATAGAAAAAGAAGTTTTTGTGTCAGTGTGTGCATGTGTCTGTTTACTATGTTATGAAGAGTGTGCTGCACGCACACCTACAAAATTTTGGAGGAAGGTACTTCTATCTAAAGTAATGCACCTCAAAGCCCGATTTTGGAATTTTTAAACAGATTTTTAAGCGATTTTTTGCGCTTTTTTACGTTTCGAGGTGATTTTTCTACATTAATCAACGTAGTCTGATTTCAATCTTCTTAGCCCAACATCGTAAATTTGTTCTCTTTTAACTAAAGTTTATACAGCAATTTTTGAATTTGTCGCATATGTTTTTATGCAATTTTTAGTTTTTTTCGTATTTTGCGGTAATTTTTTGACACTGGCAAAAAGAATTCGGTTTCAAAGTTTTAGTCTAATATAACAAAATTAGTCTTCTACAATTTTTGAATATTAGGGATCCAATGCGATTTGTTGCGATTTTTGTCCTTATAGTAAATTATAGTAATTATCCATTATAGTAAATTTTGTGTTTTTGAATATTCAACGACATTTTTAATGCAATTTTCAGCATTTATTCGAGTCCCGCTGCGATTTTTAAATAATCAGAAGAGGAATTTGGTTTCAAATTTTCAGCCTAATATAGTAAATTTCGCCTCCGCGACTTTTCAATTTTAGCGATTTTTAGATATTCGTAAAAGGAATTTGGTTTCGAACTTTTAGCCTAATATAGTAACTTTTGTCCTTCGCGACCTCTGTAATTTAGCAGTTGTTAATGCAATTTTCAATGCAATTTTTATATATTTTTTTCGAGTCACGGGGTGATTTTTTGACATTCGGAAACGGAATTTTTCTCCAAAATTTAGTCTAGTATAGTAAATTTTGCCCTCAAAATTTTTTTACTTTGAACGATTTTTTCACAATAGGAAACGGAATTTCCTTTCAAACTTTTAGCATAATATATTAAATTTTTCCTCCTTTATTTTTGAAATTTTTGCAATTTTTAATGCGATTTTCAATGTGGTTTTTCAAACTTTCTACTATGGTTTTTTGATATTTGAAGAAGGAATTATTTTTCAAACTAATATGAATCGAATATATATCAGCCTAATGTGAATTTGGTTTCAAACTATCCTAATATAGTAGATCTTTTCTTACGCAAATTTAGATTTTTAAGGTTATTTTTGGTGTTTTTTCGAGTTCCGCGTCAATTGTTTGACATTGAAAAAAGAATTCAGTTTCAAAAGCTAAACCTAATGTAATACATTTTCTCCTGTGCGATCTTTTATATTTTGTGGCTTTTTATTAAGGTTTTTTTTTTTTTTTTTTTTTCATTGTACGGCAATTTTTGACATTCGTAAAAGGAACTCGAATTCAAACTTTTCTCCTAACACTTTCTGTATCACCGCGTTGCATATCTGCAACATACCCAAAAGACAACGTTACTCACACAGTAAGATTTAAAGCACGATTTCATTAATTGCTCCCAACACAGCAGCCAACATCAGTTGATCATAGAACTTACAACCTACAGCGATACTGAGTTCATTTTTTATGCCAAAGTACTTTTTATATCATCTGAGCAGTTTCACGTCGATATTGCTAAAATTAACTTCGTAAATTTTGTCAAATTAAGTGAGTCAAAAATTGTTCGGCAAATGAGGTGCGTTTGTACTAAAACTACTTTTGTAATTGGTGATCAATATCTGATGCGCTCTGAATCGAAAATGCATGAATACAAAATTTATTTCTATTATATATAGATTAAATTCAGTAATACGGAAATAATAGTACTCCATCTTTAATAGGACGTCCTCACCAGACTTGTATAAAAACAAAAACTTTCCGCGCACATAAATATTAGGTCAAAAATTTTCCGCAAATTAATGTTTAATAAAATTACATGTTATATTATTTTGACAATATGAACTAAAAATCATAGTTTAAAATAATTGTTATTTAAATTAAAAAATAAGTAATATTAATTAAAGAATAATTATTTTAATTTAATAATAATAAAGCAAAAATCAATGATTGGAAGGTGAATTCTTTTCAATTATTTTGTCAATGCATTTAGAGACAACCCAATCCTTAAGAATGTGATCACTTCGCACAAAATGCCAGTCACTCATATAACACTACGAAATTATTCGATTTAACAGCCGTTGCCAGGCTAAATTGTCACTGCAGCCGCCGACGGAAAACAGATCGGCGACAAGTTTTAGTCTACGTAAAATAGAAATAAAAGGGTCTGTGATGTCACAACAATGTTTTGAGTTTTAAACTTTGAATTGTAAACAAGCAATGTATAAATCGTATATAAAATTGGGGAATATTTAAAATTTTTGGTATTAAAAAAAGTTACAAAAACAAAACATACGTTTTTCTTTTCGTAACATTTTTCCGCAAAGTCCCGAATTTTTCGGAAAATTTTCCGCGCATGGCGTTCGCCTATATTATACAGCTCTGGTCCTCACCCTGGGAACCTAGAATCATAACCTATCATCTTGAGGTATCTCATTTTTGTATCACCGAGCGGAAAATAAATAACCGTGAAACACAGATTTCTGGAGGTCCAGGCACACTTTGAGAAAATTAAAGGGACGATTGAATAGAGAGCTCAGTCACGCACAAATTTTAAAATTCAGGGTACCATAATCGCAGGCAAAAACTCAAAATACTCTCGACCGTAGAGTACCTCCATAAAACAGTAGCTAAGCACTATGCTACACACTTGTAACACACTTTTTTAACGGAATTTTTTGCCATATTTTATTGTAGGAAATGCTACAAATTCTGAGATTATACGTGATAATCACAAATTCTGCTATCGAAATATTAAGGAGAAAGTTTATTGACTGAATCTACGGTGTCATGCTCCTTTGATATTCGAATGAGTTTACTCCCGTTGCACTAATAATATGAAAGTTATCAGTATTAGTCTATTAACCCTTTCAGGGACAAAGCATTTTCATTCCTAAGATGTTGAAATAAATGAATGACACAGGATTTATAAACAAGTTTATTTGTAAATAACAAAGAGCTACATTTCACATATATAATAAACCTAAAATTTTTTCCTTAAAATTCTGGTGCCACTGTTGCATTTGGGAATTAAAATTATGTGGTTTCATAAACATACCCCCGCCCCTTAAAGGATTAAGGTAGAACTTACACAGTAAAGCAAAACATGAAACTAGACAGACAGACCATTTTTTGTTCCTAATGAAACTATAACAAGACTACCACCAGAAGGATCTCTTTTCTACAGTAATAAAAAACAAGAACGAAAAATCATGCGTACAGCATAGATTATGAAACATTTTCAAATATATGCAAAATACTATAACAAAACTTCACAGTTTAATCAAGTTAAAGAAGACGTCTAAATGAACCATTTGAATAACGCATTTGAACACCCCATTTCTGCTATGACCATGAATAGTCATTAAAATATACGATTTTTTTTCAGCCCTGTATAGGGTCTACATACTACAAAGTATGCTAAAAGTGAGTTCAGTTAAATTCAAAGCACACTTGAAAATTTCCACTCAGTCATTTCAGCCAACAAACGGATGTTGCTGAGAACTTTTGTGCGACCCTGTATAGGATCGATAGAATTTGGACTATTCGGATAAGTAAAGACTCACACATGATCTGGATCCAAAGGTCTCCTTAGAGAATCCTCTCCTCTCTCCTGCCGTTACCGCATTCCTTGCAGGACATAGCCCATTTAGGGAGTACCTCCATAAATTCCATTGCTCAAGCTCCTCCGTATGCGAATGTGGCGATTTAGCAAGTGCCTCACACTACTACTACGCTTACCTATCTCACGCTGGCATATTCGGCGCTCCTTATTAATCCCTAAAAATTGGCTAAGTAATATTTTATCCCGTCTAGCACTTCGTTTAAAATTAAATCAAATTTTTAGCTTTTTAATGTACCTATCAAACAATTAGTTCTATATCTATTACCTTAAACAGCTGTCGCGTTGGACATACTATCGCCCCTTGTCGCGTTTTTGGCGATCTGGTTTACGACCATAATCTGTAATATCTCAATGTATCTTCTAAAAGTTTATTCTTCTAAAAGTCGTCCATTGCTCGCTTTTTATATTCCGGCGACTTGAGTCTACAGACTCATTGATGCAACCCCTTTTTTTTAACATTTTTCCTGCCTTCATTGAAGTGTAAAAATTATCAAAACTATCGCGTTAAAAAAATGTGATTTAATGTTCTCAACAACACTAAGTAATGCCAAATTATAACAGCAACTTGTTTAATTAATTTCTGAATAATAAAAAAGAAAAAAATGGCATTTACACATGTAACTGACGTAACATTATAACTTTACAAAGACAATAATGACACTTAACTTAGTTTGTAAACAGTAATTTACAATGCCTTTTTATTAGACTTTTTCTATGGAATATAAAAATATCAAGTTTTCTAGTTATACCCTTAAATGAAATATATTATAAATTTGATCCCCCCCCCAAAAAAAAAATGATGATTTTCTGTGGAATTGCCCTATAGACAAATTCTTTTATGTGTCCCGATGGGCCCTATTATGTGTCCCTATACACACCCTATTCTATAGTAAGAACCTTGTAGTACACCTCAGTCATCTATACCAATTTCAATAAATTTAAAATCATTAAAACACATGGTAAACGATTTTCCACATAGACCGTCATGTAACGGAATTCTTTTGAGAAGCTCTGTAAATGAACCGAAAATTCTACACGCTTCATTTTCAATACGGAACATACCATAGTAAATCCCAATCACATATATCAATTTCATGGCAATCGGACTTTATTTACGCGAGCTACAGTACGCCACGGACAGACGGACAAACAGACAGAAGGACAGACAAACTGAATTCATATACACATTTCTACTATTTTGTAAAGCGTTAAAAAGGAAGCATGAAAATCGGTTCAAAAGTTTGGTGTGAAGATAGAGAAATCCTCTCAGTTTGCTTTAAAAAAAAAAAAAAAATTCAAATTGAGTGATGAGTACAACTTTCTTGAATTGTTCACAATCACGATTAGCAACACTCTCACCTCTTTGTTAGAAGTCGGTTAAAAATAAATTCAAACGAATTTTTCTCGTCTTGTACTTTGCAAACTAACCTTCATATCTTATTTCTTTCCTTCTCTTACTTAACATCTATATAAAAAAATAATAATATATATAAAAAATAAAATATATATAGATAAAAATAAATAACTAGAAAACAAGAATTCTGCTTTTTCAGAATTTAATGTCGCCCCGATGAAAAAAAAATACTTGCATATATAAATAGTACAAAATATATTTCAATTTTAACACTTTAAGCATCCTGGAGAAATTTCCTTTCTTGTTTGTCGATTCATAAAATAGTAGTTATAAAAAGTATTGGCATAGGAATTTTTATTTGATAACCTTACATATTTATTTATCATATTCTCTTCAAAAAATTAGCTTTAATTTCGATTTTATGTTAAATCAGCCATTGATTCCAAAAGTTACATGACGGAAAAACACGGTTAGGACGCTTAAAAGGTTTTAAGACTTACCGCACACGCTTTTATTTTATGTAAAATGACGTCATTCGCATCCGCTTAAGAATTCCACATTTACGATCCATTCTTAAACATGTGCAGTAAATTAGGCATAAGACGTTACTATCGTGAAATAATACACAAATGCAGAAAAAAGATACCGTCCTTAAAGAAACTCGACCAAAAAAAAAAAAGGCTGTCTAATGATTCATAGGCTTTCATTTGTTTGTAACATTAATATCGATACTTAAAATTAAATATATATTATAATAGCTCCATGTCTTATTAGAAATCATTTTTCAGAAATTATTTTTCAAAATAGCACGTATTTTAATTACATTTTCTTTCGGTTGTTATGAAAAAATGGCAACAAAAATACATAATTAATATTTTACAACTATTTTTCCTTTACTTTCTACAGTAATGGAGTACTTCCGTTGCCAATATTAAGCACGTCTCCAAAAATTACAAAAAAAATTAATATTTCAAAAATAAACGGAGATGCAGTTTTCAAATAAATTTCATTTAAAAGTACTTTTTTTCAATACAACGGTATAAAAATTGAAAATGTGTGATGCTTACAAGTTTAAAAAATCGCTATAGAGTATTTAATCATACTGCTTTGTTTTACGGCTGGCTTTTGTAAGGTAACGTTATTTTTTGGAGACGACATAAAATAAGCTGGAAGAAAGATATAGCATACCGTACCAGGGGCTAATAAATAAAAATAAATATACAAAAATCTATCTATACCTTGAATAAACCGATAACAGGAAAAGAAATCGAAGAGAAAATGCAGTTATGAAAGGTTTAATATAGGAAAGTTTTGTTTTCCTTTGGTGTTATAATAAATAATTTATATTTTAAAAAATAATTTTTTAATAGAAAATATCTTTGCTTGGTAAACATTGTTATTTCTGTGGATTTTCTCCGATGAAAAATCGTAAAGCACAGAGAAAAGCTAATTTATTATGGTTAATTAGTCTTCAAAATGTTTAAGTATAAAAAAAGAAACATCCATCCATGTCAACAAATGGTGTAACCCCAGGATTAATACAGAAAATATACGTTTATCAACAGATAATTGGACTGCTACTGGATATTGCTGTTTTATTCTACTTGTACCACTTTTCAGAAAGAATGAATTTTTATATATAATTCAACAATTGTAACATAAATATGCCACGAAAAACCTTTTTGGAAATGTTGGTACAAATAGAATACTAAAATAGTCGCCAATTTCTAACAAAGAAGAAAAAAAAAACATGAAAGAATAATCCCAATAAACTAGAACTATACAGGTTGTTCATAAAGAATGTCGCAGTTATAAATTTTAATACTATAAACGGTAATTGCAGTACAGTGTATGTTCAAGGTCACCAATAAAGAGTCACTCAAACAGTTTTAGATAAGCGCTTTAATAATAAATGGACTATAGTAATAATTGGACTTTAGGTTAGATGTGTGCCGTGTCACTAAAGGTGCACGTATTGAACATTTGTAAGTAAAACTAGGTAAGTTTACCTTCAATTGGATGTATGATTTTTGTAAATAGTCTAAAATAAAATGTTATAATATACCATTGAAACTGGGATGATCTTTTATGGACCCTGTATTTCCTGTCACAGCCGAAACTAAAGATTTATCATTGGACAGGTTTTCGTTGGAATATGATATTGTTATGATATGATGTAGGGTTTCAAAAGTTGCCTTTACAGGGTAAGAGAGGTGGTAACACGCATCGTCATTAATATGATCAATTTTGTAAAGGAAAATAAGATCGCAAACCACTTAGTCAGGGAAAAACAAATCGGAAATCGTACGTGAAACGTGGCAAATGAGATGCGTTTGTATAATAACAAATTTTATAAATATTCAGATGTTGGTGCAATAGCGGTTGCACTATTATGCAAAAATGCAAATGCAATATACGATTCTATATATATTGAATTTAGTCATACGGAAATATTATGACTCCATCTTAAATTGGACGTCATCACCTTGGGAACCTAGAATCATGATCTATAATGGAATATGAGTGAATTAATTACGTATTATAGGATTTAATAGAATAATCACCATAGCAACTTTCAATCATGACTTATCATGGGGTATTATTGAATTAATTACGTATGATAATACCTATGCCATATAAGCGGTATTGGCACCCCTAACCAAATTAATTTGCTTGACACCGCTTTTTTTTAAGAAATTCTTTTACTTGTACTTTTACAATATATGCAAGAGAAATTTACTAAAACATTTACTGTAAAATACAGTGGTTCGAAGAGAATATAAAGATAGAATCATGTATAAAAAGTTACCGTCCGTTAACCCTCTAGCTGCGTAGTTTTTTTAAAATCAAATTAGGTTCAAAAATGTGCATTTGTTTTATTACATGTTTCAAATCTATAAATATTTTAGAGTTTAAATACGTAAACATTTTTTATAAAAGAGTTTTTTTTAACCCAAACCTGAATCAATAATTAAACATTTAAATCAGGCTAAATCAGGGCTGTCACTGCAGACTATTTTTATATTCCTGCACCACTATTTTAAGAAAATGAATTTTGCAGTGTATTCCTCTTGTAGATGTTGTTAAAGTCTATATGGAAATTTTTGTATTTAAAAAGTGGTCTGAGTTGAAATAAAAAATAGTCCTCAGTGGGAAAAAATGAATCCCCGAGGATATCTCGGGTTGCGCAAATTTTGCTACTTTTACGTTGCCCGAGGAAATCTCGGGTTGCGCAATGAGAGTGTTAAGGGTTAAAATTTAGGAAACATAAAATAAATTGACTCCCATCCAGTTAATTACGTCTGAATAGTGGGTAATACGATAAGTAAATTACAGTTTATGCCATTCGTTTAAACCCAAGACTGTTTCCACTCATAACAATGAATATTTTGAAATCTCAAAACTCTAAAATCAACTCTCTGTTGAATGACTTTCTGATCTAAAATCAATTTATCAAATTCTACTGATTTTGGGAACTTCTAAGCACACCGGAATAAGTTTTCAAAGATTGACAACTGGCTTTCTCGAATATGCCAATAAATCGCTTCAAAATTGAAAAATTCTTCTTCATAGATGCTCAAGATTAAATTCTAGTTAATGTAACAAGATTATTTCGGTCGGACATTTAGAAGACATGGATTAAGCTCAATTAAAACTGTTACTTTGTAAAGTAATGAGGTTTTACATCTGGGAGAAGGCTGGAGATACGTTGTGTAAGCTGGTTGTATTATTGACTTTATAAACTGACGTGCAGCGTAAAATCGGTTTAAATAAATGGGGAATTTTCGCAATCTTTTGACTTTTAAGTCCTTGAAGAATAATTTTTATTTTAGTACATATTCATGCGGTTTTTTTTTTCACTTCATATACTGGGAAATATCCCATTGCATAACTGCATAACAATATTAACGAGATAAGTAAGTTTTTGACGATGTTAGGGGTTCCAATATATCAAGAAATTCCTATACCGTCCCGTGTTCCTGTTGCTAATTTTTAAGTTTGGAGCTGTCTGTATAAAATTGTTTCAATAAAAGTAATTCGATGTAATTTTTTTTATGAAACTGGGACTATTGTTTTATATAAATACTAGCAAACCCCGCGGCTTTGCTCGCATAATATTTGAAATATGAAAATTGATATTTATGTGTCTAATTTTTATTAAAAGGTACTAACTAAATTTTTATTTTATTAAAAGTAATATTTTACTTTATTAAGTTTTTTCTATTAAAAGGTACTTATTACTTTTAGGAATAATTCAAAAATTACTATTTAAAACACAGTTTGATTAAACATCATTATTACACTGCATTAGGCAGAAATGAGACTTAAATTAATAAAATGAAATAAAACTAAATAAATGAAAATTTAGAAAATATTTTGAAACTTTTATGCTCAATTAATACGCTCATTTCAGTATTGATTTCAAGATTTGAATTTTCTAGAAACCATCTTCTTACATCTTAAAATTAACCATCATGTCAAATTCCAAGTCCTACCACCTCTCTCAATATAAAGGGCTATGTTGAAACAGGAACTGTCACCATTAATTTGCCAAAATTTATTTTGAAATCGGTTTGTTATTTCCTAATATTCCACAGAAACGTAATTTAAAAAGCTTTTAAAGCCCCTTTTTAGAACGTTTGTTGTTCCTGTGAACCCCAGGTGGTAGAATCACCGGCATAAAATATAGCCTGTGTAGGATCAGAGACTGTTACCGCTGATTCGCAACTATTACTTTTATAATCGGTTTATATTCCCTGAAATTGCATAGAATCGTAATTTAGAACTTTTTTAGAATGCTTTTCGCACCTCCCCTTCGCTTCACCCCTTTTTAATTCGAATTTATATTCGACGTTCCTTCGAGGGCATTTATATTTTATAAGTAACTACCATATTATATTTAAAGTTTCTAGCCTTTTCAGTATCACAGAAATCGCAATTTAGAAAGTTTTTAGCTCCTGCAACCCTCTGGTGGTAGTGGAACAGACATAAAATATAGCTTATGTTTGAGCAGTTTCTATCACCGAAATTTGTCATCATTATTTTTTTAATCGGTTTGGTAATTTATAAGTTTGCTTAAAAATTGTAATTTATAACGCTTTTCACTCACTTTATTTTTTTAAATTTGGAATTTTCTTTTGACTGTTCTTAGAAAGCAGTTGCATCTTGTAAGTAGATACCATGCCATACTTCAAAGTGTTAGACCCCTCAGTTGTGCAAAAAACGCAAATAGAACATGTTTTGCTTTTGCAACCCTCAGATGGTAGTGACAGCAACATAAAATATAATCTATGTTATAGCAGGGACTGTCACCATTGATTTGCAACCATTACTTTTGAAATAGCTTTCGTATTTCCTTAGATTGAGTAGAAATCGCAATTTAGAACATTTTTAGGTCGCTTTTCGCGCATTTTCACCCCTTTTTAAATTTCCAATTTTTTCGAAACTGTTCTTAAAAATCATTTATATCTAATAAATATGCACCTTGCCTAATTTTAAGTTGCTAGCCCCTACCGATCACAAAAATCGAAATTTAGAACGCTTTTTAGCTCCTGCAACGTCTTGGTGATAGTGATACCGACACAAAATAGCGTCTATGTTAGAGCAGAGGCTGTCAGCATCAATTTCCTACCATTACGTTTGAAATAAGATTCATTCTTCTTGAGATATTGCCGACAAATCGGCATTTAAAACGTTTTTAGAACGCTTTTCGCGCATTTTGCTCCTGCATCTCCTCTGGGGTAGTGGAAAGAGATATAAAATATAGCCTATCTTGGAGCAAGATCTGTCACCATCACTTTTACACCATTATATTTGTAATCGGTTCAGTACTTCCTGAGATTGCATAGAAATCGCAACTTAGAACTTTTTGCAACGCTTTTTGCGCATTTTGACCCCCTTTTAAATTTTGATTTTTTTTTTTTAGGAAATGTCCTTAGAGATCATTGATATCTTATAACTAACTACCATTCCAAATTTCACTATTCTAGGCCCTTCCGTAACGCAAAAGCCGCAATTTAGAACGTTTTTCTCCTGTACCCCCTTTGGGGTAATGGCACCGACATAAAACATCGCCTATGTTGAAGCAAGGTTGTCACCATCATTTTGATGCCATTATTTTTTAGATCGGTTCGGTATTTCCTGAGATTGTGTAGAAACTACCATTTAGAACGCTTTTTGCGCAATTTCACCCCTTTCAAATTTCGAATTGTTTAAGAACTGTTCTTAGACATAATTTATATCTTATAAGTAACAAATATTCAAAATTTCATATATCTAAGCCCTTCAGTAACGCTAAAAGCGCATTTTTAGAACGTTTTTTCTCCTACAACCCCTTTGGGACAGTGACACCGACATAAAACATAGCCTATCTTGGAGCAAGCGTTGTCACCATCATTTTGACACCAATATTTTTTAAATCGGTTTGGTATTTCCTGAGATTGTGTAGAAACTACCATTTAGAACGTTTTTTAGAACGCTTTTTGTGCATTTTCACCCCTTTCAAATTTCGAATTGTTTAAGAACTGTTCTTAGACGTCATTTATATCTTATAAGTAACTAATATTCAAAATTTCATATTTCTAAGCCCTTCAGTAACGCGAAAATCGCATTTTTAGAACGTTTTTTGCTCCAACACCCCCTTTGGGGTAGTGACATCGACATAAAACATAGCCTATCTTAGAGCAAGCGTTGTCACCATCATTTTGACACCAATATTTTTTAAATCGGTTTGGTATTTCCTGAGATTGTGTAGAAATTACCATTTAGAACGTTTTTTAGAACGCTTTTTGTGCATTTTCACCCCTTTTAAATTTCGAATTGTTTAAGAACTGTTCTTAGACATCATTTATATCTTATAAGTAACTAATATTCAAAATTTCATATTTCTAGGCCCTTCAGTAACGCTAAAATCGCATTTTTAGAACGTTTTTTGCTCCTATACCCCCTTTGGGGTAGTGGCACCAACATAAGATATAGCCTATGTTCTAAGTTGGACTAACACCATCATTTTGATACCATTACTTTTGGAATCGGTTCGGTAGTTCCAGAGCTTACCTCCGACAAATAAACAATTTTTTCCTCTTTATAATAGGAGTATAGATGTAGCAAAAAATTAACATGCTTACATTTTTACGGTTGGTATTATTTTTTTTAACTCAGCCAATGGCCTTTAGATTCCTTAAAGTCCCTCTTGCTAAAATTATACAAAAAATCACTTCAGATGCAGCCACAGAATTTTTTTCAACTTTTTTCTCATGCAGAAGTATGCTAATGAAAGAATGAATAAAATTCTTTGACATGAAATATACCGCAGAACTTAAATCAGCATTTAAATATCAATTTCAAGCATCGTGGCTTTATCAGTAGTCTTACCGTTCCCAAGGTTTATTCCTGCACTTTTCGAGGTATATATATTTTTTTATTTATTCCAATGTAAATAACTGTGGCTAAAAATCAATAAAGATTGTGGCTATCACTTAAGCTTAACATAATTTGCCTAAAAATAGCTAGTAATATTCCTTACCGTCCCATCCTTACCATCCCTTTTTCCCCTTACCGTTCCTTTTTTCCTACACCGTCCCTTTTTTTTCCTTACCGTCCCTTTTTTAACACCCCTTTAAGACAATGTTATACCAAAAGTTTGTACTAAAAATACTACAGTTTTATTATTTCTTATTTGAACGTTCTGTGGAACGTTCTATGCAAATTCATTATAAGTAAAAATTTAGAAGAAAATAAAAAGTTATAGTGGTAAAATGGTAAGGAAAATTAAATTCACAAGCTTAACTTAAACCTCAGTTAAATAAAAAAAAAATTCGCTGCTGACCATTTTTTCTTTATTTTGAATCTTTAAGGCATTCGTCTATAAGTTTAAAATGTTATTTTAGCAAGTTTAATTTCACCAAATATTTATTCCTGAAAGTCAAAACATTGTGAGAAACTGACATGCAGTTCGGTTTTAATAAATCGGTTTTAATAAATATAAGTATGATATTTATACAGTTCTCAAAATGATTATTTGTACACCTCAATTGTTTTCGTAATAAAGTAAGATAATGAAACATAAGGCATTGTAATAATATATCATTTTAACGTATTTTTATTGCATGAATACGAAAACAAAACAACACTGTTTTTTACAAAGTTTGAAAAAGTTTTTACAAAGTAAAAAAGTGAAGACAAATTTTCAGAAAAGCAAGAAGATGGTTTATACATATGGTGTTTTCAACTAATTAATTAATAATTATTACAGTGTATACCAAAAAAGGAGGTATCCTGGAGCTTAGACATAGTTTGAAGTTTGTAGGAGGGGGGGAGGGGGGTTGCTTTGAGACACTTAGATAAGATAATTAATTTTTAATTACACACATAAACAAACGAGCACAACATAGGCACAGACGATCACATTCTTGGATATTTACAACAGAAAAAAAATTCACTTACATGGCTGGCTTTTTAAACATCTGTGATGCTGCAATCTAATGAGTTAAAATCAAACTAAGGATAGCACAATACATTTTTTTAACCCTTTAGTGCGCAGCTTTGCATATATGCAAAGAACAGCGTTTTGAATTTAATAGATCTTTTTAATTCGTATATACCTAATTCACACCAGAAAATTGAAATAGCAATATTTGCTTTAATTAATAACAAACATTCCGTGTTTAAACAAAGCGAAATTAACCATTGGAACTTTCTGGTGTAACGTCATGGTGTAACGTATCATGGGAATTAAAGAGTTAAAGGTTAAGTTTTAAAAAATAAATAATTATATAAATTAAGGTATTTGGAGACATACTTATTAAAATATTTACTAATTTGCAATATTTTAGCATAAAACAGCCACACGACAATAGTTTTTACTTGTATTGCAGATGTGCAACAGAAGAAAAGGTGGACGTATTATATGAAAAATGTATTTCTGATTTGTTTTTTCATTATTTTTCCTGTGTAATAAACTTTTCAGAGAATCATATATAATTTGTTCGAAAAAATAAAAAATCGCGCATTTAAGGGTTAATATTCAAATATTTACACGTTTCATCATTGTTTGATATCCTTTGTCTATAATAATTGTTTAAAGGTGTTGCAGTTTAGACGCTTTGTTATTATGTATTTAACAGAAATGCAAAAAGATCCTTTATACATATGGTGTTTACAACTAATTAATTAATTATTATTACAGTATACCAAAAGAGGAATCCTGGAGCTTAAATACATAATTAATCTTTAATTACACACATGAACAAACGAGCACAGCTTGCACATAGACAATCACTTTCTAGGATATTTACAACTGAAAAATATTCGCTTACTTGTCTGGCTTTTTAAACATTAGTGATGCTGCAATCTAGTGAGTTAAAATCAAACTAAAGATAGCACAGTACACTTTTTTAATATTCAATTATTTACACGTTTCATCATTGTTTGATGTCCTTTGTCTGTAATAACTGTTTCAAGGTTTAGATGCTATTGCTTTAGACGCTTTGTTATTGTGTGTTTATCGTTTCATCTATATTCACAAAAAATTCTTTTAAGTTAATTTTACTAGGGATTTTATTTTCGAATTTCAGTATTCAATAGTATTTATTATGATTTTTTTGAACTGAACTCTGTAGGACCATTCCATGAAAAATGGTAAAAATGTCCTGTAAGGGACATAAATATCTATATCTATTAACTTATAATTTGTTAGAATATAAAATACGAGGAGCTGTATCAAAATATCTACTGATTAATGCCAAGATAGCGTACACAATATTGCACGTACTAGCCCCTCTTCTTTTTGTTTCATTTTGGAAACAAGCGATTTTGAGCTTATTCTATCAACGATAATTTTCAGAATTTCCAAGCTATATTTTTGAGACTTTTACAAAAGTTGCTCTATACATTTAGCACATTATGCACAATATATTTTGATTGCGTTCGGGTATGCGCAGTGAAACATTTTTTTAGTAAACCTGCTCATTTTTCAGCCAATTTTTATTATTTTTTCATTCTAATTGCAGGGTGTACAATGCTGTACAATGTTGTTTGTCATATTTTCTGAAAAGAACATTTTTTATAATAAGTACTCTGCAAATTATAAACAAAAAACTTGGCAACATTTGGGACTGTTTTTATAGAAACCTTAATTTCTCTACTAGTATGCATGCTATTTTCATAGAAATTACTCACACAATTTATTGCAATAAGCCTCTTAATCATGTTCTACAGTTTTAACGCTTTTCCTACATTAGTTGTTACAGGGATATCCGAAATATATTTGTTCTCTTTTAATTTGTTGACGATCCCCTATGGGGTTTCGGGAAAAAATCTTCACGGAAATGTATGACCTATACTATTCTGTTCATACACCTAGAATTTCAGGATAATTCCTCATGTATTTTTCTAAATATTTAACAAAATGTCTAAAATCGCAAGTGACCAATCACCATTGGCCATATAGTGTATAAGTTCAGGATCAAGAGAAAGTTTTTTTTTTCTGTATTTTCCGATTGCTTTGTGAGAAGACATTTTCATTTCTCCTAGAAAAAATTGCTTTATTTCAAAAATTCCGTAGGTTATCACTTTCTGAAGAGGTAAATTCTAAGCGTTTTAATTTATTTGCTTAAAAGACGTTATAAAAACACATTAAAAGTCAATTAAAAATCTAAATTTGCATGTTTCAACTCATTTTCTGAGTCGTCGTCAGAATATATAACAGAAAAATTACAAATGCATATGAAAAATGATCGCGCGTAGGCGAGCAGTAAAGTAGGGCGCGTTATATGATTACTTGTTTATTTTCGATGATTTTTTTCCATTTTTCATATGCATTTGTAATTTTTCTGTTATATATTCTGACGACGACTCAGAAAATGAGTTGAAACATGTAAATATAGATTTTTAATTGACTTTTAATGTGTTTTTATAACGTCTTTTAAGCAAATAAATATTTTAATATTATGATATGATTAGTAATAGACATAATTTTGACTTACTACTCGCACTTATTTACAATCGTTTTAATCTAATTTTCTTCACCGATGAGGGTAGTTTATCTTTAAGTTCTTCCTTTTATGCCAGCTGCATGAAAAAAATCCTACTGTTTAACCCTCTAATTCTCGCTCCCGTGATATTCACGGGCTGTGTCTTTTATTCAGATTGTTTGAATACCACCAGTTTTACAAAATAGTGCAGTTGGCTTTCTTGTGGTATCATTTTACCTGTCATTAAATAAGATGAATATTTCTTTTTCAAAAAAGCGGTGCTATAAAGCAATTTGAATTTTTAAACTGTAATTTAATGCGACCGTTAAGGGGTTAAAAGTCCCCGTACTACTAGAAAAGGTTGAATGGTCTACTGTAAATTTTTGAGTTCAACATTAGCACAGCGGATTGTTTCAAAAGTTATTTGATAAACATCAGTTTTTCTCTTTGATCTTAACTTATAGAACGTGCTGCAAGTTCATTTTCGACATATTCAGTTTTTTAAAAAGTTTCTAATCATGAAACCATAAGTTTTACATGAGAATTTGAGAAATAAATTCTATGTTTTAACCCTTTCAAGGGCAAAGTACTTACGTTAATAAAATGCTGAAATCATAATAGATTCACACCGGTAATTAAAAACATATTTATTTGAAAATAAGTAAAAGATTTTCTTCACGTATAGTTATAAAAGCAAAATTTCATTTCAAAATTCCTATGCCATTCTGGCGTTTTGTAATTAAAACCAAGTGGGATATATTATACCCCACCACCCTTCAAAGGGTTAAATAAATTTCTTCTCAGAAAGTAATCGGAAATTTTAGAAAAAGGAGAAAACCACCTCTAGATCCAGAATTTATACATCCATCGCTAAAACATGGTCGAAATGTTATGATTTGAGGATGCGTAGCTTCTGATAGCGTTGGAAGTCTAAAATTTATTTATACTACAGCCACAGAATTAAGACATTGATCCGTCGCGCCGTAAATTACCGAGACATACTAAACAAGAAACAAAAAATCATGCATCAAGCATAGATTATGAAACACTTTCCAACGCATTCAGAATCTCTATATATATATTACGCTATCGTATGTGGCACAGAAATCGCGATTATTTGTTAATTATTTAATGGCAACGCTCGAACGGGTTATTGAACAGCATTTAATAAACCTCCATACCTATAAGAGGGGTTACCGTAGGGGACCCTGTTCTGTCGCCAACTTGGCAGTGTATCGCCAAATTTGGCGCAAATTTACAAATGAGTCGCCAAAAGTGACGCCAACTTGGAGATATCTGTAATATTTCGCCAAATTCCCATAAACTTCCATTGTAAACCAACAGGGATTACTCGCTTACAGAAAATCAACAAATTGAGATATTTTAATGCAACAAAAATAATATTAACTTAAGGGATTCTAATAATAATATTTAAGGGAGTCAATTAAATAATGAATAAAAGTAACATGATACAAAGCTTAGCATGCTTTCCCAAACATACATTTTAAGGGAGACCAAACTGGTCAGCAAAGGCGTCTAGTAATATAATAAAACTTCACCATTTAATAAGGTGAAATATGACATCTAATTGAACCCTATGGAAATGCATAACACTTTTGAAAACCTAATTTCAACAATTCCCATCTACAGTTTGAAAATTATCCGAATTCTTTGAGCGGATTGCAAATTGTTAAAAATGTGGCATAGGAAAAACTTTCAGCTTCCAGCGGAATATGAAGCTAAACCTAACGCTATCGCCACAAAAACATGACTGCTTTACAAGACGACTTGGAATTATACTTCCATCTACAGGGCTCAATTAGACCTTCTATATATATACAAACTCGGTTTATGGCGTCAGATGCCGCCATCCGAAGGATCTACAACAGTTCTTTTCTATTTTTTCCGGTCAAGGGTCCATTCCTTCTCCAGACCTCTATCCCTCATTGCCTTTGCAATATCATCCATCCAGTTCTTTCATAGTCTTCACCGTTTCCCTTTTTTATTTGTTTTAGAATTGAATGTGATTTTGGGTAGTCTTTCATCATTATTTTATCTTTTAACATGACCATACGAGATTAATTGAATTTTTGAATATCATCTAGTATGGTTCCCTTTATTTTCATCATTTCTTTGATTCTTTCATTTCTTATCCTTTCTATTCTTGATACTCTGCATGATCTTCTTAGGACATCCATTTGTACTGCCGCTATTTTCTTTCTTTCTGTCTCCATAATTCTCCATCCTTCTGCTCCATACAACAATATGCTCTTTACAATAGAGTTGTATATATTATACTTTCTTTTCCTAGAGATCTCCTTACTCCACCAAATAGAATTTAATAATTTTACAGCCTTTCTCCCTAACAAATTCTGTATTTAATTTCCTGTGAGATCTTATTAGGAATATAAATATGAATGCAGCATGTCGTGTATTTTCATAGGTCTTACGCTGTACTTTAAACATTAGATGACAATACCGTATTTACTCGTGTATAACGCGCACATTTTTTTCAAAAATGTTGGGCAAACTCCGTAGGTGCGCGTTATACATGGAATATTTTTTTAGTGCTAGATGTAATCACACGATATACATATGAATCAAGAAATGTATTCAAAGAAGAAATTAAAACTGGAAAAATCTTACTTAATAGAAGTATGGATGCATCTTTATTTCACTCCATGCACTTTTTTATACAACAGCACTAGTAACATTACTTAAACGCTAATTAGCAATTCTCATTGCCGCTATTGCTGTTGTCCTCGTCACCACTGACACAGTGAATATCCTCTTCAGTTCTATCTATCTGATTTGAAATTCCAGTCACTTTGAAGCTCTTTATCTCGGCTAAGATGGAATTCCAAGCTTCACATATCGACTCAGATACAATTGGGAGTGACGCACGCTTCATTCTCCTACTTGGAGAGAAGTTGTGATCTGTTGTTGTCATTTACCGACTGGGGGCATGCCAAAATACAACCTTAAATGGTCAGTTGATTGCAACATCTAAGGGAAGCAGCAATTCGTAATCCTACCTGGTATCACAACCAAATCACTTGAGCGACGATTTTTCGTTTTTGACGTAAAGCACCTAGCCGACGTTCACAAACAATGTTAATCCAATCTTTCATGAGCTCATCCGTTATCCACCATTTTTCTCATGGTTTTACAATTCTGCCGACTGGAAAAGATTCTTTTGGGATAGTTTTACTTAGAAAAAACACATATGGTGTCAACTTGCGGTCGTCAGTCGTAAATCTGCATAACGGCCTGCGACCAGCATAACGGCGGCGCATCGTTGCTTGTCTGCTCCTGTTGTGAGTACTTGAATGCTTCTATCTCCAATGGGATGAGCGGTTGTGACTTCAGGGTTATCAAACCGCAATGGAGTTTGATCTGCATTGCCGATTTATGACATATGACATCTGTTTTGTTTTCGTAACCTTATAACATACTGGAAGAACTTGGTACGCTGTTCTTCGTATTCTTCCTGCAGCTTCTACGATAGCATTATTCTTCTCCTGATAGAGAGACTGTTACGAATCATAAAGCGTCGCACTCAGCCATAATTCCCCTTGGAATCTTCTCTTGGAATATTCATCTTCCTAGCTATCTCACAAGCCTCGAAAATCAACATTTCCGTTGAGACTGGGTACCCCGAACATCGCAAATCCGTTACATGAGTTAAAAGCTGCTGCTCCACTTGCGGATATTTACACGATTTCCCACGAAAAGCATGCTCATTGTATGGTACTTTTTTCAGTTTTTCTTCATATTCCGCCACTCTCGCACATTTGACTCACCAATGCTGAACTTTCGACTTGAAACACGGTTACTATTTGCTTTTTCATAATGAACTATTTTCAACTTAAATGTCGCAGTATAACTACAGCCATTCCCCAACTTACTCTCACGTTGTCAAAAGACACTCTCACGTATTTCGTTAAGCAAGTGACGTCAGCACAGTATGATTCGTCACTCACTCACTCCCACACTCAGTCCCTATCCGAAGTCTAAAAATAGATTTTCGCCTCCTTTCCTGGACTTACGTAACATTTGTTTTGACCTTCTTTACTGAAATCCATTTGGTCATTCAGTCACTTGCATGTCAAATTTGTGGTGCGCGGTATATACGAGATAAAAAAATTCACCATTTTTTCTTGTAAAGTACGGGGTGCGCGTTATACACGCGTGCGCGGTATTCATGAGTAAATACGGTAATTATGTACAAAAACAGTTATTTTTTGTGAGTTATAAAAAATGTAAAAAAGAAATAGATTAAGTAAATGCGTTATTATAAGTATGCTATTAGAAGGTTTTGGTGTGTTATAAAGAAAAGTATTACTAACAACTTTTCCAGATTCTGGAAAAAAGAAAAGAACAACAACAAAAAATAAGCTGAATTACTTATTACTTTATAGAACATTTTAAATTAACATTGCTGCAAATGTAATAATACTCATTAAAAAACAGGAATTCTGCTTTTTCAAATTTAGTGTCGCCCCCGATGAAAAAAAATATATATGTATATAAGAAAAGATAGTACAAAACATATTTCACTTTTACGACTTAAAACACACGCTTTTATTTTATATAAAATGACGTCATCCGTATCCGCTAAAGAATTCCTCATTACGATCCAGTTTTAAACAACATCTACAGTAAAGTACGCATGGCACGTCACTATAGATAAATAATACATAAATAAAAAAAAAGAGATGTCGTCCTTCAAGAAACTCGCCAAAAAACGTCGGCTATCTCATGATTCATATGCTTTCATTAGTTTGTAATATACATACATACTTAAAAGTAATACATACTTAAAAGTAAATGTAGTTTATGTTTTATCAGAAATCATTCATGTATATTTTTTCAAAATAACACGTATTTTAATTCAATTTTTTTTTTTTTTTAGTTTTTATGAGAAATTGAAACAAAAAAATATAATTGCTATTTTCGAACTATTTTTCCTTTACGTTCTACAGAAATGGAGTACTTGAGTTGCCAAAATGAAACAAACGGCTGTAAAAACTACAAAAAAAATAAATAAAAAATCCATATCTTAAAAATAAATGGAGATGCAGTTTTCAAACAAATTGCATTTAAAAGTACTTTTTTTTCTCATTATCACCATCATCTAATTCAGGCATGTCAAACTCATTTACCGCCGCGGGCCAAATTAAGCATTATATACTAAGCCGCGGGCCATATTAAAAAAAAGATAATAATATTATCATTGCGCGGAATAAAATTTGTCGGTACAACACGCAGCCCTGTTAAAGAAATTTTAATGCAAAGTTCTAATATTAAGTACGCAGAAAGTTTATATTAATTTTTCGAAAAAACACTCACAATAATTTTTATCAACCAAAAAAATAAATAAATAAAAAATAAATGAATAAATAAATAAATAATAATTGAATATTATAAATTGCGTTACACACAAATTTCTATTTGAGGGCATTCAGCAAAGGTGTTAAGGAAAGCTGGAGGAACCTATCGTAGCAGATATATATAAAAGCATTGTTGATAATGATTTTCGAAAACAATCGTCGGTCATTATCCGAGATATTAGCCCTTAAAGACACGGATGGTTTGGAGTTTGAACATACATAATGACGGGGGCGGCGTACTCTAAGTACCATCGGCTTTGAAAGCCTCAATAAGAACTTTTAATGATATATTTGTGTAATGTAATGTCCATTAGCAGTATAAAACCAATAATCGTGAAATTGTTTAATAAAGACTAATTTAATTAGTTAATATATGGAAATTATTCCAGAGAGAAACATTCGCCTTGCATACAATATTTCAGATGAAAATCAAATTTCAAAGTGATTGCTTAAAAGGCGCAAAGGCCAACATAGTGAAAAAGATTCCAAGCCGGGACTCAAACCCGGGCCATCAGTATAGCGCACTGACGTTCTACCGACTAAACCACTTGGAACGATACCTAGCTCGGAAAATTTCTCACTATTATATGTTGGCAAGGCTACAAACGTAGCACAAGATGGAATATTTATCGTGAGCCACCGACCTGGGGCGAGCACGAAACGTAATTAAATCCAGCGTCGATAGAATCTATATTAATATATGGAAATTATTCCAGAGAGAAACATTCGCCTTGCATACAATATTTCAGATGAAAATCAAATTTCAAAGTGATTGCTTAAAAGGCGCAAAGGCCAACATAGTGAAAAAGATTCCAAGCCGGGACTAGAATCCGGGCCATCAGTATAGCGCACTGACGTTCTACCGACTAAACCACTTGGAACGATACCTAGCTCGGAAAATTTCTCACTATTATATGTTGGCAAGGCTACAAACGTAGCACAAGATGGAATATTTATCGTGAGCCACCGACCTGGGGCGAGCACGAAACGTAATTAAATCCAGCATCGATAGAATCTATATTAATATATGGAAATTATTCCAGAGAGAAACATTTGCCTTGCATACAATATTTCAGATGAAAATCAAATTTCAAAGTGATTGCTTAAAAGACGCAAAAGCCAACATAGTGAAAAAGATGCAAGGCGAATGTTTCTCTCTGGAATAATTTCCATATATTAATATAGATTCTATCGATGCTGGATTTAATTACGTTTCGTGCTCGCCCCAGGTCGGTGGCTCACGATAAATGTTCCATCTTGTGCTACGTTTGTAGCCTTGCCAACATATAATAGTGAGAAATTTTCCGAGCTAGGTATCGTTCCAAGTGGTTTAGTCGGTAGAACGTCAGTGCGCTATACTGATGGCCCGGGTTTGAGTCCCGGTTTGGAATCTTTTTCACTATGTTGGCCTTTGCGCCTTTTAAGCAATCACTTTGAGATTTGATTTTCATCTGAAATATTGTATGCAAGGCGAATGTTTCTCTCTGGAATAATTTCCATATATTAATATAGATTCTATCGATGCTGGATTTAATTACGTTTCGTGCTCGCCCCAGGTCGGTGGCTCACGATAAATATTCCATCTTGTGCTACGTTTGTAGCCTTGCCAACATATAATAGTGAGAAATTTTCCGAGCTAGGTATCGTTCCAAGTGGTTTAGTCGGTTGAACGTCAGTGCGCTATACTGATGGCCCGGGTTTGAGTCCCGGCTTGGAATCTTTTTCACTATGTTGGCCTTTGCGCCTTTTAAGCAATCACTTTGAGATTTGATTTTCATCTGAAATATTGTATGCAAGGCGAATGTTTCTCTCTGGAATAATTTCCATATATTAATATAGATTCTATCGATGCTGGATTTAATTACGTTTCGTGCTCGCCCCAGGTCGGTGGCTCACGATAAATATTCCATCTTGTGCTACGTTTGTGGCCTTGCCAACATATAATAGTGAGAAATTTTCCGAGCTAGGTATCGTTCCAAGTGGTTTAGTCGGTTGAACGTCAGTGCGCTATACTGATGGCCCGGGTTCGAGTCCCGGCTTGGAATCTTTTTCACTATGTTGGCCTTTGCGCCTTTTAAGCAATCACTTTGAAATTTGATTTTCATCTGAAATAATTTAATTAGAATTAATCGCATAAATACGATTGGATTCGTAATTAGTTTGCAGTGAATGAATCTCTCAATACGCCTACCGTGTCTTTAAAAGTTAATTAAAAACCTATCTGGAAAAACGTGGCACGGACCACGGCAGCGTAGCAACTTTGCGACCTCCTTTCAAAGCACGCTTAGCACAATGCCAAGTTTAAACTTTGAACAAGGGTTTTGTTTTAACTACACTGTAAAAAGAAAATATTATTACTACTCTGAATTAGATTTATGAAATGCCAAATGAAGTTGAAATACGCACTACTATTATTGTTAGTACCTAATTAAGTTCATCATAAACGGATTACGATAAGATTTTAAAAGGAGCTATACAGAATAGCAATATTTGATATTATTTAGGCTTCATATCCCTTTGAACTTTTATGGTATATCCATTCACACTTTTCTAGTATATACCCAACCCTACGGTGACTTATAAGAATAATAATTATATTATTATTTACCATCTTTATTATTATAAGAATAATAATACAGAATAATAAGTACCCCAAAGACTTATTATTCTTTTAGAAACGATTTTTTTAATAATACAGTTAATAAATTATATTTATTGTACGGAACTCTCTGAGCACGAGTTGACACTTGACACACACTTGACCTTTTATTTCATGTAACATTTAGAATTTTGTGAATAATTTTGTGATGTGTATACGTTATTATTTATATTTCAGGTACAGATGTTTGTGAAGTCTCTTCTGAACATACAGTGAAAGTGCATATCAAGATAAATCGTGGCCAAAGTCTATATTATTATTTTCCAGCCGATAAATTATTTTACCGGTTAGTATAAACTGGCTTTTGATAAAAACAATAAAATTTGTATCTTAACAGATAAGAGCAGATCTGATAGTTTAAACTTTACCGACAAGTAAAGGGTAGATGCAAAGTCTATCTAAAATCTATTCTTGATTTGTAAAACTGTAAATTATTTTTAATAAGAAGTAATATTGTAAAATATATGCATTGTCAATATTTAATTTAATATTACTTTTACTGCATCTTGCAATAAATATACGATTAAAAATAGTATGGATTCCGATTCTAGCAATCAAATGCGTAATCCCAAGCGGTTAAAAATATTAGCTTTTGATGTAAAGTTTCCCAACAAGAATAACTTACTTCACGAGTTTGTGCTACATAATTCTGATCCGAATAATTCGGTTAGTCAAAACTGCATAAACGCTGTACTGGTGGCAATGAATGGTAGTGCGGTACATGTAAATGCTCTCAATAATGACGGATGTAGTCCACTGCATTTGGCAGTTTTGAAGAATAATCTTTTAATGGTGAAAAAGTTACTCTCTTGCCTTGTAAATATTGATGTAAATGTAAGAATTGATAAATATGGTATAAGTTCTTTAATCTTGGCTGTAGGGTTACAACATGTATCTATAATTGAAGAATTGTTGAGTAAATGGGCTGATGCAAACATAAGAGATGCACGTAGAACTACCGCTTTATATTTTGCAATAAGTTCAGGCAATTTGGATATAGTAAAATTGTTAGTAAGTAAAGGTGCCAACGTGGAACGAATAAAGGGAAACAGGGGTGCTCTTCATTGTGCAGCACGATCGGGTAATATAGAAATGGTGAAATATCTACTAAGCAATGGTGCTGATGTAAATGCTAAAGATAATTTTGGACTGACTCCTCTTCATGATGCAGCACGTTCAGGCGATTTAGCCACTGTAGAATTTTTAGTAGGCCATGGTGCCGATATAAATGCTGTAGATGAACTTAGATGGACTCCTTTTCATGATGCAGTAGGATCAGGTAATTTAGAGACTATTAAATTCTTATTAGATAGAGGTTTAAATGTTAATATTGAAAGTGAAATTGGTGACGGACTACTTCTTTGTGCAGCACAATTAGGCGATTTGGGAGCTATACAGCTTTTAATAGGTAAGGGTGCTGATGTAAATTCTCTAGATAAATATCATAAAACACCGCTGCATTATGCAATGCTCAGCAATAATTTAGAAGCTATAAAATTTTTAGTAGACAAAGGTGCTATTGTGAATGCTATAGATCATGATGACCGAACCCCGCTGCATCATGCAATGAACAGCAACATTGAAGTTATACAGTTATTAGTAGACAAAGGCGCTAACGTGAATGTTATAGATAGAAATAACCTAACCCCGCTGCATCGTCTTCTATATCCTTATCATGATAATGTGTCAGATAATGAACCCGATAAGATTAATATAGATCTTATGAAGATTAAGTTACTACTAGAGGCAAATGCTGATGTGAATAATAAGGATAAATATGGAAGAACTCCTCTATGGTGTGCAGTAAATTTAGGCAACTCTGATATTATTAAGTTGTTCTTAGAAAGGTATGATGATTTGAATGCCAAATGTACCAGCGGTGATACCATACTTCACCATGCATGCAAATCTGATGACAAATTAGATATCATTGAAATGTTACTAATAAAAGGTTGTGATGTGAATGCTAAAAATGAATTCGGTGAAACGCCACTTCATTTTGCGGTATGTAGAAACAATGCAGTTTACACTCAGTTGTTACTAAAAAGAGGGGCAAGTGTGCATCTTGCTAATACAGATGGATGGACTCCACTTCATTTGGCAGCATATAGAGGTCATGTAGAAGTTGTCAGAGCGTTACTGGATAAAGGTGCTGATAAGAATGCTATAAATAAAGATGGCAAGACGCCTCTCGATTTAGCTAAAGAAAATAAACGTCAGTTATGCATTGATGCTTTACAATAGCCACAAAAAATGCAGAAAGCTCTAAAAATTATGAATAAGTCAGGAATTTCCGAGTCAAGAGCTAAGCTGAAACTTGAAAAGAAGTGTAACAACCTCTACGAAACATAGAGGTTTGTAAAACCTGGAGCAAACTGACAATGAATGGCAAGTTGTTAGGCAATAGAAAAAAAAAATCACGTTCGAAATTCTTCTATAGCAATTTGAACTGCTTACTAGCATTTGATAAACATCAAAAAGTGTTTTGCATTTTCCTTTATTGATGCTTTATTTTTCTCTTCTTTGTTTCAATTACTTATTTTTTATGATGTTTTATGAAGTTTCTTTTATATCAGTTATTGTATTTTACACGAGTGTTTGTAACAATTTGCTTTTACGATGTGTAGTTTGTATATTAGTATGTTCGTAATAAAAATGCTTAACTTCACTTTCAACTGACTTTCCTCTTCAGTTGTTTGTGTTTCTTTTTTATATTTTGTAATTGCACACCACATCAAATCGAGAAAGCATCATAGCATCTGTTTTCAGGAAGCAAGTCAGGATACTTTTGCCCCCCCCCCCTGATATCTTTAGCTGCAGTTTTCGAGAAACCTGAAACTCCATATATCTCTAGAGTACTTTGTGAATGGAATCAAATATTCAAATTTGGCATTTTCATATTTTCTAGTTCAAAAGTTTTATATATTCAAAATTTCTATTTTTAGACACTGACTTTTCGCCAATCATAAACAGTATGAGGTACAACTTGTAGCACTAGATACTTGAAATTTGGTATAAAGGGTTTGGTTTAGGATACGAAAAAATTCAGAATATTAAAAAAAAAAAAAAAAAAAAAAAAAAATTGATAAACTTTAAAAAATTCGACAAGTATTTGACTTGTTGTAATTCTTCTGATTTTTTGTCTTTCGTCTTATTTTAAACACTACCTTTGTGCCAAATATCAAGTATCTAAAGCTGCAAGTAATTCCTCATATTGATAGCACCTTTCCTGGAAGCAAGTCAGATTACTTTTGACCCCTTCCCTCTTATATATTTGTGCTAGACTACCGTTGCCCGGTAAGCTGAAACCACTTTTTATTTCGAGACTTTTCAAATGGAACTAAAGCTCCAAACTTCCAAATAATGAGCACAGAGAGTGAGCTTTGCCAAAAGAAGTGGATGATGATGTGCAAAAAGAAGTCCTCACAAAAAGGAGGATTACTTACAAAAATATGTGAAATCCATTATAAATATCTTGTCTAAAGAATGAAGCTGAGTCCAGTGACTCTTTAATCGTAAAACGTTTTGAGATCGTATAGAGCCAAGTTTAGCTTGCTTATTAACTCCGGCATTTTCATTTATAAATCATTTCTACTTTGTATTTCATCAGTTAAAGAATATTTTGTTACGCAGCACCGGGCAGTTGTTACACCTTACTATGTTATAGGATGAAATGGGATTAGTATTTGATTATAAACGATTATGAACCTAAAAGAGGGATGCTTCGGGTGGAGAACTTTCCAAAAAGAGGCTCTGGCTCATATTCACATTACATCCAAAGAAAACGACCTAAAACTCGACCTTGTTTATACTTGGGATTAAGATGTTGTGTAAAAGTAAGACCACGGTACAAATACATATACGTTCGGTACTCATATATTTACTATTTTGTGCAATACTTTATTAATAAACGTGAACATTATAATGTAAGCATAAGCATTCTCGTTCTGCGTATTATCGGAGTCAAAAAATGATCATTATCTAAATATGTAGAGACATGGAGTGATTTTGTGAATGAAAATGTCAGAGTTAATAAATGAGCTAAACTTGGCTCTACATGATCTCGGAACTTATTACGGGTAAAGATTCACAAGACTTGGCCACATTTTTTATGTGAGATGAATTTTATGAGATTAAAAATTTTTACAGTGGAGAAAAGGAGGAATGATTTCGTGAGAGAAAAAAAACATTTATTTTGAATTACAGATCTGAAATATTTTTGCGTAAATTCTTCCTAATGACGTCATGTGTAAATTTTTAACTATTTTGTTGCGTAAAATAATCACATCGAAAGAATATATAATATTCCTAAAACTGAAGTGTTTTTTTTTTACGTGTGAACAAAATTAACATCATTTTCATTACACAAAATAACGAAATTGAAGACTCTTTAAAATACCTGAAAATTTCAACCACATGGGATATAAAATTGCATTTGTGAATGTGTCGGATGTAGTTCAAACTAATATAAGGACTGAACAATAAAAAAAAAATTGAATAAGTCTGAAACTGTATGTCAACCGTCGCAAATGATTCGTACTCTAACTAGGTTTATAAATATTCAGATATTGGTGCAATAGTTGTTGCACTCTTAGGCACAAATGCATGAATACAAAATTTATGACGATTCTATATATTCAATTCAGTAATACGGAAATTATAGGACTCCATCTTAAACAGGACATCATCACCATGGCAACCTAGAATCTTGACCTACCATGGGAAATCATTGGGATAATCACATTGGATAGGATTTGATAGAAGGAAGAAAACTTTTGTAGCTATCTTTTCAGGTGCGTTCGTAATTATATAAATACGTAGCACCTAGAGTCGTCTGTCTGTCCGTCCGCCTATAACAGAGCAAAAACTATCCAACGGAATGGTCTGAAATTTTAAATATATAATTGCTGTAAAATTTTGTCGAGGCATTTCAAATTTTATGAAAATCGGATGTATAGTTTAACGACAGGGACAGTCAAAATTTTCCGTTTCATGACGCCAATGGGAAAAAATTATTGCGAGTGCATTTTAATGATGTGACAGCCTTTCGAACAGAATGAAATTCATAGGTACTTATGAAGTGCACTAAAATATACATTAAGTGCACTATGTGGTGCAAAAAATATTTATAAAACTAGTTATAGTACGAACGCACCTCATTTGCCACGTTTGACGAGCCATTTCCAACTTGTTAAGTTTAGATTCGGTATTCATAAAAATTGAAATGACAAAATTGTGCAATGATTCTATATATGGAATTTCAAACCATTCTGTCGGATAACTTTTGCACTGTTCTAGGCGGAAGAGACGGACAGACAGACGAGTCTAGGTGCTACATATTTATATATAATTACGAATGCACCAAAAAATCTCTTTTGAACAGTTTAACTTCATCCACATTTGCATTTTAATGTAAATTCCATTATAGCTTCCCATGTTGTGTAATTCTGTATTATCATTTTATAGAATTATAGAAATATGAAATAAAAATTTGCCTTTTACAGTATTTTTTTCTTTAAATGAAATAGCTATTGGTCTCGCAGAAAACACTATAATATCATTTCAAAAGACGACATGTCTAAAACGGAATTTCTCTATAGAATTCGTCTCAGCAGGTTTTACTGTATATGCTAATTCAATTTCATCCTAATTAAGTTATTATATTTGTTTCTGAAAAGCAATTCAAAGTTTACGTAGTACCTTATACTAATAAAAGAAGACGTCACTCTGTGTGTGTGCCTGTTGGCGTTGCCAGGAATTTCTATCAGAGGCGCAGAGGTCTCAAAATTTGTATGGACATAGTCCAAGGAAGGTCCGGTTGCACCTCTGGGTCAGATTTTTTGCATTTAGCTGCGGCATTATTTAAGAAAAAAAAAAAAGTCATTGTTTTCACGAAATTATAAAGAGGCCTTGGATAAAGTCATATTTATAACCGAATAAAGTTTCGGACGATAAGAGCATCTTTTTTACTGTCATGTTAAAGGACCTTAAGTAAAAAGAAACACATTTCTTTCACAACTGGATATAAATATTTTTTCACGAATTTTTTGCACGTCAGAAAAGTTTATAACGGATAAAAATTTCAAACGGTTTGTGCAACAAGAATGATTTTTTTAAAACTGTGGAACGAACCCATGTGAGAAAAAACAAGAAAAGATCTTCTTACGGGAACATGTACAACTAAATATCAATATTTTTTCACGATTTTTTTTTCATTTTAAAATATAACTTTATAAATAATCGGGTTCTAGATATAAAATCATAGAAATAAAAAAATGTCATCTTGTGAGTTCTTTTACCACTAAATATCAATACTGTTTCGCGAATTTTTCTCTCTAAACTCCCGATTCATACGAAATCGGGCTAAAGATATAAAGTCACGGAACTTGTGGTTTATTTAAGCTTATTATCTGGGGTTCGTCAGCTAGTCTATAATAACAAACTAGTATGATGTGGCCATCACGAAACTTTCTTCTGTATAAATCGTGTCAATTAAATCATTAAAAGTGTACAAGAAATTACATCAATATAGCACCATTTCATATCAAAGTACATCTGAATTTGAAGTTTGATGAAAATTCGTGCATTAGTTCTTGAGCTAGAGCTACAAGGGAAATTCTGAAAAAGGCAGCATAGCAGCGCCACCTGTTGAGCGATTTGCACCAAAATTATATAGCTTCAATTCATGTCAAGGACTAATTGAATCTGAAGTTTGATGAAAATCCGTGCATAAGTTCTGGAGATTGAGCTATTTGTGGAAATCGTGAAAAATGCTGCATAGCAGCGCCAACTGTTGAGCAATTTACACCAAAACATAAACAGCACTAATTCATATCCAGGTATACTTGAATCTGAAGTTTGTTGAAAACCCAAGCATTAGTTCTTGAGATAGAGCTATTGCGGAAATCCCAAAAATGCAGCATAACGGCGCCACCTGTTGAGCGATTTACACCAAAAGTTTCAAAATGTCAATTTATATCAAGGACTAACTGAATCTGAAGTTTGATGAAAATCCGTGCATTATTTCTTGATAGAGCTATTACGAAAATCGTGTAAATGCAGCATAGCACCGCCATCTGTTGAGCGATTTACACCAAAACGTTACCAGTGCCAATTCATATCAAGGAATAACCGAATTTGAAATTTGATGAAAATCCGTGCATTAGTTCTTGAGATAGAGCTATTGCAGAAATCGCGAAAAATGCAGCATAGCAGTGCCACCTGTTGGGTGATTTACACCAAAAACTAATCAGCACCAATTTATATTAGGGACTACTTGAATATAAATTTTTATTAAATTCCGTGCATTAGTTCTTAAGATAGAGCGCCCACAAAATTTTTGTCACATACAGACAGACTCGCAGACAGACATTTTGTAAAAATATGTTTTTCGGAATCTCTGACCTCTAAAACGTGTAAATCCGTTGAAACCGGAAGTCGAAAATTTTTACGAATCCAATACTTTCTTCTTGTAAAGATAGAAGAAAGTAAAAAAGTTTGTGTGCGAGTTTATGTGTTTCTTTGTCCGCTGTTTTATGAAGAGACTGCGGCACCCAGAGCTACAAAATTGCCGAGAAAGATAGTTCTATATTTAATGTAATGCACCTGGAAGCCCGATTTTGGAATTTTTATATCGATTTATTTATTTATTTTTTTAATAGATTATTAGGTTTTATTTTATCACGTTTCGAGATGTTTTTTTTCTACATTAGGGTCGTTCCATGAAAAACAAGACATTTATCGGCAGAGAAAAATATTGTAAAAATAATTATATAAGTTATTTTTCAGAGTTATTAATACATATATAAGAATAATTTTTCAATATTTCACTTTTAGGAAGTGGCAACAATTCTTCAAAGATAGCCACCATCAGCTGAATATCATGCAGCTAAAACGCATTGACTTCAAACGAACCGTATTTTTTTTCTTTTTTACTTTGAGATTCTTGCTGTATGCAAGTACCTTTTCCATTTTATGCATTGTTTTGGGAATTTTACTGCAATATCAGCAACGTTATTACTAATTAATTTGCTGTAAATCTATGTCCACATGTGTGAGTAGTTTTTGAAATTGGTATTGAACTAACAATTATATTTTTAAATGGTGCTGTATTATAAAGAACTTTATTATGTATAAATATTTTTCAAATGTATTTTTAATTAATATGAATTTATAAATTAATAAAACAATTTTTTATGCTATCCCACATGAGAAGTGCTGTGTGCGACATTTCAAATAAAAGTATTCCTAAATAGACATCATGGTTTTCATTAAGATGTAAAATAATTCATAAAAATATTCATATACTATTTTCCCGTAATCAAGCTATTTGTTTTAAAAAGCATAAAAAGTCAGTAAATTGAAATACAGTTTTCAAACATTTTACATTTGTAAGTACACCCTCCCTAATCAATGGTGTAAAATTTAAAATTATGCGACTTTGAGAAGTAGATAAGTTTGGGAAAATGAATTAATAATTAGTCAAATTAATTTTTCCAAAATAAATTAAACATACAAAGCTGAAACAAACAAACTAAAGACTCAGAAAATTGAGTACTTTTATGTTGAGTTGGCGATGTGATAAATCGCAAATAGTGTTCCCATTGACATCGTTCATTTTGTATTAATTTCACTTAAAATATAAATCTTTTAACAGATTTCATTTAAAAAGCATAACTTTTATTTAAAATAAAACATTCAAAATACATATATTGCATACAATTAAAATACATGCATTTCACTCATTTCATTTAAAATACAAAACAATAATAATAAATACAATAGCATTTTATTTCCCCTTCAAAGCATTGTTTCTAAATCACACACGCGAAAAAATAACTTCTATTCGCGAAAACAAAAAACTGTTATTGTCGAGATTTGCCCCCGGATAACATAAAAATACCGAAAATAGTGTTGCACTTTCTAAGACTGCTTTTAAATGAACAAGACAGGAAAATCATGCGTTAAGCATAGATTATGAAACACTTTCCAACACTTCCTGGATGCTTTAACAAAACTTCGTTATTTTGGTCAATAAGGTAAATAAGAAGGTAATAAGAACTAAGTAAACATTTTATAAAATGCATAAAACATTTGAAAAACTGATTTCAGCAGTTGCCGTCCATAGCCAAATATATATTCCAATTCTTTTGAACAGCCATGTATTTGATCTGCAGCTTGATACATATATATATATATACTATATAATGGAAAAATTTAGTTTAGCAACAAAACGCATAACAGGTTAAAATTTCTCTTTCAGCCATTTATACTAATAGATGGAAACCATACTTGAATACTTTTGTACAGACCTGTATATGAACTATAGCATTTATACACACTATATAGTATGCATAAATATATTGAAACTTAAAAGCGCATATCATAATTAAAAATGCATTTCGAGTAATCATTGCTAATATACAGTAATTCGGATACAATATAGTATCTGAAATCTTTTGTGTGTCCCTGTAAATGCTGTGCATTTCGTGCTATACATTAAATAACTTTTACTAAAGCTCAGCGACATATATCGAATTTCATCATATATGAAATAGTCATAATTCAAATATACCACAAACAATTACTGGCGTGTATTGTTCCATTATGTAACGGAATTCTTTTGTGTGACCCTGTAAATGAATAATAACTATTCTTTGCTCCACATATTCTACAGAATGCATATTTTAGTGGAATTCATAAATACAAATCAATTTTACTATATTTGAAAGAGCATAACGCCATTAAAAATAATTTGAAACGATTTTTTCCCATTGGCCGTCATGTAACGGAATACTTTTGACTGTCCCTGTAAATGAACTAAACATGCTAGAAACTTCATTTGAAATAGGGATCATGCTATGGTAGAATTCACTAACATCCAAAAATTTCTGAACGATCCGAGTATATTTGCGAGAGTTAGAGCGCAGACAGACAAACCGAAGTCATAAACATTTTTCAACTTCTTTCATTTCAAGTGAAGTTTGTAGCATGTTTTGTTCATCTACAGGGACAGTCAAACGTATTCCGTTACATAACGGCCAATGGGAAAAATCGTTTCAAAAGATTTTTAATGATGTTACACGCAACCGAACACAACAAAATTTATATGCATTTATGAAGTGCACTAAAATATGCATTCTATAGAATATGCGGTGCAAAGAATAGTTATTATTCATTTGCAGGGACATAGAAAAAAATTCCGTTAAATAATGATAGAGGGGTGGAGGGAAGTATTTTTTAAATTTTATTTGTTTTGCAGGAATAGTCTATATTATGGCTATGATCCTCCTCATCAGCTCCTTCTACAATATTAAATTTACATATATTTTGTTGAAAAAACGGATCACATATAACTCTCGTTATCACAAAGTGTTCACGGATGTAGACTTTTTGCCATGAATGGCATGACTGGATGACAGAGGGAATACCAGTACGAGTGGAAGAATGACAAGCAAGGCACAATATTTTCAGGCGAGGAAACATTGAATTGGTAAATAATAAATACTCACTTCTCACAAATGTGCCACAGAGATATAATTCTTCCAAATTAAGTCCATGATTCGGTAATTGTCGAAATATTCTGTAAACAATGCCTGTGTTTCTCAAATTCAAAACACGTAATCGTGGCATTTTTGAAAACTGAATTTCATAAGGATATCCAAGGTTACAGTCACTAACATCTAAAATTTCAATTTTGGAAATACCATCAAATTCTTCTCTTGTAGGACGATCAAAACATTTAGAATGATGGAATACCAAAACCTTTAGAAATGGTAAAAAATGAGTGCATAAACCTATAACCGAGGGAAGATTATCTGTTAAATGAAAGCATTCTAAAATCAACATTTCGAGACGAGGGCATCTTCTTTGCAACTGCACACAAAATTCTTCAAAATTCAGCTGTTCAGTCCAATCGAGATTGCTATAATATAATCTGATACTAGTGACACATGATGGTAGTATGTTGATAAAATACCTGGACATAGTATTATGGGATTTGTGACTCCAGTGAAATTTCACATCAACTTTCTTCCAAAGAGGCGGGCTACTTCTCAACACATTCCATCTTGTGCACACACTGCAAATAAGAAATAAAAAGTAAACACGAAAATATATGTTTGTAATGCCTACTTAATACTGTAAAACTGGAGTTGTTATATCTTGGAGACTATAGCGAAATACAACATGTATATTTACATAACGATTCCATTAAGACAACTGACAATTAATATAAAAAAGAGTTATTTAAGCGAGAGGCATTTATTTATGGAATTTCGTTTTTCCTTTGTCAATGTGAATCTGTCGTGATTTACAAACACAATGTCACATTTTCTGAAGCATGCATCACTTTTGAAGAAAAATAAAAAAAGCATTCGATTTTTAAGAATTTGAAAACCTGTAAATTATATGCATTTAGGGATGAAATTATTTTGTATCAGAATTCAGAAATACTTTTGTTGATAGAAAAAATAAATTTATTTATAACTTTTCAAAACCTTCGCTTCACGATATGAGCATGTAAACTGTTTAATTTTCTATGTTTTTCTTAATTGAAATGAGGGAAAATTGAATAACTTACACATATGTGACAATTGAAATCTTTTTTTTATCTTATTTTTAAATCATACTGGCATACCTTTCAGGTATTCTTATTCAAATGTAATAATAGAGGATATTCCATCTACGTTATGATCACGCGGTCAAGGAAAAAAACTTACAGCGTAAAGAAGGAAAAGCTCCGTAGACGCAATGTAAATCCCCGCCAGCCAGTGAAACAGTTCATGCGGAAAGCAGTAGTAGCTTCCCTTCTTATCAGTTAGAAGTTCTTAGGGTAAATTACCGGTACAACGTGACTTTTTTTTCAGCCTCGAACCCAGATTGGGAATAAAGTCCATAAAGTGATCAGTAATTCTTTTTGTGTGAATGTGGTACCTCTTTAATAATAGTTACGGAGAAACGTATGGCAACTATTACATGATGATGTCTCACAATGAAGATTTAAATTTTATTTTGATAAAATTGTATCACACATGTTTCAATTAGAGAAGAAATTAAAGAATACTGCTTGAGAGGCTAGAAATCTGCATAAATAGTTTATGCATGCACAGATTAAAAATGTTTCTGTAGATGTAAATGGATTTGAGAAGAGATTTAAATCATGAACACACGAAAAAGAATAAGTAATCCAAATTTTAAATTACTTTGTTGTAAGTACCATTACTATATACTAAAATATATACTATTATTATTATTATCGTTATTCATTTATCTTATTTCTTAAATGATTAACGCCCCCCAGTGGCAGAGAGGTTCTGCTCTCAAAACTGGTAGATGGGAAGTGCTGGGTTCGTACCCATTCGTGCCAATAGTTCGGCCTTACATAAATGCGGGCCCTCGAGAGAGACCCTCCCAGTGTTGATTTCAGGGGGGACATTTCCCCCTGAAGCAATGAGATGTCCCCTCCCCCCCCGGAAGATTTATGATTTTGTGTTTTCAATAGTAAAAATGTTCAATTTCCCCCCGGAGCCACAGAAATCCCTCCCGGAGAAAAGTGTCTGAATTCAACACTGGACCCTCCCCATTCGGTGTCCCTCCTGCAGCACAACACACAACTTAAATGTTTTTTCTTGGCAATGGGCTAAAATTAAAATTAAATAACAAATAAACACAAATGCACAGAAGGTTTCGTTTAATATTTCTTTTCAAAATACAGGGTGTTTATAAAGTCCCGGACCCATTTTGATGTTTAATAACTCATAAAATAATAAAGATAGATTAAAATTAATAACATAAATGGTTAGATAGACGCAAAAAGTTTCATGATCCTTGTCAATGAACTTCCGCATGTGCCCCCTTCGTCGCACGGAGAATATGAAGTCGATAGTCAATTTCATGCCAGGTAGCGGCAAGCATGTCGGCATCCACAGAGGCTATTGCGGTTGGTTTCCAGGAAGATGGATTGGTCGAGGAGGTCCAATTCCTTGGCCACCCAGATCACCTGATATAACGCTACTGGACTTTTTCCTTTGGGGATTTGTAAAGGACAATGTTTACAGGAGGAGAGTGTCGAACATTGATGACTTAAAAGCCAGAATTACAACCGCAATAGCCTCTGTGGATGCTGACATGCTCGCCGTTAGCTGGCATGAAATTGACTATTGACTTGATATTCTCCATGTGACGAAGGGGGCACATGTGGAAGTTCATTGACATGACATTATATCATCAGGGTCATAAAACTTTTTGAGTCTATCTAACCATTTATGTTATTAATTTTAATCTATCTTTATTATTTTATGAGTTATTAAACATCAAAATGGGTCCGGGACTTTATAAACACCCTGTACTTTATCCTTTTTGCTAAATCTGTCAGTTTCGCAACGAGGGGGCACTGGGTTGCACTCTATTCTAAACAAACCTCCTTTTTTGTAGATCCTATCCGTAGATATATTAGTCGAGGGGCCCCATAGCACCCCCTGGCAGTAAAACTTGAATGTACGGCTATGGTTAAAAAAAAATATCCAAATTTGGAAAAACTTCACGATCCAAAAAACTTTCAGGGTTTTTAACCATTTGGAAAAATGGTTATTGTCCTCATCAGCTGAGGAAATCAAAAGCATATCTGAAGCTTTTTATTAGTTGAATCTGCATTTTATTCGTTTTCTGACGGGTCTATACAGTAATCTGTATTTCCCTTTACTTTCAACAGAGATGGATACTTCTGTTGCCACTATGACAAAAAAGTAATAAAAACTACAAAAAAATTAATAACTCAGAAACACATTGAGATACAGGTTTCAAACAAATTGCAACTAAAAATGCATTTTTTTCTCTATACGACGGTGTAAAAAGTAATATTGTGTGATGTTTAGAAGTTTAAGAATGAAATTTCATTTAAAATTGGTCGTCAGCTTTCTTGGAAATCTGACGATGGAAAAACTTTTTCCGGAACAGCCAATGAAATGCATGGATAATACGTAAGTTTCAGGAAATCTGACGAGTCGCAGGCGATTTTTGTCGCTTGCAATTTTTACGTGTGATAACACTATTAATGTTTAATTCATGGCGTACGTAATGTATGATCAACTCCGTGCGATTTTTTATGTCTTAAATTTTAATCTTTGAAAAAATCATTTTCCAAATAGTTGTTGTTGTTGTAATTTGTTAAATTGCTTTTTTTTTTCTCTTATCCTCTAATAGATGGAATTTTGCAACCTTTGTTCACTTCTGGAGATGCCGATTATGACGTTGGAATGCATGCATCGATTTCATCGGACCTGCCTGAGGGAGACATTGAGGAACCAGCCTGGAAGAAGTGTGTGCCCAGTTTGCGAATGGGTCATACCCTCTGCCATTGTTAAAGTGTTGATGTCGACGAAAATGAAAGTAGCACTTCGGATCAGCCCCCGTCGCCCAAGGAAGGACCGGTCGAAGAGCGGGATCATGACGAGGAAATTTCCCTACCGCCTCGGACTAGACGTAGATTGATATCGGTTCTGGCAGTGAAATTAGATAGATTTTAGAAGATGGAGAGGCGGGTGCGAAGGCAGGAGACAACGACACGATACGAGATCTGCAGACATCGTTAGATGGCAGAGGATATTCAAATATCGGCCTGTAACAAAAAAAAATCAGTCTTAATAAAAAAAAAATTATACCATTTGTCTATTTATTTCATTTTAGATTTATCCGTGGACTTTTTTTTATTTATTTAAACATCTCATTTTTTTTTTATTTATTAAAAGGATATCTGAAAAAAAAAATGTAATTTATTAAATTACAACAACCGTTTGGAAATTATTTTCAGTCTCCACAAATAACATTTGTTCCTTCAATATTTGGTTAGGCTTTCATTGACATATTCGGAATCATAATCAGTCTCTTTTTTTCCATTGCATTCCTAGACACTTTGCATTTCGAGTTTGCTCTGGATCTGAAAATTTTGTTAAAAAAAATAAAATCTGGATACCATTGGGCCCTACCGAAAACAACAACCATTCTTACAAATGGTTAAATAAATAAATAAAAACATACTTTATGAAACCCTTTTAGAATATTATAAAAAAATCGTAAATTTCAAATAAATGAAAATATGAAAAACCAAAGGAAGCGATGATTATGAGGATGATTAATGAAGGAAAGTCTGTTGTAAGAGAAAGGTAGAACAAAGGAATGATTAGGAATGATTAGAAAAGATCGCATGCAATTAAAAATACTTACCACGGAGCAGCGCAGAGACACGTCCTACCTGTATGACATCCACCGTGCTAATGAACGAAGAAGCTGGCAACAACCGGTTTCATCTAGATAAGAGCTGACTTCTGATTGGTCGGAAGTCGAACCTAGGTGGCAGCACCATCGCTTTCACCCGAGGGCATGAACACGAGCGCCCTCTCTTGAGAGGATTTTAAACACACCTGTGATGACATCATCCTATTTCGAACTGAATTAAAAAGGTTAATACATTTTTAAGTTTTAACGAAATAAGTTATAATTTTTAGACATTTATTAATTTTACGAAACATGTTTCAATTAATTTAGTCATCGCAAATAAAGTTTTAAATAAATTAGTTAATATTTTTTAATCATTTGTTAATTTCCGAAACAAGTTTTTTAGTTTTAGTTATTTGTTAATTTCCGAAACAAGTTTTTTTTTCTCTGTAAGTCATGTGCTAAAAAAACTTTTTAATAAATTAATTATTTTTTATTTGTTAATATATTAATTTCAATACATTAATTTCCGAAACAAGTTTTTCCTAAATAAAGCTTTTTAATAAACAATTTTACATATATTTTCATTTAATTATTATTTAAAAGAATATAAATTATTTTTACTAATCAAAAGAACGCGAATTAGTTTTTGTTTAATTATTGTCAAGGATGAATGTTAACTGAAATATAAGCTGAATGCGAAAACAGTTTTTTTTGTTTTAAAACTAAGAAAAGAACTTTTTAAATTAATGAACAACTCTGTTTTTGGAAAAACTATGGAAAACTTAAGAAAGAGGTGGAATATTGTGCTTTGCAATAACGAAAAAAGAGCAAAAATTGGTAGCCTCACCCACATTTAAGTCATTTGAAACATAGGATGAAGACCTGAGTGCCGTAGAAAGGATGAAGACTCATGAATCAACCGATTTATGTTGGTTTCTGCATTTTGGAGCTCTCAAAGCTCTTAATGTATCAATTCCATTACGGTTCCGAACCCATAAACACATAAACAGACTTTACATTTTTTAGCTCATCACGCTCACCACTGAGCCACCGAGACCCCGTTGTTTTATCTTAGAAAGTGGCATTAACGGCAACAATCACTGATAAACTAACCGAATTCTTCTTATTATTTATTATTATTATTATTATTATTATTATTATTATTTTGGTGTGAGTCCATAAAAAATGTAGAAATAAATGATATCCAGTTCATATTCTACAAGACACTATTATACACTTCTGTTATACACTTCATATGAATTTTAGTACATTTTTACAGAGTACAATTTTTTCTCTTATAATGTAACGGAATTATTTTTAATTTTTCTTGTGCTTATATGAATTTATTAATTCACAAACAAATTTTAGTTAGTACTTCTTACTAAGATGTAGTTAACCTCGTGTAAAATTTAAACAAAGTAAAATTTGTAAGCAATGCATGCCCATTGTCAATAATGCGTACTTCCCCCCTTCCCCCCCCCCCTTAAAGCCATGTATATGAGTTTTAGAATTAATTGCACACCATGTAATGTACTAAAAAATTAAGCTTTAATATATTATTATTATTATTATTATATTATATATATACACACAACTGTTAAAATAAATGTTTTATTCTAGTTGATTTGTCAAATTTTTGATAAGTTTGTAATCTCAGTTCATCTATTTCAATGACCTTATAGAATGATGCGCTGATCAGGAAAATTTTTAATATTCTTTTTCCTAATGATTCATTTGCACTAATTCATACCTCATGCTCCAGCACTCATGTTAAATATAACAATGAAAGTGATCGAAAATGGGGATAACAGGCGTACGTAACAACCCTACTCAACATTTCCAAGAATTATACAGCAACCCTGGTTTGCAATGCATGCCCAACACTTCTTCGCACTTCAAAGCAAAGGTTTCCAGAGAGGTGGTTACTCCAATGTGGGAGGGGAAGAAAATTTCAAGCCATTTCCGTACTTAGGGAGTGGGATTTTTAACTTCTATAGCTGGGAATAGAAGGTTAATGCAACATAATAAAATGCGTTACAGGAGGCATTAAAAGCTGTATACAAGCTCCTTTCCAATCAATTGTCAAAGCCGCTATTTAGTATTAATTGTCAAAGCCGCTATTTAGTACACATATTCACATTAAAATTTTTTCATGCATCAGTTTTTATTTTTGCATATATAATTTATTAACAGCGCTTTAAAGTTGATTTTTTTTTTTTTTTTTTTTTTTTTTTTTGTAATATAATTTCTTATTAACTATTTTTCTATTTTAAATGAAATGAGTGTATTGTGAATGTTAGCAATTAAAACAATATTTGGTAATTTATCTCAGTCTAGCTAATGAAAATGCATCCAACTCTCTTTATAAGTGTTTTTGTTTTCAGAAATGTTTTATTTCTATTTCTTAAGTTTATTTATTTGGCAGTTAAAATAGTTAAATGTTTAGTTAAATCTTGTTTGCAGTTTAGCGCTGCAGTGTATTTGTATTCAAAGAGATAAAATTTATTTCTAAAATCACAAATACCTATTTTATGCTTTTCATAAAATTAATGACAAAAATTCTTATTTTCATTTTTAAAGCCCAATAATTATTATGCTGGCCATAGCAAAAGTTTATACGTTTGCACCACTAACATTTCAGAACACTGATAAAGGTGCTTTGTGTAAAATTGGACGAAATGCAGACTTGAAAGGCTGTTGAAATCATTAAATAAAAATGGTGAGTTTTTCGTTTTTTTTTTTTCACATTTTTTCTTTTTTTAATAAGTTAATGATTACGGTAAAAAATCTCTTATTTAAGATTCACAAAATAAGAAAGTGAAATAAACAAGGATGTTTATTTCATGTTATGGTAATTTCGAAAGCAGAATTTCTCCCAGGTTTAAATAAGGGCAGGGTGCTGCTGTTGAGAAAATGGCACTTTTTTTTATTTTTAAAAGCACACCTTGAGTTTTAAGGACACTCCTTCTTTAGCGGCATTCTTTCCATTTTTAAAAGCACTTTTATTATTCAAAAGACACTCTTTCAAGATAAGATTGAGTCAGTTTTTACTATACAAGCAAAATATTTTAATGCAAAAAGAGAAAGGACACATTTCTTTCAACCAAAGGGCAAGTTGAGAGCTAATTTTTTTTTATGAGAGACTTGAAGGTTGTTAATTTGTAAACTAAAGGTGCAGCACCCTCCTTACATTGTATGGGGGGGGGGGGAACTTTGAGAAAGATTTACAGTTTTTTTTCTTGCACTTAAACTCACTTAATTAAACTTTTGAATTTCTGTAGGTTTTTTAACATTAAAATAATTATTTTGTTGCATTTTTTTAGGTAAAGAAAATGCCAAAAATGTCCACACCAAAGATAAAATAATCTCTATCTAATCTACACTTCATTTGTGAAAAAGAAATTGTTATCCTGTTAGAAAGATTAAATGATTCTTTTGTCACACAAATGACAGCATGTACATGTTCTCTTCAGCCTGTACAAATAAATAAATCGAAAATATTATTTTTCATTTATTTACTTTTTGTAAAAAAAAATGCTCTTAATCAAATCAATAAGTTTTTGTTACTTAAACTCTAGAAACAATATCATTATTTACAAAATTTATATCAAAATGAAATTCAAAATGTGCTAATAATTTACAAAAGTTATAGCAGCTTTCTCGATGACTGTTGACATAAGAGTGCATGCTAAAGCCATTGAGCTAATTGGTGCATCTTCCATTTGATGAACCAACTTAGGAGTAAAATTCTTATTTTAAAAAATTATGAATAACGAAACAAATATAATAAATTAATATTATTTGGACTTTGGGTGTTTGAAGCTTTTTTTTTTTTTAATTAGTGCTTTGGCTTTCATTAAAATAATAAATAAAAAAATTGCCAAAATTCTTTAACATAAACCTATATGTAATTTTTGACATCTGTGAACAAATTTCACATGCCTTTAATTAAGTAGTTTGAAATTTTTAATTGCTGAATTTTTATTAAACTTGCTTAAACTTGCCGATTTTAGAAATTTTTGTAGAAACTTCACATGCCTTTAATTTAGGAATTTGAAATTTTTATTTGCTGAAGTTTTATTTTAACTTGCTTAAAAATGAGAAGTGCTAGACTAGATATCGTCCTGGTAGCTCAGTGTGAATGATTCTGGTTCGATCCCAGGCTTTAACACTTTTTACTCTGCTGGTTTTATGCCTCTTAAGCAAGTTTAATAAAAATTAAATTTGGATATCCATTATTGCATATGCAGTTACATTGAGACTGAATTCTTTTTCATTTCGTGTTTTCTGTAGGGTTGGTGGCTCATGAAAAACATTCCATCATTTGCTGCGGTTGAAGCCTTGTCAACAAATAACATTGAAATCAGCTGTGCTTGGTATCGTCCAGGTAGCTCAATAGTACAGCATTGGCACGTAATGTCAATGACCCTAGTTAGACCCCAGGCTTGGACACTTTTCACTTTGTTGGTTTTAACCCTCTTAAGCATGTTGAATAAAAATTCAGCAATTAAAAGTTTCAAATTCTTTATTTCGCCCAAAGACAAAGGTGTTATGAAGTCAGGGTTTCTTTTAAATTGTACAAAAAATATTCTTTAACTGGTTATGAAATTAAAACAGTAGTATTTACGTCAAAAGATGCACCATACCACATATGCAGTAAAACTATTTATATATTTGATAAAGAACCGCATGCAAAGAAAAGAATTTAAGGTTAGAAAATTAAACAAAGCATTTTGCATTATGCAGATTTGTTCTATTTTGTGCGTGATTGGCTCCGCCCTGCACGTTAATTCAAACCCTGTTTGTCTGTTCAATTTATGATTCTTAGGACATTAGAGACCACTGAGCTCCATATATAACAGGAGTTCTGAGCTGGCAGTCCAAAGCATGCAAGGCAAAATAAAAATTTGTCCATGTTGTCAATCTTAGATACTGGTGCTCTGATTTACTATTATCTAATTTATGCTTCTCTAATTAAGCTATACTTATCAAATTAATGAATGATTCTCTATTCATGTAAGGGAATGCGATAAACAGCATTTTTTGCCATGAATGCAAACTAAAAATATCGTCACTTTTGCATCCGCGGTGACCGATAGAAATCATGTCGGGAAACAGGAAGAGCGATCTCCTGTTATAGATAGAGCTCAGTGTTCGAGACATGCCAACAAAGTTAAACCTCCTAATATTAAAATGTCGATTTTATCATCAAAGCAACTGTCTCCATAGGGTCAGAAAGTAATGAAAAAAGTAGATTTTATGTTATTTTGAACTTTATTACTGAAGATATATATAAAATTAAATAAATGTGTAAAAAATATTTTGCTGCATTTATATTTCTTGATATTTCATTTCACAATTATGATTTCATCTAACATATTTTGAGCAAGTTTATTTATAAAATCATGTAAGAAAATCATTTATCCTCATTAAACTAAAGTTATAATATGCTAAAAATGAAAATAAGTACATTAAAGACTTATAAATACCTTTAAATAAACAAATCTACATGTTTCATATGCACAATCAAGGACTTTATCAAGATCAATATTGACAAATAAACTACTTGAATGTAGTTCGTGTGTATTCAGATATAGTATATATACATGGGGTGTTCTCACAATCTTTTGACTTTCAGGAATAAAAATATGGTGAAATTAAACTTGCTAAAATAACATTTTAATCTGATACACGAATGCCTTAATGATTCAAAATAAAGAAAAAATGGTCAGCAGCGAAAATTTTTTTATTTAACTGAGGTTTAAGTTAAACTTGCGTGTTTAATTTTCCTTATCGTTTTACCACTATAACTTTTTATTTTCTTCTAAATTTTTACTTATAATGAATTTGCATAGTACCCACAGGACATTCAAATAAGAAATAATAACAATGTAGTATTTTAGTACGAAATTTTGGTATAACATTGTTTAAAAGGGACAGTAAGGAAAAAAAAAGGATAGTAAGGATGGGACGATAAGGAAAATTACCACCTATTTTTATCAAATCATGTTAAGACTAAGTGATAGCCACAATGTTCATTGATTTTTAGAAACAGTTATTTACATTCGATTAAATTAAAAATATATATATATTTACCTCGAAATGTGCAGGAATAAATCTTGGGGACGGTAAGACTACCAATATAATTTCGATGCTTGAAATTTATATTTAAATGCTAATTTAAATTCTGCAGTAAATTTCCTGTCAAAGAATTTTAGCCATACTTCTGCATCAGAAAAAATTAGAAAAATTCTGTGGCTGCATCTGAAATGATTTTCTTAATAATTTTGGCAAGAGGGACGGTAAGGAATCTAAAACCCAGGGAACAGAGTTTAAAAAAATAATAACAACCGTAAAAATGTGTGCTTGTTAATTTTTTGCTACATATTTACTATATAAAACAAAAGTCACAATTTTGGAAAAAAATTACATCGAATTACTGTTATTGAAACCATTTTATACAGGCAGCTCCAAGCTTAAAAATCAGCATCAGGGACACGGGATGGTATAGGAATTTTCTGGTATATTTGGACCCCCAACATCATCCAAAACTTATTTATCTCATTAATATTGTTATACAGTAATGCAGTGGAATGTTACCTAGTATATGAAATACAAAAAGACCCACAAGAATATGTACTAAAATAAAAATTATTATTCAGTGACTTAAAAGTCAAAAGATTGTGAGAATGCCCCATATGTATCCATATTATAATACATTTACTATAGTTCCTTTTTAAAATTTTGTGGAAATAGCTTATTTATCAGCCCAGTGGTGTAGTGGTCAGAGCATCTGACTGCCGCACCACAGGTCGAGAGTTCGACTCCCGACTGGACAAGGTTCACTCAGCCTTTCATCCCTTTGGGGTCGATAAAATGAGTACCAAGTTTGAACTAAACATCGAGGGTTTCGCGTTAGGCTGACCACCTGGCCGGGACGCATGCTGCATAGCATCTCGGGGCCCAGGTTCAAGAAAACAGAGATGGGCGCTACCGGCCCAGATCCTTCATGGATTGTATAGCCACGGAGTTTAGTTTATTTATCAGTAGTAATTTTTGTTAAAGTCACTGATTGTGTGTACAAAACAGTCTGTTTATTAAATGTATTTATTCATCAAGTGTACTTTTTTCATTTTTATCGTATTTTATCTCGAATTTATTTGTTTTATTTTTTATTTCACGTTACCATACACATATGCAAATTAAGATCCCATTCTTTTAGTGTGCCAGCAAAAAATTAGGTTTTGTAAATAACAACATGTGTATAAAAGAACTATTTTCTACATTCAGCTTATATAAGTTAATAGGGCTTAAAACTTTTGTTTTAAAAAAAGAAACACAATATGAATAATTAAGCAAAATATTTTTAATAAAATATTTTGCTTCTAATAAAATATTTTAAGTGAAGAGGCACTTCACCTAATTCATATAATGGTTTACAACTGCATAATTTGAAAGCAGTATTTGTTGATTTCTTTGGAAATTGTTTTAAACTTTCTTTTTAACCCTTTGAGGGGCGAGCAATTGCGTTTGTGTAATGCTGCATTCCCAACGGAAATTTGGAAAAATTTTGTTTCTAAATAAGGAAAAGCAATTTTTCAAATATTTTCCCTCAAAGTTATAAAACAGAACTTAGTTAAAAATTTCTGGTGCAAATCTTAATTAAATTTAGGTGGATATAATATATCTTACCGCCCCTCAATGGGTTAAATGAATGAGTTTAAAGCAATATCTGCTTCTTCTTGTAAATTTAACATTTAAAAAAGTTTATTTCAGTATGATTTTTATCTCTTTTAAAGTATTGTGTTTTTTTCTTCTTACTGAGATTGCAAGTATCTGTGCTTCCCTCATAATCTTATACTTTTATTTCTAGGCTATGGGATCAAATAATGCAGCTTTGAATATTAATTCATTTCCAGAAGAAGTTTTGATCAAAATTTTTGGTTTCTTAACACAGAACCAATTGGGTCAAATTGCACGGTATGTAAAGTTCATGCTTGTATTTTGTATTTAAAACATTTAACACAGAATGTGTGTTTAGAAAAGTATTTCTTTGTTACTTAAAACACAAAATTTAAGCTATATTTAATATCAATGTACAGGCCTGCTAAAAAAACTGATCACCCGTATTGATTCTTCTGAAAATAATAATAATATAAAAAAACTGGAATTGATTGTGATTAATGTAGGGGAGAGTGTTGTACCTTGGGACAATTTTCACATTTTAATTTTTTACTTCGATGATTATAATCAGATTTAAAATTTAAAGGCAACATTTCAATACACCAACATATTTCTCTATAATATAATTTTAGAAATTCAGACAGTTTGAAAATTAAAAAATGCCATTCATTTAAAGTAGGGAAGGCAAACTGTCCCAAGGTACAACAGGATGTTGTACCTTGGGACATACTGCATAATTCAGGGAATAGGCATATAACTCATCAATAATTTTGTACAATAACTAATACAATATTTTGTACAATAACAATAACTAATTTTATGCCAACAAACAAAACCTTTTTTTTTTCAAGGAAATAGAGAATGAAACTCAAGTTCAAGATCCAAAATGAAGTTGAGTTGTTTTATTTATTGCATTTCACATGATTTGTGAAATTTTCTGTAAAATAAGTAATAAACATACTTTTATTTATCCAAATTATTACGAACCACGTATTTCTTGTACCATTGGACATGTCCCAAGGTACAACATATTTTACTGTCCCGAGGTACAATCACCACACGGTTTTAATAAAATCAAAATGGCGGTAAATCTAGAAGAACTCATTAATTCCTCATCATTATTTTCTCATACCCAAAACATTTAAAAATCTTCTCTTTTATAAAAAAATAAATTGCAGTTGACTTGTTGTAGAAATACATAGGAAAAAAATGAAGTTAGAATGGAGGAAAATATTTATTTTGGACTAGTGAAATTTATTTTTTTCACCTAGCTGTTAAAATTCAATGCTTCTGATGTTGTCTGTTATTAAGATGAGATCTGTTGGTTATAGGTCACTATTAGAAATACACAAAAGATAACTGTTGCCAATAGTTTATTAGAAATTGTCAATGTCCCAAGGTACAAGCGTCCCAAGGTACAACACTCTCCCCTATATTAATAAATGCTTTTCATTAATTTTTCTTCAGGCATCATCTAAATATTAATAATTGTATCTACTTACAATTTTCAAATTTTAACACTTACTTTTGACACTGTGTTCGTATTCGTTAGATCAAAGTAACCCAGTAGATTATATAGTTTTATGCATTTTCTCTTACATTTTTGCAGCTTGATAGGCTTCATACATTAATTTAGAAAATAAAATTAAGGCATTACAGGAAAAAACACTAGAAATATGCAATTAATAACCAGAAGTTTGTTTCTAATTCTACAAATAAAATAAACTGTTATATTAAAAATTATTTCCAAATACTTTGTAAGCCTTTTTTTTTTTTTTTTTTTTTTTTTTTTTTTTTTTTCTTTTTTGATGCAATCCCCTATAGTTCATTAAACTTGTCAAAATGTTAAATGTCTATATATATTTCAAAAACTGATTTTAGGAAAGAGCTGAAAATGTGCATACCCAAGATTTTGTGAACTTTAATTATTTTTATTTTTACACTAACTTAGGTCATAATTAATTAATTTTGTACATTCATTTTATTGGATTAAAAGAGAAATATTTCAGTTGGATGATTTTGTGAGGGGAAGATAAAAAATAAAACTTGTTATTTACAGTTGATTTTAGGAATGTCTCTGTTTGATCTCTCATAACTTCGTGAAGATTTAAAACTGTGTGTTTTCCTGGGTTGATATGAGCCAAGAATCTCATATATTGTCAAAAATAGGAATTACCATTTGGAAGATGAAAATTGGTACAATACTTTTATAATTAAACAATCTCCACAGTATAATTTGCATATGACATTAATTAGTAGACACTATTCATAATCGATTGGTATCTATAGCTTCTTTATAATTATTTGCAGCAAAATAAGTGAATAAAAAAGGGGGCCTAGTTAAATTGATGGCATTGAGCTCACAGGCTATTCACACTCATTGTATATCATACTCTTATTTCAAACAACAATGCCCCTCACAAAATAAGGAAATTGACAAAAGACCCATTTAGCTAAATTAAGGGGGGTGAATTAGCTCCCGCATTTCCCCTCTTTATACTTAACCAATGAACCTCCAAATATAATCAGGGAAGCGCCTTGTCAGATATAAACTGGTATACCAAATTTGAAGCAAATCCGATAATTCTGCATAGAAAACACATTTATCTAAATTAGGATGGAGAAATTAGCCCCCCATCGTTCCCTACCCCTTTATACTTAACCAACGTACCCTCAAAACTAATCAGGAAAGTGTCTTATTAAAATGAACCTATAAAGCTTTTATCTATTTCTTTCGAAATATTGCATTACGTACATATGAATGTATGTACGGAACCTGCAGGCACATTAGCTCTCAGGCTTAGATAACCTGTGAGCTAAAATATAATTACTTCTTTTTACAGGTCTGTACAAAAACATAAAATTTTAATAAAATGTTTATGAGCATTTAAATTAAAAAATAGCAGAAAATTATGCTTTAACTGTGCATTTTAATTTTCACAACAAATGTCTATTAATTTAAATTCTTTAAAGCAAATCCCTTTAGAATAGAAGGATGTAGGAAAAAATAATAATGATCAAAGTGGGTCACTTGAAATACATTCTTTTGAAAAAAAGTAAAAAAAAATTCAATGTTATTAATCACTCTCTGTCAGATAGTATTTAAAGTAGTAGCTATTTTTTTTTCTTAGCTGCCAACTTTCCATTTTTTAAGACAAATAAACATAGTTTGAATTAAAAACTAATTGGATGTGCCAATCCAAAGCTTTATTTTATGTAATACTTGTTAATATTTCAAAAAGCGTACTTTTTTTTAACTTGCATTTGATGAACAAAAAATGAGTAGTTAACAGATTGGTTATTTATCTTTTTACTACACTTCAAGTTTTTTATCAATAAATTTTTCAAAACCATGGGTGGTGAGGGATAGGGAAAAAATATAATAATGAAGTTTAATCAACGGGCTATATAGTGAAACCTCTCTGTAACGGCCACCTGCCGTTCCATTGAAAATTGGCCCTTATGAGGGGTGGCCCTTGAATAGGGGTGACTAAAAAACAACAACTAAAATAAGGAAATCAAAACCTTTATAGGTGAAACAACTGTTTATTAACATTTTCAAACTCTATACATGATTGAATTTTTTTTCTATTGAAGTTTGTTTAGTTTTCACAATTTTTTCACAGACAATTTTGGTTTCTAATGATTCTTTTACATTATAAAACAAATTACTTAAATTTGCATCATATATTAATGCCTTAGAATGAGATATTAGTTTATTTCTCTTAACGTTTACTGACAGGTGTAAAAACTGTGCTTCAATATGCATTCACAGTTTTAGTAAATGTGGAATTAGTTTTTCTGGATAATCTATTATCATTTGTGTGCCCACAACAACGGGTCAAGTTTCCCCTCCAACCCAACCCCTACAGGTTGAAAGGTAAAACGAAGTGTGAGGAAACATGTTTGTTACACTTGTGGAAAAGTTTGTGATCCTTCATTGTGTTACTAAATCCTCCCATCTCCCTCTGACTTCTTTGTTGCAAGTGCAGTTGTTGTCTTATCTTTTGGTTCAAGAATTCAATACACATGTTTAGGATTTAAGGCACATGTGAAAAAAATGACCTTTATGAGAGGTAGATTCGGCCCCTAATAGGAGTAAATTTATCATTATGTCTATGGGAAAATTTTTCGTTCCTAAAAATATTAGCCCTTAATAGTGGTGGTCCTTGAACAGGGATGGCCTTTAAAAGAAGTTTAACTGTATATCAAACAATGAAAATAATTTTGTTTGTGACAAATATGCAAATTAATCAAACTTAGATTGGACAGTTAGGTGATTCAGTATGGCTTTTGTCCAACAGCTACCGTATCCGTCCTGAAGATTGAAGAAAATTCACTATCACAGCACCACTTTCTGACCAATTTTCTAGAGACTTTTACATAAACCTTAGCATATTAAGTTACAAGTAGTTATAAAATTTCGCCAAAAAATATTCTCAAGTTCTTCACTTAAGCTTCAAAAATTTGAGAAAATACCTATCACGGTGTCCTCTTATGCAAGAATATCCCATTTTTTAAACTTTGACGTGACGTCTGTAGTCAAAAATACAAGGTGATTATAATTGAAGTTTAAGTTTCAAAACGCTCTAAAAAACGAACCACTGATTAGAATGACGTCAAAATTGAGCGGCGTATTATTGAAGAAGGGGGAAAGAGCATGAACAAAAAAAAATAGTTCCAAATTTTAGCGAGAGATGGCGCTGTAAGCGTCAGAATTTCGACTACAAATGACAAATCTTAAAACAACGGCTAAAGCGTAAGTTACACGATAAACCAACTGTACTGTTCAGTGTGCATGACTGTGCAGGTGTGATACTGTTAGTTACGTAAGCCAATCCACCACGGCAAGGACGTATCTCATCGGATGGGAAAAATCGGTTTTTAATTGTCCTGAGGCCAAAAACCACATAAAAAGCATCCATACAATCGGTTTTTAAGTTTGGCGAAACTGGCGCAAAACATGTTCAATATGCTGTCCACCGTCGTGTGAAATAAGATTAAATCGGGAAACAGTATGTTTCACAACCGATCGAAGTGTCACCGGAGTAAAGTTCAGAATGTGTTGCGCAGTGCGTGTCTTCAATTCAGCTACGTTGGCAATCGGAGTACTGAACAGAACATCTTTCAGATAACCCCGCAGCCAGAAATCACACGGATTAAGATCAGGTGATCTGGCCGGCCAGGCTGTAGGGAAATGACGACTGATAATTGTAGCATTTCCGAAATGCTGCCTCAACAACTGCTTCACTCGATTTGCAATGTGCGGAGGAGCGCCATCTTGCATAAAAATGATACTATCCAGACATCCACGCTGTTGCAGAGCTGGAACGACGTCATTACGCAAAAAAGACACATAGCGCTGACCATTGATGGTAACGGTAACAGAACCGAAAGCGCCCGTCTCCTCGAAAAAATCTGTCTCTACGATAAATGATGCCGTAAATCCGCACCACACAGTGTCCTTTGTAGATGAAGTGGTACTGGGTTCGTTGCGAGTGGATTTTCTGTTGCCCATATTCGGCAATTCTGTGTATTGACATATCCCGTCAGATGGAAATGGGCTTCGTCTGTCCACAGAATTTTCCACAGCCAATCATTGTCCTATCTTATGCGAACAAGAAATTCCAAAACAAAACCCTCTCTTGCTGGCAGGTCAGAAGGATACAACTCCTGCACATAGCAAATTTTGTACGGATAGCATTCCAGGATGTTTCGTAGAATGTTATGCACCATGCTCACAGGCATGTCCAATGTTCGGGTAATTCTCCGTGCACTGCATAGTTGCACACCACCGCTCGACTCCTCCTGAACTGCTGTGGCCACTTCTTCAACTACCGCCGAATCACATCTTTTCCTTCCTCTACCAGACTGCACATCAAACGAACCTGCATTTTCGAATGTTTTCATCATTTTCACCAGACCCATGACAGTCATCGGTTCAACGCCTTATTTCCTACCCTTGAGGGTCCTGAACTTCTGCAGAGCTACTGGTGCAGAATCACCGTTTTTGTAATAAAGCTTTACAAGCAAAGCGCTGTCCTTCATTGACACACTCATGGCGAACGTCTGAGACGCGAAATGAGGAAACGCCGTTTACCCAATGTTTTTATAACACCTGAAATGACCGTGCGCATGCCAGGTATTTTAATTTACATCTTCTGACTCTTACAGCGCCATCTGTCACTAAAATTTGGAACTATTTGTTTTTTGGTTCATGTTCTTTCCCCCTTCTTCAATAATACGCCGTTGAATTTTGACGTCATTCTAATCAGTGGTTCGTTTTTTAAACTTTTTTTAGTGGTTCGTTTCGAAACTTAAAATTTATTATAATCACCCTGTATATGAAGTTTGGTTCCATTCTATCAATAATTTCTGATGATTTAAAAGAAAAACTGTTCTAAATTCTCTATTTCAGCACCACCTTCAGTCGGATTTTCTTCAAAATTTTACACAAATCTCAACCAATGATATTACATCTGGTATAAAACTTCGTTGAAAAATATTCATAAATCCTTACTTAAATTGAAAAAAAATCGCTGTCACAGAGCACTTCGTACCGGAAGAACATCCTCAATTTTAACTGTCACCTGCTAGCCATAGCCAAAAACATACATATGCTGTTTGGTTCAATTCTATGCATAGCTTCATACACTTTTCGATGATACACAAAGGATACACAGACAGACGTTTCGTAAAAACATGTTTTAGGGGATTAGTCCAGGCAATAGGAAATTTTGCCTAGCAAAATTAATGGTAGTTCTGGAAATCGGCTTACTTTATGTTTTTTGGGTCGCTGAATCCGAATTTGTAACTTCCCACCAAAATTTACCCCGGCAACCCCCCCAAATTCTGGTAAAAAGCCCCCCAAAAAGGTTTTTATTAAAAAAATCAATTTTTTTATTGTTTTAGTGGAAAAGTATCTAGAAATTCAGAAAGTAGACAAAATTTGCAACAAATTAGATATATGACATTATGACTTAGGATGAAGGGGAGATCTGTCTAGGAACATGCGCGCGGTGCTGCGTGGACTAAGTTGCGCAATTCCACTCAACCACTCACATGTTTACATTCGCCCTCCCATCTCCCTTCCGAATTTTTAACTTACCCCCAAAATCCCCCCCCCCCCTGAAAACCCCCAAAATAGTTGTTATTAACTTAAATTTCTTATTGTTTTAGGGGAAAAGCATTGCGAAATTCATAAACTAGACAAAATTTGAAACAAATAGGATATATGACATTATGACGTAGGATAAACGGGGAGAGAAGGGGCTGCCTCGGAACATTCCCCGCGCGCTTTTCTCAAAAACCAAATTTTTTCAAAAAATCAATTTTTTCGGGTGTTGCCGGGGGAAATTTTGGGGGAAGTTACAAATTCGATTCAGCGACCCAAAAAACATAAAGTGAGTCGAAATCCAGAACTAGTATTAATTTTTCCAGGTAAAATCCCTTATTGCCTGGACTTCATAACTTAGTGCGCATAGCGCCGCAGTGCATGTTCAGAGGAAGCCCTCCCACTCCCCGTTCTTCCTACGTCATAATGTCATATATCCTATTTGTTGCAAATTTTGTCTAGTTTCTGAATTTCGTAATGCTTTTCCCCTGAAATAATAAGAAATTTAAGTTAAAAACAAGTATTTGGGGGTTTTTCGGGGGGGGGGGGGAATTTGGGGGGAAGTTAAAAATTCGGATTCAGCGACCCAAAAAACTTAAAGTAAACCTTATAGAGAAAGTTCGGAGGGGAGATGGGAGGGCGAATGTAAACGTGTGAGTGGTTAAGTGGAATTGCGCAACTTAGTTCACGCAGCACCGCGCGCATGTTCCGAGGCAGATCCACCCTTCCCCTTCATCCTAAGTCATAATGTCATATATCTAATTTGTTGAAAATTTTGTCTACTTTCTGAATTTCTAGATACCTTTTCCCTTAAACAATAAAAAAATTGATTTTTTTAATAAAAACCTTTTTTGGGGGCATTTTACTAAAATTTGGGGGTTTGCCGGGGGAAATTTTGGTGGGAAGTTAAAAATTCGGATTCAGCTACCCAAAAAACGTAAAGTAGCCTTTTTCTGGAACTACCATGAATTTTGCTAGGTAGAGCCCCTATACGGTCTCTATTGCCTGGACTAGATATATGACACCTAAAATTTGTAAATCGTCGAAAGAATTTTTGATTACAATATTTTATTACTGAGAGAAGAAAGTAAAGCATTTATGAAAATGTTTCCTGTTTTTATATAAATGAAATTATTATATTATGAATATGTAATATGATATATGTAATGAATATATAATTTATGAATATGTAATATGATACATTATATGTAATGAAAATATAATTTATGAATATATAATATTTTCATTCATTACATATGAATATATGCACAGAAAATAGTTTATTTTTTTACTAACCCTTACACGGGTAGTAGGGACATCCTTCCTACTTAAATTTATTCAAAATTGATTAATTTGCATCAGAATTTTTCTTCAAATATTTTGCTTTCAACATTTTAGTCACAGAATTGCTTTGCCTGGGTAAGGGTTAAGAGGGCAGGGAGACTTAAGAAGAAATTCATTTCTATGTATTCCAATACCAAATTCTTTTGTTTACATCTCATTAGAATTATAATTTCAGTTAGTATATATTTTTTAATTAAAAAATTTTTTATTTGTTAAATAAAACAGTTTGTAATCACTCAGTTTCTGACTGTGCCCTCTTTCCCCACCCTAGTATTTAATTGTTTCCACATCATTATTATTCTATTAAGGTACATTATATGAAGAAATGTAGAGTAATATTTAAAAATTAATGAATCATTATTATATTTCATTGATATACCATAGATTTGGAATTCAGGTACAATAATATACTATTTATCTACATAAGCACGTATTGTATATTTACATGTGAATATGAGTAATGCTATTAAAGGATCACTTTTATTTTGCCTTTTTAATTTTCATTTATAAAATTCATCTAAAATTAAAGCAGACATGGGTCTTAAATTAGGAGGATTGCACATATCATTATTTGAAAATGAATAGGCAGAGGGACATAGTTACTTTAGGCTACCTTCTACCCTAATGCCGAAAAACGGAGTTACTAATCGCTTATAATTATTAAGCTAATGTGCATGTATGATCATAGTATTTTCTTATGGGAAATATCGTATTTATTTGAAATTAGAAATTATACGAAATAGAATCATTTTCGCAAAACAATGCGCATGGCCCAATAACACCAATGTATCTAAGGCACATAGATGTTATTGGGCTAACCCCTCCATTTCTCCTTTTTGTTTAAGCTTTTCCAGAAGTGCCAAATGCTTTTCACTGGTCTCCTTGGGTACGCTATCATTATTTGAGAACGAATGGGTAGAGAAATCTAGTTACCTTGGGCCTGGGTTGCTGGCTTTTAGCCAGGTCAAAAAAAGCCAGCGGGCTTTGATTGGTTTTAACCACTTAAGAAAGTGGATATTTTTTTAAGGGGGTTTACAGATACTTCATATTAAATTTAGATTTATTTTTAATGCACTTATAACTATTTAATATTAAAAAATATATAAATTTCCATTGAATTTAGTCAAATAAATAAGTCTTTATAAACGCTAGAAGGCAACTGTAAAGGCATTATGTTTGAAAAAAAAATCAGAAGAATACATTAAATTGAACTCCAAAGTGGTGGTTTTGAATTATATATTTCATAGCTCCACATATACTATACATTTTAATAATTATATTTAATGAAATAAAGCAAAAATGCCACACATCAAAATAGAAAAATTCTTACATACATCTATTTACTTTTAAAATTAATTAAAAATATTTAGCTTATATGTATTTAATAAATAAAATTATTCTGATATCATACTTGAGAACTCCCGTAATAAGTAATCGATTTTCTGGTAACTTGTAAAAACGATATATGTAAAATGTTTTTCCACTATTCAGTAATTATATAACTTATTCCAGATATGTCATATGGAGAGATGAAATCATGGAATGAACAATGTGGGAAGAGAAATTAAGAAAGATATAACATTTGAGTAGATTTTGGTACATGTCTGTGTATAAAATAAAGAGAGCAGTTTAAAAAAAATCTCCAAATAAAATTTGTTGAATTAAAATTTTGAAAAACTTGTAGCTATTTAAAAAAGTGCATAATTATGCATATGTTATTCATGATACTGTTGTTAACAGTGAGAAATGGTGTTTTTATTAAATGGCTTTATGTATGATTTTAAAGGTTTATGAGAAATAAAATAAGACCTGTATATAAATAGCTCTTAAAATTAGTTAAGTAATAAAACATGTAACTAAGTAACCATTGTCCTCTTTAATTATATAAAGCAGTAAAAATTAAAAAAAGAGGCGTAAAGATAAAAACCAGATTAAAAACAAACTGATAAAAGTTAAACCAGATAAAGCGACTGGTATGGCCCTTTTAAAATTTAGCTGACATATTTGTCTATCTGACTACAAATTACTAGCAGCTCCATGTATGCGTTATTCCAATATTAGTGTTTTCATTATTGAGAAATTGGGTTGTTTATTAAATTCTAACTAAATGTATTTAAAATTAAATAAAAAAAATTAAAAATGTGTGTTTTATAATTAAAATGCTTCATTGTTTAAAAGCCAATTATGCCCAAAAAAGCCAGTTAAAACCAACAAAAGCCACCAGCAGAGCTTTTTTTAATTTTAGCCGTCTTTTTTTACAACCCTACCTAGGGCTACCTAATATTTAATGCAGAAAAACTGAGCTACTAATCTCTTATCATTGTTAAGCTAATGTGCAAGTGCATGCATGATCATAGTATTTTCTTCTTATTGGAAATAAATTTAATTTAAAATTGGAAATTATACGAAATAGAATTATTTTCCCAAAACAATGCGAATGGCTCAATAATACCAATGCACCTTAGGCACATCTTGAAGAAATCTCTATTTGAGTGGACAAACCTTGTTTTGTTCATTAAAAAGTGTTTCTAAATATACTATCATTAAGCATGTACAGTTTTACTTTACTAACATTGCATTGTTAAATATATGTGTACAAAAGAATTTTCATGTTTATTTTTTCTAGAGTGTGCAAAGGATGGAATATACTGACAAAAAGCCCAGTTTTGTGGAAGAAAGTGAATATAGAATTTTCGCCATCTCATGGATCCCAATGTATAGTGGCTGAATATTTTGTTGGTATGTTACCACCTTGTGTCACTGGCATCAGATTGGATTTTACATATTCAGATGACTGGACTAAACCATTGAAATTTGAAGCACTTTCTGTGAAGCTTCAAGGAAAATGTCCCCATCTTAAAATGTTAAGTTTGAAATATGCTATACTATCATATACTCTTCCATCAATTATAGATTTTTGCTCTCTATTTTTACAAAATGTGGAAGTATTAGTACTTCATTGTTCTCTATTTCCTGACTATCCTGCAAGAAGAGAAGTTGGTAATACTTCTAAAATCGAAATTTTAGATGTCAGTTGTTGTCATCTCGGACATTTCAATAAACCTCCATTTTTAAGAATGCCAAACTTAAAACAACTACATTTATCTTATACAAATGTAAATGATTCCTGGTTTGAAAATGATGCTTCTTTTTTAAATCAGCTTCAAGTATTGGATCTTGGAAGCACAAAGATTAATTCTGGAACATTACAAGTCATACAGAATCATGCACTTCATTTAAAAGAATTATATTTGTGCTATGCAGATTTAGATGATGAACTAAATTTTAAGCATTCAGTGTTCCCTCACCTGATAACAATCTGTCTCAGAGGTTGTGATGTGACATGCGAGGGAATAGTTTCCCTCATCCAGTCATGCCAGGGGCGTAGCTACAGATATTTTTTCGGGGGGGAGAATTCGAAAATTTCCCAACTTGAAACAAATTCTTCCAACTTTCAACTAATGTGTGTATAATACGTATACCACAATGTGTATAATAATGATAATGAAACTTATGCATAAAAAATTCCTTTCCAAAGAAAAATTTTGAAACTGGAAACATAAAAATTCTAATTATTGGTTTGTTTAATAAAAAGCAAACATGCAGGTCCGGAACACGAATTGACTGTTTTTAGAAAATGTCTGTCTGTGTGTATGTGACACAAATTTTGTGGTTGCTCTATCTCAAGAGCTAATGCGCGGAATTTAATAAAACTTTAGATTCAGTTATATCTTGATAAGAATTAATGCTGATTAGTTTTTAGTGTAAATCGCCCGAAAGGTGGCGCTGCTAAGCTGCATTTTTCACGATTTACATGATTTTAGCGATAGTTATCTCTCAAATTCTTGCACGGAATTTGATCAAACTTCATATTCTGTTAAACCTTGACATAATTTGGTGCTTATTAGGATTTTGTGTATATTATATAACAGGTGGCACTGCTGTGCAGCATTTTTCACGATTTTCGCGTTAGCTATATCTGAAAAACTAATGCACGGAATTTAGTCAAACTTCATATTCGGTTGTACTTCCTTATTGGGCTTGGGTGTTTACTGTCGAAAGGTATCACTTTTGTGTTCTTTGGTTTTTGAATTTTTGTTGCATCTAACAGGGTGTGTGCCGAAATTCAATGATTTGTTTGAAAAATGCGAGGCTTCTATGTCCTTTTTAAATGAACACTATTAAACGAATCTATACCTTTAGAATTCATTATTATGGGCATAGAATTATTATTTAATTTTAGCATTGTGGTTGCAAATTTTGAGGTATTAACATATATGGGATAGAATAAAGTTTTGGGATTGGCACATCCAAATTGTTTTCATTTAACATTAATTCTTCTTGTCTTCAAACAGTGTTGAATCCAGACCTTTACCTCTGGGGGGGAAATTTTGATCCCTGGGGGGGACACTAGTATTCCAACATGAAATTTTCTCTGATTTCATTAATATACCAAAACCTGCTAAAGCGGAATCTCCGAGGATCAGAAAAAGTTTCTGTCTTAACAAGTATCCCTCCAGTCGGGATTTTGAAAATCTTCTGTTTCCATAGATTATGCTATATATAAGTTTCTATTTTTTAATTTCAAATTGAAAATTTAAAAAACTTTTAAAAATTCTATTTAATTTAAGATACTCTTGTACTTTATTGTGCCCAAACCATTATTGAAAAGATAAAAAATAAGTGTGGCATTCTTAGGTTACTGTCACTCCACTTCTAAATATAACTTATATAAGTTATGGTCATTTGTTTTTTATTTAATCTCATTATATCCTACAGTTTAACTTGCCATACAGGATTTGAATATCCCATTTCATAAAAGTTTTGAATCAACATTGCTACAATTTACCTCTGAAATATTTCTATTAATATACAGTTATTCATGAAACAGCACCGAAAAATGGCAATAAATCACAATTAAATAATAAACTTCGTTACAAGAATAACAAACAGAGTTTACAAATAATACAATAACAAATTTTTATTATTTGATATTTACTTATTATTTAATAATGATGCTTTCAGACACAGACGCGGACAGTATTAAATGGAATAGGGAGATTTTTCTCCCTTTTTTCGTGGGGGGAGAAAATAGTTGGGCAACGCCCTACTATGTTAAAACCTTTTACTGTAGATGAAAATTATATTTTTTTTCCTCTTAATTTTTTAATTATTTTGTAACGTCCGCAATATTTTCAAACTTATGAAAGATAAAAGTTATGTAACATTTCAAAATCTAAAATTGAAACCCCATTTGTATACTTCTATCTGCGTCTATGTTTAAGTATAACTTCTTAATATTAATGAAAACAAATCTTCCGTAACATTCATGTCCACTAAAGAAATAGAGATTTCACTCTTTTTTTAAATACTTTAATTTTATAAAATATTAATAGCAATTTAAATAAATAATACCATATAATGTGTATGTACTAAATAGTAATTATAATATTCTATATGTAAAACCATCAAATCTACCTTGTGTATAAAACTAATCCTTACTTCTTATAAAGCACAGTTTTTGATAAATCGCATAAGTTCAGTATTAAATTTGTAATTGCTCACCTTTAAACTAAGCGAATGCGTCTTGGTTTCGAAGATGCATAATGTGTGATCACTGCATCGATGAATTCATCTGTTGGCTCCTCATCACCTTCGATAGATACTTTAATACACGATTGTAAAGTATCCTGCCCCATGCGATTTCTGAGTTTTGTCATAATTCTATTCATTGTGCTAAATGACCTTTCTACACTCGCTGTTGAAATTGGTACACACAATACACACTCGGCAAGTTTTTTCAAAACTTCGTATCCAATATCAGCTTTTAAAATGAAAGAAGCGACATCTGTACTGGTATCATCTAAATTACTGTGTGCAACGTACTTAAAAGAACGGAGATCTGCCACTGCTGCATCCTCTTCCTGAATTCCAAAAAGATGGCACAGCTCCTTACACTGCTTTTCATTTATTTTTACAAATTCTCCAAAGCTTCGAAAAAATGCACATAGTTCTATTAAGCGCAGTGCTTTATCATTAAATCTTTCTTTAACTTGATGAATCATTTTTTCTATAAAAGTTTTTGCACTTTTTAAGCAATTTTTTTTCGTGTCATTAAAATTTATGCTCTTAATTTCTGATGCATCACTCTCGAGACCTTTAATTTTAATGTGCAATTCGTTATTATCATTGTCAGTATCACAAAAGTTGGCAATTTCTTGCAAGTGATCAACTGTCCCAGAAACAAGTTGAGGAAGAAATGAAATGCTAAGAGTTTTCTTTTGAAGAATTTTGCTTAAATTCGATACAGCATTAAGTGTTTCGTCCATAACGACTAAACTGATTATAAAACTAATATTAATCATTTCCAAGAGAATACCACCAGCTAAACTTGCTAAATCAGCACCATCCTTGTGTATGTGTTCGCATGCAATCATAATCGATTTAAAGGATAAAAATACAGCATGAACAGTACGGTAATTGCTAAGCCAGCGTATATCCGTTGCCTCAGGTATGATTTGAACGGGTTCTTCTAAAGCTTTCTGTATTTCGTGCAAAATTTTTCCTCTCTTAGGAGAACTATGAAAAAGTTTATAAATATCTTTAACTGTGTGAAAAAATCGTTTAATCATTATAGTCTTGTTTCTTGAATTAGTGACAGCTAATGATAGAATATGGGATCTGCAATGAATGTAAGGCACTTCGCATTGTTTAGCTTCTGAAATACGAGCACGAACACCAGTTATACTACCACTAAAGTTCGCTGCACCATCAAAAGAACATGAAACCAATTTATCATATGACATATTTCTTTTTTTAAAGCATCATCTATAGCTAAAAATATTGATTCAGCATCAGTTCTTTCTAAGTATATTATGCACAAAAATCTTTCTCTTACTTCGCAAACTGGATCATGGACGACGTGCCGCACCATTAGTGATAATTCACTTTGATTGTTTATGTTCGTCGACTCATCTCCCATTATAGAATAATACTTACCATTAAGTATTTTGTCATCTGCTTTGTCTAAGATTGTGCCTATTGAGCTTAATATTTCAGAAGCAGTTGATTTACTTATGTAAGTCGATCTTTCACTTTGAGACTTAACCCAGTCGCGAAGAGTTTCATTTTCTCTCATTAAAATTCTTTGAACTAAGGGTTCATATTTTGTAGTATGGGGTATCTCCTCTTTAGCTAAAAAATACACACTCCTAATTAATGAAGATAAAGCTTGTCTATTTTTATCCCTTTCGTCTTCGCTGTATTGGATTATTTGTGTGTGTATAGGAGCATTTAAATTCTGTAATCTTTCATTTTCCATAAAAACAGATTTGCAATGTTTGTCTGATTTTGAGTGTTTTTCAAGTTTTCCTGTACTGCCAGTTGCTTTCCTAAAATTTGTGAAGGGCACTGATATGAATACTCCACTTGTTTTTTGGAATACCTCTACATCATTTTTTAAATGCTTTTCACAGAGCTTGCAAAATGCACCACCACGAGTTCGATCAAAATACAGCCATTCATATTTATCTTCCCACTGTTTTTGATATTTGAACTTGCGTCCAACATTTTTATCTTCCGGTTGAGGTTGTCCACTAACAGTACTACACGAAGGTATCGAGGGTGGAACTATCGCATTGCAGGTTTCGCTTTCATTCAAAGTTAGTTGAGAGTTATTATTTTGATTTTCAACAGATGACTGTACTAAAGGTTCTTCACTACGTCTTCTTTTTTTAATTTGAATATAAGAAAATAATTTCGACTGTTTTGACATAATTCAATATCAAAAATAATTCCTATCTAATATTCAATTTAAGCTGTAATTTTTATCTGTAACAATCAAGACAGAAAAGCGCAATAGATTAACCAGACACAGTGTCGTCTAGAACTAGCGTCACCTAATTGCTTATTGGTAGTCTTTGAAAATGAAATTTCCCTAGCATTCTACAATAAAATAAGAAAAATAAAATATTTTATGTTAGCGAACAAGTAAATACCGGATGTAATTTATAAAGTTTGCATAGAAATATTTAGACATTTTCAGTAACTAAATCTTTTTAAAACTATTAAGTATGAAAACATTTCTGTGCCTTTAATTCAGTTGTCCATACCCGCTCAAAATATATTATAATAATGTTTTTGACAGCATAATCAATTTATCATTCGATAAATGAATTTGGTTTTTCCAAGAGAAAATTACAATTAGATAAAGCAGTTATTTGTGTAATACGGGATAAACAAATGGACTATTACTGAAAGGATTAACTTTCAAGATATTTTATGAGTGAACGGAATAATACCAATATATCATATTTTAATTAAGAAACGCACAAATTTAGAATTTCACAATAAGGAAGTAATAATATTTATTTTATGAGCTAGTACTTTGTAACAGAAAAAGTTTTATTTATGATACATGAAATTAATATTATAACCTCAAAATATAATGAATAAATATTTCACTGGATAGGAAAAGCTTATTTAGATAAATTATTAGCGTGATATGATACATTCAATGAATTATTATGTTTATTGTTAAGATTGAATAAGGGATATTAAGCGAAAAAATACATTTTGTGGTATAGTTTAAATACATTTTAGAGAAATTGAGAGTCTAATTAAAAATATCTAAATAATTTAATAATTGATGCAATTAGAGTAAGTAAGCCAAAAATATGTGATTTGACATCACACCTGTCAATAATGGAATCTTCTCCTAACCAGAAAATTTTTACGGTCCCAATGAAAGCAAGTGTAGTATATTAAACCGCAAATATAAAATTGAAAGGGGTGGAAGAAAAATTCCGTTACAGACACATTTCCGTCTTAGAAAGTATCACGCAGTGCACTATTTTTGCTTGAACCGTATTTTTTTTTTGTTGTTGTTGTTTAAGAGAGGATTCCGCATTCCGCTATAGACAGGTTCTGTTTCCCAGACTTTACCACATTTAATTTTTTCGAAAATGTTAATGAAATAAATTTATACCAGTTACTTTATAATTTTACAAAAAAAAAAAAAAAAAAAAAAAAATTGGAATTAGTATTTAACAACAATTTCTTACAGTTTAATCTCGTATATGGCACCAAAATTAAAATTTAAGTTTTACTACCGGTATGCTTTAAATAAATATTATGCAAGTATTAGCGGTATGCTAATTAATAATTATGTAATTTGTTTCTTCTTCTTCTTCTTTAAAATCTTATAACTGCTATTGTACACAAAAATATGACAAGCACCTATTGTGCAAAAAGTTAGCTGAAAGGATAAATATTAATAAACAGAATAAACATTAATTTCGTAATTTTTTTTTTAATTTGTACGATTTTCCGAATAGCTTGTAAGATTTACTTATACAAAGCTGTTATATGTCGTAAAAACTGAACCTATCTGTAACGGAATAATACCTTAGAAGGAACATTTCCTTGTAATTGACGACAAAAATGCTATGCAAGTATATCTGTTAAGACAGAATTTTTTAACGGTATCTTACGTATCCATCTTAACAGGTTTTTCGGGAGAATTCGAAGGAAAATATCACGACTAGGAAAAATAAGGAGAAAGTCAAAAATGTCCTCCGGGGGGGACATTTTTGAATCCCGGGGGGGACATTCCCCCCCGGGCCACCCCCTGAAATCAACACTGTCTTCAAAGAAGCCAGCCTGATGATAACACAATCCAGTTTAATAAAATCCACTATTTGGCTTTCACATTTTAAAAGCATTAGGCTGTCAAGCCTGTCATACCTCATTGTAGTTTGTAATATATATATATTTTTAATTTTTATTTGACTAAAGATTCTTTCATTAGATGCAACGCCATAAAAATAAGCTTCTGTGAATGTTAAGATATGAGTATATAGTTTGACGGCATAACCCAAATAGCCTTTGAATTTCATGGCATGAGTAAAAGGTTTGTTTAAAGCTGCTATCAGGTTCACCAACTTTTCGAGCAATTTTTGAGCCAACTCTTGATTTCCTCCAACTTATCGTGAAATATTGTCTCAACACCCAGTGTGATAGATAGCAAACAGCAATATCCCCAACCACAGCTCTAAAAAAGTATGCGCTAGTCGCGCCTTTCCCCCCAACTTTCAACATTTCAGCCAATCAGAGATAAGCGATTTATACGAATAGGCGATAAATATTAACGGTTGGTACTAGTAGTACTGGTTTTCCTCCAACTTTAGCAACGACAACCTTTTTCTCCCTTTGAACGGGAAAAAAATGGGTTTAAAGTCGGCTGAAAAGTTGGTGAATCGGATAGCAGCTAGTCAGGATTTGGTTTATTTCTATTTGACTCTGCAAGTCATGTACATCCGTTTCTCATATACAGGTGGAAACATTATTAACTTTTCTAAGTTAGTGATACTCAAATTTGCCTTGTACAATTGAAATTTAAATAGGAAATGTATTGGTGCAATATTCTCTTGATATAGGGAACATTGTCATTTAAGCTCATTACTAAATTGTCGAAATTTTCTTGTATTTCTTATAATTATTTCTTGTAAAACTTATGTGTATCAATGTTCATTGCTGTGCTATTATTTTTATCTCTTCTCTTTGGTGAAACCGTTTTCCTACCGCGCTTTTGGAAGTCAGCTTCTTCAGTCATATCCTAATATTCATAATTGTTTGTGAACTTGTCTATAAGGAAATCTTTATTTCTTCAAAATTTTATTCAAGTGCAACGTGTCAGCGTTACCGTGAATGTCGATTTTTTCTTCAGATGATGGACAGCTTTCATAGTCATATTTCTTTCCAAATTCAAATCGTCCCTTTTTTACCTTTATCATCCTCGAATGGATTTTTACATGCTCCAAAATCTTCCACGAAAACTCTTTTCCTATTATGAAGGGTTCTTTCGTTCTGATATTTATAGTCATTTTTTAGAACAGCTTTAAACACACAACACTGGACTTTTGGTTTAAAATTTCACAAACACCCATAAATATAAACGAACAGGACTAATATATATTTCGCACACACACACAAATAAAAGTAAAATGTGACAAATTTATCAGAACTAACAACTTCTTATATACACATTTGTTCATATAACGCCCTTTTCTTGACTGCGAAGGGTTAACTAATTTTTGTGGCGAAAAATCACGAGAATGAGTAAAATATTCTCCAAAAATCGGGAAATTACTTTAAAAATTATTGCAATTTGTGAAAACTCATCAAATCTTCTTGCCCAGCTGTGTTTCAAGTAGGTGACTACATTCCTTTTTGTTGTGCTACGAGCGATCTCCAATTTTCAAAAGAAGATGCAATCCCTTTGGATTATAAATAGCTGGATTCTGTTTTAGGAGGAGAAGGTGAGGTAGGTTGAAATTTTTGAGAAAGGAACAAAGTTTTGGAGGAAATAAAGGAACTGGATAGTCAGATATTGATGGACAGGAGTAGAGAAATTTAGGTCTGGTAGATGTATAATATTTTTGTATAACTGAAAAACACAATAATAAATCGAGTGCGGCTAATTTCTTTTTGTATTTTTTTTTTTTTTTTTTGATAATTTAACTTGTTTACTGTTACAGTACTCAGAAACATAATCACCAAAACAATAAAAATTCCGTAATTTTTTTACTATTACTTTTAAAAAAGAAATTTTCACAAAAATCTAGAATTTCCCAACTCTAAGCTCAAATTTCCCAACTTCACATATATTGGGGGGGGAGGCTCCCCCCCCATACCCCCCCATGGCGACGCCCCTGAGTCATGCCAATCTTTACAAAACATTTATATTAGACAATGTGTGGCTCAATCTTATGCAGGATATCCTTTTATTTTATTAAATAAATGTAAATTAGAAATTGTAAAAGTTATTAGCTGCAGTGACCATCGAATTATAGATTATTTATAAGAGTAAAAAAGGGACAGAATCCTTTCTAGAACTGTACATAAAATAGATTTTTCTTTTATGATTTTTGTGTTATTATTTATAATTTATTACATTTTATTTCGAAGTCTACATGAATTTTCCTGGTAAAATCATTTTCATCCCAACATGCATTAAAGTCTCTGGTACTCTGATTAATGTAGGAAAGGAATAAACTTGACTTTTGTATTTATACCAATTGGAGATAACTGTTTACTGATGATCTTTTCATGTAACTGTTATGTTTTAAAAATCCATTTAAAACACAAACTTTGACATTCTCTATAAGGCTCTATATTTTTTTACATGTCTATTATAGTGACTACATTAATAAATAGATTTAAACATGTATGTACAGTGAACTCCTGTTAGTATAGACTCTGAAAGCAGGCCATTTTACATTCCGCGCTAACCAAGATCTGCATTAAACAATGTTTTTAACATTAATTAGATTATAATGAGGAAAGAGAAATTGTATATATTAAACGAAGTCCTTAATATTAATTAATATAATAAGGGAAATGAAATTGACTGCAATAATGAGAGTTCATTGTACACAAATAAGTTCATGAATTGGAGTTTTTATTCGCTGCACTGAATAAAATCTTATTACATAAAGAGTTTGTACAGATTTTTCTTCTCACATTATCTTAATTTCAAAACACATTGGACTTTTGTTACTGCATCTCCACTTAAGACATATCTCCGATTGATGCAGACATTTTTATTTCTCACATTATATTCTAATTAATGTTAAGAACATCATTTAATGTGGATTTTGGTCAATGTGGAAAAAATAGGACCTCCATTGAAAGTCTGTACTAACGGGAATTCACTGTATATTTCAAAAATGGTTTTAAGAAGTGCTCACAGTTCTAATGAAAACAGTTCATAGAACATATCCAAGACATGTTTAAATCCTTAATAGATAAGGTGAATATACTAATAGTTTATCTCTTTTTATAATCTAAAAGTGTTCTCAATATTTTTCTGTTATTTACAACATGTACAAATTCACTATCAATCTTACATGCAACTAGCTTTTGGATAGTCTTTTATATGGGACAAGGAATCAAAAACTTTTTCTGTTATATTTGAGGTGTATATTTCATTAAAATAGTTTAGAGGTAGTGCCCTAAAAAACTTTCTCATGACTGTGTTGTCTTAATTAAAATACCAATTTGTCTGTTGAGATATTTTAACTTTCTAAGAAAAATGAAAAACACTGGTTCCTTTGGCAACCTGAAATTCCATGCATTTGCTAGTAAAAAGATTTCATATCAATGTGCAAGAAAGTAGTATGTTTAGATTTGAGAACAGATCTGACACATGCGAAACAACCATCTCATTTAAGATTTTTTATTTATGAGAATCACTATTTCAGATTAGTAATCTTTTTAAAATTAATTCACAAAAATTCTGTGATTAGGTAAAACAAAGAATAGTATTTGAAACAGCAATAGTCAAAAATAAAAACATATGGCACATATATGTGACATTCACGCTGAAAGAGTTAATGTTGGTATAGCGTAGCAGAATGCACATATTAGAAATTAATTCTCAGTCTATCAATGACTGTACATTTTGTTTGGTGTGTCTTAGTAATAAAGTTAGTATTTCTAAAAATGTATTTCACACAGTTCTAATATATAATCAGTATATCAGGACCTTGGAAGAGAAAGGGCGAATCTCGAAATTGAAAGCTGGGAAATCAAGCTCAAAGTTTTGTAAGTAGTGTTATAGAATAGGGTACTACTCACTTTAGCTCAACACTGTGAGAATACTAAGGGCAAACCAGGGCAAAACGCCCTACCTACGTGTTGCCTGCATCTATCTGACGCGGAAAAAACGAAAATTCGATTTTTCGAGTTCGCCCTTACTATTCCAAGCTCCTGATATGATGTTTAGCCCAAAGTCTCTAATGAAATTTTTAGTTTTAAAAGAAAAATGAAATACATGGCAAAGTTTAGTAAAAAAAAGTAATATCAATAACTCTCACCAATGTGTAAAGAAAAGGAAATATATCTTTGACAAGGAAAAAAGATCACGAATTTTTATTAAATTCAAACACCTCAGTTGAAAAAATAACCTCTAATCTATAAGGATGCACAAAATCGCGATTTTGACCTAATACTGTTATTCAGCGCACAGATAAGCCAAATATGGAATATTTATCTGGCTTCATGCTCTTACATTTTAGGGTTTAAAAATATTAAAATGTTTAATTTTAAAACAGTTTTACTTCATATTTAACACAGATACTTCCATTTTAAGAAAGAGGTATGTTTACGCACACATGCAAATTTTGCTTTAGAAAAAAAAAACATGCTACGAGTTATTTAAAAAAAGAATAGTATTGGAATTTTACTAATTAAGAAAACTTAAAAATTCATGGTTTTCACCGCGAATTAAAATAAATTAATATTATTTTGTATAGACTAATACAAATATTTAATATTGACTGAAAGGAATCGGAACAGTGGTTCCCAATGTTATATTAGGTACTACAACTTATCAAAGTTTCTGTAAAATCATTATGTCCTCTTCCCTTCTCTATAACATACACCACTCGCTATGTACAAAACCGTTATTCAAATAGAAGAGCCTAATCTGGTATTGATTTCTCACAGGGTCAATGGGACCAGTGTCCAAGATCTCAAATTAACTGAATTAGCCAAAAAAATTGTAATGTACAGTAGGCTCCTAGTTATCGAACACACTTTAAATTAAGATTACGACGCATAAATGATATGATAAATTGAGAGAAACAGCACACCAAAACTATTAAATGCAATTATCTTTTTGTAGTATACAGCAGAGTATAATTAGTTTAAAAATTATGAATTGTAACTTTCTTTAATTTCATAGTATAATACTTCATAACTCCCATTTTCTTAGTAAAAAAATAAAATGTCTACTTGCAAATATGAAGAGGCTTATATTAGAAATGGGGAAGATGACTTTCAAATGATAAGTAGTAGAATAGAAATAAACTTGCTCAGATAAAATCCAACAGCTTTTATTAAGTAGATCAGGAGACATGTTTAAATTATACAATAGCATACTAAAGCAAGAACCAGATGATATGCATGAGAAACTGTCTCATTTTTATAATGGTTTGCAACCAATCTCCACTAGCCAGCACATGCCGGAACTGTTTTGCATAAAACAGAAAGTTGAGCAACTTTATGCAATCTGCAACATGTTAACAAAACATACTTTTCGTTTAATGGATACATAGTTAGCAAACAACCATACAACCAAATTAACTATGAATTAAACAGAAAACCAATATCAACAAGATGGATGCCTGCATGCTGTTGGAGTTAAATGTTAGGATTAGTTTTGTTAGTAGTTTTTGTTCAATGAAATACAATAAAAGGTACCTTTTTAAATAAATGAAACACTTAACACTAAAATCAAGTTGGAAAAATGATGGAAAAAAACTTACTAAAAAAGTGGTTCTACCGCAATGCAACTATACGTCCTGTGAATTATATGATACTTCATGTATGTGTGATAATAGTCCCAGAGCCGACAGCACAAAAACCTATGTTATCAAGTACAAGGGGAAAAAAACCTGTATTTTATGGAAGAGTAGAAGTAGGGCAATCTAGTTATCCATGTCTGCCGGAAGTGAAGTGATGCGTAAGCCAAAAATTAAAACCACCAGTGGTTGACTCGTAGGTTTATCATTGTGTTTGTCCTACAAACAAAGATATGAAAACAAGAAGGATAGTTAAAAGCGTAAAAAATAGCAACGTTAAAAGCACCAAAATTTAAAAATTTTGGTGCTTTTAACGTTGCTATTTTTTACGCTTTTATTATATTGCACCAAGCTCCTACTTGATATTTAAGAAGGATAGTTGTTGGACAAACACAATGATAAACCTACGAGTCAAGTACTAGTGGTATTAATTTTTGGCTTATGCACCACTTTCCTTCCGGCAGACATGGATCATTAGATTCCCCTACTTCTACTCTCTCATAAAATAAAGGGTTTTTTCTTGTGCTTGATAACATAGGTTTTTGTGCTGTCGGCTCTTGGACTACAATGTTAGTTCAAATAGTATCAGATAATCGGGAGTCTATCGTATAGGTTGAAAAATCAATTTGGAGGTTTGAACATTTCATTTACTAATATAATTTTTATATTTCACAATTTGTAGTTCATCTACAATATTCATATACTGCTTCTTTAATAATTAATACTTTTGGATGCTTTTCTTTGTATATAAACATAAATAAAACCTGAAATTCATTTATTCAATGCACATATTTACTGACATCTAGCATACGTTCAATTTTGTCGTTATTGAAATCTTCAATTACATTTCTAGTCTTGATATATTAAGTTTAAAAAAGAAAGTGTATTTAATGATCTGGCAAAATGAGCTGAGTTTCTTCTAATATGCGACAGTTGGGAGCCGTGGCATAATATTCACTTATGCTACTGAAGCAGATTTTATTTACTGCTCTCCACACATATTTATTTGACACATTCACTTTTTGAAATAAACATGAAGTGAATTCCCCCCACCCAAAAAAAAAAACAGGCACACAATTGTCATTAGCATATTTTAACAATTTGTGATCAACGTTTTGCCAATAATGCTTGTAGGGAGTGGTCTATGTAACTACAGAGTGAAATTAATAAATAATGGTGCAAAAGGATGGCGACTATCTGTCTCCAACAGAGGCTATATTTTATGTTGGTAGAATAACAACCAAGAGAATATGGGAAAGAAAACGTTCTAAAATTATATTTTCTGTGATGTGATTGCGGATAGAAATTTGGTGCAGTGGTTACTTTTAAGATGTAAATACTTACTATGAACAGTGTCTAAAAAGTTCGAAATGTAAAAGGAGTGAAATAAACGGAAAACATTCTAAAATACAATTTGTTTGGAACTGCTAAATCTAGAAATTTAAAATTTGGCATGACTCTTACTTTAAATTGTCAATGCTCGCCCTGAACATTTTTTTAAACTCGAAATTTAAAAGAGTGCAGTAGCAAAAGAAAAAAATATAATTACGATTCATCGGATATAGTTACTATAAAAGCTTTGAATTTGCCATGGTGTTTTTTAAAGTTGAAAAAATGCTCGCTAAGGGATTCCTCAACTTGCATCAAAAACCAGCTACAATTCAAAATAGATTTGTACAGATCTACCTCTTCATGTTATTTATAGAAGAGTTAGGCAAATATTACATTTTACACAGAGCTTAAGATTGTTGAAAATAAAGTCTGTTCCAAAGTTACTTCTGGTCACAAGCTGATGCATTTGCAGTATTGCGAGACGTACAGGGCAATGTGTGACAATTGAATGAAGATAATTTTCTCCGATGAAAAAAAAAATTAATTTGGATGGCCCCGATGGTATGAAATATTACTTGAGAGATCACCAAAAAAAAAAAATCTTTATTCTGTAGAAATTTTAGTGGCAGAAGTTTGAAGACTTAGGCAGCAACTGCTTATGATGGCAGAAGTAAAATTGTATTTTTAAATGGTCCGCAGAATTGATTTGATTGCAGCTCAGTTTCAGAAAAGCCCCTTCTGTCATGTGCATGGAATATTATATTTAAGATTTCATCTTCATACAAGACAATGCAAGTATTCAAACTTCAAATGCAACGAAAGTTTGGTTTGACGAAGAGAATATTGTTCTTTCACATCATCCACCCAATACTCCTGATTTGAACCCCATTGAAAACATTTTGGGAGAGTTTGTTTGAATGGTTAATGCAGATGCGATACAATGCATATATCTTACAGAATAATGGTTGCAAGAAGTCTATCTAAGCCAAGACTGAAAATATTTTTAACTATTGGGTTATAAGTAAAGGAGATAGGATAGAAGATTTCAATGTCTTGCACTAGAGTTAAAATTGATCTTTCACAAGAAATGAAAGAGATTAAAAATTTTGGCTTATAAATTTGCTATTATTTTATCATAAAAAGTATAATTTACTATTACTCAAAAATTTCTCGAAGACTGAAAACAGTCCTGAGACTGAACACTTGCACCCATGTACAGAATTGAAAGCTTTGATCTGTCATAATTGGATATTAATTGATCATAAGTATATACATAATCATTTTTTATTAGTGACATATATACAAATGAAAAAGGTTTCGCTTTGTGTGTCCGTATGCACTGGCTAGTAAAATCTAAGGGATGTACGAGGCTGAAAAGTTTTGTGAGTCTAGCCCAAACTGTCTCCTGACGCACCCGAGACTCACAATTTTAAATTTCTAATGATTAGCTGAGTTATTAAGCATCGCAACTCACTCTCATCAAAAAGTCTTATATTTGATCCCCGGTCAAGATAACCACTTGCGCACATACACAGACTCATTTACGCATCGGGAGCTAGCGAAGAAATGTTTTCTATATACTTTCTGCTTTTTGATTGTTTTGTTTTAATCCAGATCGAACGAACCGCTTGGTATAGTTAAAATTGAAAGACATATTTCGAAAGATCGCAGTCTTTCGTCTCAAATATCACTGTTAACCCTTTGAAAAAAATGTCAAAATGGGTTGTTTTCCAAGAAACGTTTTTCTCCCTTATTTCAACGTCTCTTCAGGGAGCAATTTTAGAGGTACAGACAAACCGAAAATATGTTCTTAAAGCTAAAATCCTTTTCTAATTGGTGGCGCAATCGGCTTTAAAAAATATGAATTTTAAATCTTTCAATTATACCGGCAAACGCAGGTCACTGTGCGCTATAGAGACGAAATTTTCTCTACGCTAAAAGTAACTAAACGTCCGTATTCAAGCAGTCCTTTTAGAACTTCTCAATAGACTAGATTTACATCATCTGAAATAATTGTGAAACGTTCGGACGGGTAGAAACATTTTTTACAAAATAAAATATGTGAAAATTTCGACGAAATCATTAAAAACCTGAGCGTTTCGTTCTGGTTGCGCTCGCTTTCGGTATGTATAGACTCCAAAAATAAAATTACGCAGAAAATAAAATACCATAAAGCATATACTTTCAATTCAGTCATTTTTAGCGAGTTTTTCCTATAAAAATCTAAATTCAGGCAAAATGGAATTAAAGATATAAAATCATACAAATTTGAAGGTCATTCATCACGTGCCTGGACAACGCAGGGCGGGCCAGCTATTTCAGAATAAAAGTAAGTTTGATGAAAGAAGTAGGCTTTACCAACAATTAATCCTGATATTTCATAAATAAATCTCCACGTTTGTATGTTACAAAATTATAATATTTAACCTTATGTTTTTGTTCATTACTATGTATGAAATTTTATTTTTATAGATCATTTGTCATACATAGCTTGTATATGGTATGAAATTTCATTCATTTTTAATGAATATTATAGAGTTAAAAAAACAGTGTTTTCATAAACCAATTTCCACTAATATAGAACTATGCATTCAAATTTCTGAAACAAGACAATAAAACTTTTTTTGTCATTAATACTCTGCTCTTATTATTTTGTGGAAATTATTTTTTACCATACAATTTCTAATCATGAAAATTTGGTTTAAAATAGTACATTCTCTATATTTTATAGCTACGTCATCATGCTAAGGAAAACTTTTTATTGAATGAATGTTAAATTAACCTTTTTAATTAATAAGTAACTCATTTCTCCTTTTATAAAATTAGGAATTCGCACATTTTACCCCATATGGCAGGAAATTTCAGCATGTGACATCTACTAGGAAAATTATTACTTGTATTAAATTTTATTTTTTCAGATAATCAACATAAGAAATAGTTAGTAAGGAGTTAAGTGTATAGCAAAAAATTACAGCTGTTTAAACACAGCAGATTCAGATAATTTATTGTTAGAATCAAAATATTTGAAAAATAATGTCCAATAGTTTGTCCTACAGATGACAGCTATAATTAATTTTTTATTCAAAAACGTGGATAATTTTTTTGTTTATAATATCAAAGAAGTAGGTTATATATAGTGGATCAGCAAATAAAAAAATAATAACAGAAAATGAGTGTACAAAAGTTTTCATGAAAATTTTGTCGTATCCAATGATGGTGGAATCACCCTTGGATGCCCAGAGGAAAATCGTGTTTCATTCATAATTTTGCTAACAATATCAAATGATGAAAATGGAAATGGAAATGTGGTACATGTGCAGGCACGCTGGCAGAAATTAAAATGAGACTTTTCAAAAAATCTTTTATTAGACATTTTAGAAACTTTCTCATAAAAGGTTCGTCTTTAGTATGTAGAGGTAGATAAACAATCAAATGAGTTTTTTGAGAGAAAAAGCAGTTACACATCCTCGAGACAGATTTCTCTTTTGAAAAATTTTATTGTAGGTATCAAAAAAAAAGATTAAAAGAACATTTATGAGAAGTTTCTTTGCTGCACCTCACACAAGAAAGGTGCTATTTACTAGCATGAATTCGGAGGTGTGTATTTAAATTAGATTTTTCAGAAAATCCTTTGTTACACACCTCACAAGAGAAAGGCTTCTCATTCGTATGAATTGGCAGGTGTCTATTAAAATTAGATTTTCCAGAAAATCCTTTGTTACACACCTCACAAACAAAGGGCTTCTCATTAGTCTGAATTCTCAAGAGTAGACTTAAATAAGACTTGTCAGAAAATTCTTTGTAGCACATTTCACACGAGAAAGGTTTTTCTTTAGTATACACGCGCCGGTGGTTATTCAAAAGAGATTTTCGAGAAAAACCTTTGCTACAAATGTCACAAAAGAAAGATTGCTCTTTGGTATGAACTAGGAGGTGGGAATTAAAACTACATTTCTGAGAAAAAGCTTTGTTACAAATCTCACAAGAGAAAGCTTTCTTTTAATATGAACTAAGAATGTGAGAATTAACTATGATTTTGAGAAAAACCTCTGTTTCACACCTCACAAGAGAAGGGCTTCTCATTAATATGAATTCGCAGATGTCTATTTAAATTAGATTTGTCAGAAAAATCTTTGTTACACATCTCACACGAGAAAGGCTTCTTCTTCATATGAATTTTCAGGTGTCTATATAAACTAGATTTGTCAGAAAATGCTTTGATACACGTATCACAACAGAAAGGTTTCTCATTAGTATGAATTCGTTGATGGGTATTTAAAGTAGATTTTAGAGAAAACCCTCTGTTGCACACCTCACAAGAGTAAGGCTTCTCATTAGTATGCATTCGCAGGTGTCTATTTAAATTAGCTTTTACAGAAAATCTTTTGTTGCACACTTCACAAACAAAAGGCTTCTCATTAGTGTGAATGCGAAGGTGACTATTTAAACAAGATTTGTCAGAAAATCCTTTGTTACACATCTCACATGAGAAAGGTTTCTTCTTCATATGAATTCGCAGGTGTCTATATAAATTTGATTTGTCAGAAAATGCTTTGTTACACGTATCACAACAGAAAGGTTTCTCATTAGTATGCATTCGCAGGTGTCTATTTAAACTAGCTTTTACAGAAAACCCTTTGTTGCACACCTCACAAGAGAAAGGCTTCTCATTAGTATGAATTCGCAGGTGTCTATTAAAATTAGATTTTTCAGAAAATCCTTTGTTACACACCTCACAAACAAAGGGCTTCTCATTAGTGTGAATTCGCATGTGTATATTTAAATGAGATGCTCGAGAAAAACCTTTGTTACAAACTTCACACGAGAATGGTTTCTCTTTAGTATGTACGAGCCGGTGGTTAATCAAAACAGATTTATGAGAAAAACTTTTGTTACAAATCTCACAAAAGAAAGATCTCTCATTAGAATGAATTTGCAGGTGTATATTTAAATCAGATTTGTCAGAAAATCCTTTGTTGCACACATCACAAGAGAAATGTTTCTCAGTAGTGTGAGTCTGCAGGTGGGCATTCATAGAATCTTTGTGACAAAAGTCTTTGTTGCATATTTCACATTTGAATGGCTTCTCTTTAATATGAACATAGTGATAGCTATCTAGATTAGACATTACAGAAAATCTTTTGTTACACACCTCACAAGTAAAATATTTAATTAAGTATGAATATGTCTATTTAAAGTTGATTTGCGTTAGTCTTCCTTGTAGATCTCACAAGTGAAACAGATTTCTTTAAAGTTAGTATGAAGGTGGATTTTTAAATTAGATTTTTAAGAAAATGTTTTATCAAAAAACTTGCTGAAGTTTTTAAAATGAAGTCAATGTTGCAAAGCTAAATTAGACGTGAAAATATTTTCTTTTACCTCACACATGTAAAAGAGATATTTAATAAATGTAATCGATTTACCTTGTTATTATAAAACAAAAGAATCTGTTAACATGAGATAAAGGTTTTTTTCTCAGCATAAATTCTGAAATAAACAGTAATAGATAAAGTATAATTTTTTTAAATAATACTTTATTAACGTTTATTTCAATTAATTTTCTTTGCACCAGAAATGTAACCAAAACTCATAAAGGGGCACGCTTTGGAAGCAGAACTTCGTTCAGAGTATTTACAATAATATAAAGTTGAGATAATACAATATTTTAAAACGATATTTAAAATCTTAAATTGATGCATTAAAAGGCAAACATTTGCAAATGAGGTAAAATGCAAAAAATATTATACATTGTACCGAAAATCTGAAGTTTTCTCAATAGTAATCCAAATACTTATTATCTTCTAGAAATTGTTGTGCAATAATTATAATCTAATTCAGTCTAGTAATCTGAAGGTAAAAATAAACCAAATTATCCTACTAATTGGATAATTTTATAAAATCTTCATTGAACTATTTTTTATGCCCTTATATGAGAAGTGGAAAAGGGCACTACAGTCTTCAGGCTAAATTTGTTATCACAAGAGCTTTCTCAATATGTTTAAAATTAACTGCACTAACACCTGTACTGCACCTGCAATATAAATAAAACATATGAACTAAATTAAAAATTATCATCAAACAGCAAATTTTATTTTTACTGCTACAATCGAATTTCAACATTTTATCTGAAAATACTTTTACAAATCATTTAGGGACATGGAAGAATAAACTACATTTAAATCTTTATTTTTCTACAGCTGTTGTTTTAACTGTTTTTATACAAAGAATTAAGAAATGTGGGTTTATTATACACATAATTATAAAAAAAGTCTACTTATTGGGAGCTACGAGGTTCCAATTTACCTTTCGTTTCAATGGCTATTAGGGTATTAACTATCGGCCTAGAACTACCAACGCTGACCAAATGACAGAGGGGGAAGAAGAGAATACAAGGTATGTAATGTGAGAAAGCTAGAAAATAAGATTATTTAAAAGAATTTACAAGTTATTATTTTAAATATAATTATTTTTTTGGATAAAAGACGTTTTACAGATGAAATTTTCTGTATAAGGATTTTATTATACATTTTAGTACAAAGAATAAGATCTGTTAAAGTTCAAGAAAAGAGAAACTGTGTATTTAAATTTCAGTTTATTGGAAAGACTTTTGTATCTTTAAAACATTAGTTAAATTAGATTCATCCTTGTTAAGAAATAAAATTATTTATTTCAGCTATTAGAAATACTATTTTTTTTTAATTAAATATCTTGTACAATATAACTTATTTTTCTGCTTTTTCTAATTCATATTTCTATTTCTCAATTTATATTGTACAATCTCAAATGAAAGGAAAATTCTTTCATTAGTATTAGATGCTTTTCTGTCAAAAGTTGTTGGATACATAATTTTTAAATCTTATAATTTCTTCTTTCCTTACTATACTACCATTAAAATGGCATCACTTCAATTGTAATGGTTTCTTTTAAAATATCTTTTAAAAAAAAGGAATACTTGACGAATACTAAAGCGAATACTTGAAAAGAGTACTTTTTTTATTATTCTGAGATTGGAAAACTTTAGAACATCTTGCTTCACAAAATTTAAGGTATGCCTTTTCTCCTGAACTGGTAATACTAAGCATTTCCTTTTTTCAAGCCAATGAAACCTATATGCTAAGAAAAATCACAAACAGTGACATCCACCAGATATTGAATATTAAGATACTATTAACCTACTTTATGATATTGTTTCATCAATGTCTTTTTCTTTAAACTTTTTCGAAAACTTTTCTAGATAGTTGAATCAACAGTCAGGTTGTAAGTATTTATTATAAATCATATCGCAACATTAACCCTTAAATGGTTGATTTTTCAAAAGTCTATTTAAAAATGTTTTTCAGCTTTCATTTCTTAAATAAACTATGGAAAAAATACTTTAAAAAATCATATTTTGTTTTAAGTATGGTTTACGGCCTACAACTGTTTGGTGCCAATCGACAACATTGGGCTTTAATTGAAAAAATAATACATGCATGAATTTTAAGAACTATGATAAGAAACAAACTTTACTTGCTCACTGCCGAACAAAATAGGATATTTCGCAATCTTCCAAACAAAACAAACAGCACATGTAGCAAAAATTGAAAAAATAAATGTATCTTTATTCTTAAACAGCACTAGTGCAGCACATCTACATGTTGATAATTGATTTAATAATATTTTTAGTATGTATTTTATTGGCAATATTAGGCATCTTCAATATTATTCTAATAGTATTTTAGAAGACAAAATTGGGTATGTTGCTGAACGGCAACACACAGCATTTAAGGGGAAAGTTAGAAAAACTATGGAATAAAAATTAATTTGTCCATAGTCTACAGTTTATATTTTTAAATTAATAATACAAACTTATAGTGATGTCGGATTTAACAAAAAAAAACCCAGTTTTATGAAGTAAAAGAAATTATTGGTTTCATAAAAAAGTATATGGCAGAAAATTTGCTTATAAATATGAAAACTCAGATTTAGCCCACAAAACTTTTCTAGGATTTTCTAATTCGTAACACACATGTGCTCCATTCTCTTACAGCAGCAAGATGAAACAACTCAAAGATGTTATAATTTATGCGGTCCATCTTAAAAGATATCGTTTTTCTTTTTTGACTGTTTGAACACAACATAAATAAATAAAAAAGGAAAGAAACTTATAAAAAACAGTACTTACAAACCTGGTTATATTATTTATAATATATTATATTTAATATATAATAATTGATATATTTCTTACAATGTGTTGCATATAATATGGAGGAGAAATTTAAAATATGACAAGCTCTTTCACTTTCAATCACTAATTCCTTTTAAAAAATCAAAATTTCTTTTCCCTAATCTTTTTCCCTAATGCATAGTGATAAAATCCATATGCTTTCTTTTGTGATGAAAATGAGTAACACAACTACTGTGTAAGGAGCTTTTAATGACTACTTTATTCTTGCTTTTGAAGGTAAAATTTTTTGGGATTATAGTAATCCTAAACCAGTATTTTTAAAATGCATTTTTCTGCAATTACTGTTATTTTATCCATAAGCAATATTAAACTTGGTTATTGCAAGAATGAGATTATAACAAACAAATGTTGTGGTCGCTTCATCTTCACTTTAAGACCAGATCCGCACGATCGTGCGGGTTAGGGAATAACTAAAATTCTATCTGCCTGGGTTATCTATTCCTTAAATGCCAGAATCGAGTGATTGTGCTAGTTAACAGAAACTATATTATATGAATTTTATCATCAGATAGTGAATTATCAGTTACAAGACCCCAAAAACCTGCCCGGTCTTAAAGGGCTATAATAGCGTCTACACCAGATTGTTAACATTCACCAGGTATAAAAAAACCCACATACAACTATATATAAAACGTTAAAATTATTTTTTATGGAAAAATACATCAATTTAATATTTAATCAATAGAAAGAAAGTTACTGCTTTTTATGTAACAACAGTATAAAAGAAGGTTATATTAAACATACATAAATAGGTATCTTGTAGAATGTTTCTTGTTTATTTCAAGCAATAATTTGAATTCTTATGATCTAACCCTATTTTACTTATATTAGTTTGCGAAAAAGATTTTTTCAGAAATTCAAAGATTCATATATAATTAAGGAACACACATATCAGCAATCAGAAATGACACATATTGATACACAAAATAAGGTTGAAGTAATCATAATTAAACTAAAAACAAAATAAAAAGTCTGCAGTAGAAAGAACCAATTTATGTGAGTTTAAAATGCACAAGATACGAATTTATAAAACTGAAACACGCAAATTATGCCACAATGTACAAACCACATACGGCTGTTTCAAGGATACTTAAATGATTTTTGTTAATGTGAAAAAATAAATAAATAAATAAAATTAAAAATATATTAAAAATGGAATCGAAGAACCTTTCGGCTATAACCCCAAGTACTGGCTAATGAATAGACTGGAGTGGCAAAATTACACGATTGTATAACCAAAAGCAATGATGTATCTGGCAGAAAGCACTGAAAAAATGATAACACTAAGCAGGATACTACCATACAAGGGAGAAAAAATGGGGTGCTATTCATGTCATTGATCAAGGAAGTAGTCTATTTATGTATGTAACAGTCTTCATAAAATTCTAGATTAAAAACTGAATTACATATTTTAATAATTTTAGACTTAAAAAAATTAAATTGCTGATTGGAATTCCAACAATACTTAGATGTAGTAGATTTATCCGATTCCTGCCTTTTAACATGATTCTCGTATTCTTTCAACCTAAAACTAAGTGCACGTTTCGTCTGACCAGAGTAGAAGAGGCCGCATTTACAAAAAATTCTATAAATGCCCCAGGCATTATGGCTGTCAACTGGATCCTTGAGATCGGAGAAAGCAGCTTTATTGATAGGAGAGAAAACAAATTTGAAATTAAACTCAATGAGAATAAGTGAAATTTGACTGCTGTTTTTGGAAAATAAAATAAGACAATAACATTTTTAAAATCTCTATTTGCTGGAACAGAATCAGCGAATTTATGGGTTTTCGATAATATATGGTCAAGGATATCCAAAGAAAATCCATGATAGATGGCGACTTCTTCGATATAGTTAATTTGACTATTAAATAATTCTAAATTTGAACGTATGTTACATAAACAGAAAATAACAGTATAGAAAGCAACTGATTTTTGTTTTGGGGTGTGATTAGATCTAAAATGAGGGGGCAAACATACTGCAAACTTTATTGGTAATCATTCATAATAAAAAATCACAATCATTATGAACTAGCAGGACATCAATAAATGCAAGGCATTGCTGAGTTTTATTTTCAAACATAAATTTGATACATGGATAAATTGGATTTAATAAATCAAGTACAATAGAAATATTATGTTGAGACAAATCAAGTAAAGCAAAAGAACCACGCACATAATGAGTATAAAATGGAAACTATATTAAACAATTTAACATCAAGATAGTGCATATATATATATCACTTAAGATTGGGCTTAAATAGGTTATCTATAGCTAAAGACTCTGCCATTTTATAAAACTTCTCTTGAACAATGAAAGTATTTTAAGATAAATAACAAATGCTGATTAAAGAAATCAGGTTATCAATTTCATACTGAAAGTGATGAAATTTATCCAATCTGTCTTTTAAACAATCTACAGAACCTTGTACTGAAACATATGTAAAAAGAGATTTGACATCAAACAAAGCTTTAGCATAATCCATTGGATTGAAATTATGGATTATATTTGTAAATTGAATTGAATTTTTTGACGTGTAGATATTGTTAATCAGGATGGAGAATACCTAGAAACTAAATGTTAAGCAAGTTTATAATATGTAGTATCAACGTTTGAAATGATAAAGTGAAACGAAAAGGAGGCATGGAATTTTTATTGAAACTGTAGTATTTACTAAAATAAATATTCTAAAAGTTTTTTTTTATGAAGTCCTTCAATAAATATTTATAATATATACAAATTTCAGAGCGGGGGATGGGTGTATTCCAGGGGCGCGAGAGTTGATCTTCTGGGGGAGGGGGATTTTCTATTTTTTTCCCAGCCAATGTGATATATCATAGGAAAATCCTTTGACAACTCTTTCATATTATGAACCTATCTCCACCGATTCGAATTGGAGGGTAGCACATATGAAATTGTTTTAAACCATGGCGTTTTCTACAATAAGTATTCTTTAGAATTTTTTTCTAACAAATATCTCCAATAAATTATTTCTATTAAATATAAAAATTTCAAAGAGGTGTGTGGGTGAATTCTGGAGGCAATGAGAGTGGAAGCACAAGGGGCGCCAATTTTCAAAAGTTTTTCGAATAGCTCGTGTGATATACTGTCGGAAAGTCTTTTGACCACACTTTCATATTATGACCTTTCCGTCTCTGTCCCACAAATTTGGACAAAAGGGGACATTAGTAGGTGTTTTGAGATGTTAGCGTTTTCCACAATGATTGTCATGTTAGATCGCATTTTTCTATAGAGCTTGCAGATAAATTTTATTTATAAAATATAAAAAAAATTTTTAAGAGAGGTGAAAAGTAGAGTGTATTCTGATGATGTGATGGTAGGCTCCGGATTGAGGTTCGTTCCGTTCGATATTGACTACTAAGAAAAAATTAGATTTTGGAAGATATTTATATAAGTTAGAGGCCATGATGAAAGGAAGGGCCTACTGGCGGGCGAAGCCAGTTGTTAGTACTTTAATCCTAATAAAAAATTTTCGAACTAGTGTAACATCTGTGATTTTGAACCTCATATTGATGACTATGATAATATTTAACCAAATATTCCCATTAAAGAAGGATCCACTTTAAGCAAAAGCGAATTTACTTAAACATTGGAAGGTAAATTTTTGATTTTGTTCCTTTTGTAAATAAGAATATTTTTCAGAATTTTATTATGTACTTATGATTGAAAATTGAAAAGAAAAAGTAAAGTACATTACTTAAACTTCAAATTAATTGAATTTCAGTTTTTATGTTAATGCATTCTTTAGACGAAAAATTAATTTTTCACATATACTTGAACAAATTTTTAATTCTGTGTTAGTAAAAAAAATGTTTAGTTATGTTGTTAGTACCAGCGTGCCATTTAAATGGGCTAGGGACCCCCCCCCCCCTCCGTAGGAACATTGAAGGTAGCAGCCATTAAAAGTCAGACAAAAAATAGCCTTTCTTTTTATGTTATTTCTTAAGGTATTAGTTTATCAAATTTATTAAAACAGTTCACTAAACTTTAAAATGAAAAAGCCGAGGGTTTTTGGTCATTCCAACATTTATATGTGTAAAATATACTTTTTACAAAGTTATTTGGGAAATTAATAAATAAATATAGGTACTTTATATAATACAGAGGGGCAGGGTAGTACATAAAGGCTTTATTTCATCCTTATAAATTAAATAATATATTCCATATTATAAAGGTAATATCAGCATTAAAGCAATTAACTAAATGGTGATATTAGATATATAATAAATCGATTTAAGAAATATCTGCATCATCGAGTCATAGTGGCAACAATTAATTGGATTATATGCTGATATGGTTCAAGTTTTTATCAAATAATTAGCTTATATGAATTATTTTTTCATTGAACAAATAGTAAAATAAAATAATGCTTAATTTAATCAACAGATTATTGAAACTTCTAGTTATATGAATCAATTTTAATTGCAGCATCCACTTCTATGAAATGATGATTATTTAAAATTTAATTGAATCATCCACTTAACCTGTCATAAAAAGACATCAAGATATATTATACCATTTTAATCATTAACTGTTGTTATAAAAATTGTAGCACAGATACTTTGTGTGGTATCTAAGACTGTTTGCTCAGAGGATGACAAAAAGGCCCAATTAATTCATAGGACTCTGTTTCTGTTTTAAAACTTATGTACAGAACTCTTATAATTAAAATTCACTTATTCAGAAGTATCTAGAGAGACATACAGGGATTTCAAATGAAACAAAGTTTCACATGTGTCTATAATTAAACTAAAAATTACAAGTTAAACTGTGAAAATTGAAAAAAATCAATGGTCTGTTACTATATTTTTTAGTGAAAAGTGTACCTGGAACTTCAAATTTCCACACTTTAGCACATCTTACTATTGAACTCATTTAGATAATACCTTGTTGGTTTTCAAATTTTGTGACAAGATACAAATTCTCCTAACTTATATCAGAGAATCAACAGAACATAAAGCATTCATGAGAAATAACCATAGCACGTATGGTTTGCTATGTTAAGAAAATGATGGAAACAGTGTGGTTGTAAAAATGCAAACTAAGATTAGCTGAGTCCTTTGTCATTATCCATGTCAGTGGTGCACAAACTATTTTCATTCCCGACACATATTTAGTGTAAAATTTTGTCGCGACCGCTGAATAGATAGTCATGGCTGTTTGTAACACTTGATAAAATCCCCCGAAAAAAAAGGGCTGAAATTTCACAAAGTCACGCAACCGCGACCTTTTGACCTTTCTTCCACGACCTTTTGACGAATTTCCCATTTTTTCCGCAATCTTTAGATCATATATTCCCGTTTTTTCGGCGGTCTTTTGACGAAATTCGCGTTTTTTCGGCGATCTTTTGACGAAATTCGCGTTTTTTTCGGCGATCTTTTGACGAAATTCCCGTTTTTCGGCAATATTTTGACGAAAATCAAGTTTTTTCGGCGATCTTTGACGAAATTGCCGTTTTCTTGGTGATCTTTTAACGAAATTACCGTTTTTTCGGCAATCTTTTGACAGAACTCCCGTTTTTTCCGCGATCTTTTTACAAATTTCGCGTTTTTTCCGCGATTTTTTTACAAAATTTGCGTTTTTTCCACGATTTGACGAAATTTCCGTATTTTCTGCGATCTTTTGACGAAATGCACGTTTTTTCTGAGGTCTTTTGATGCAAATCGGGCTTTTTCTGCCATCTTTTGATGCAAATCGGTTTTTTCAGCGATCCTTTGACGCAAGTCGGTTTTCTTCCGCTTTTTTTAACGAAATTCCAGTTTCTTTCACGATCTTTTGACAAAATTCCCATTGTTTCTGCTATCTTTTTTGAAAATAGGCGTTTATTCCAACTTCTTTTACGAAATTCGCGTTTTTTTGCGGTCTTTTGACGGAATTCCCGTATTTTCTGCGATATTTTGACGAAATGCACGTTTTTTCTGCGATCTTTTGATGCAAATCGGGTTTTTCTCTGCGATCTTTTGATGCAAATTGGGTTTTTTCGGCGATCCTTTGACGCAAATCGGGTTTCTTCCGCGATCTTTTAATGAAATTCCAGTTTCTTTCGCGATCTTTTGGAAAATTTCCCATTGTTTCCGCGATCTTTGAGAATAAGCGTTTATTCCTTCTTTTACGAAAATCGCGTTTTTTCCGCGATCCTTTGACAGAATTCGCGTGTTTTCTTGATTCTTTGACGAAATTCGTTTCTTTTTCGCGATCTTTTGACAAAATTCCGAGTTTTTTCACAATATTTCGACGAAATTTGTGTTTTTTCCGCGATCCTTTGACGAAAATTGTCATTTTTCCGCAACCCTTTGACGAAATCAGCGTTTCTTTTGCGATTCTATGACGAAATTTGTGGGGGTTTTCTGCGATCCTTTGACAAAAATGCAGTTTTTCCGCGATATTTTGCGACGATTGACGGAATTGTTTTTTCGGCGATCACTTGTCGAAATTTGTGATATTTTACATCCGAATTTTCGAACTGACGACAGATTTGTTTTTAAATTTCGGAGCAAATCCTCAATGCGAGAAACGGTAAAAAATCGGAAAATCGAGGAAGAAGCTCATGCCTGTGTAACTCCGGAATTTCCGGGTCATGTTTTATCAAATCCCCGGAACACAAACAGTCATAGATAGTAGACTTTTTTTCAATCACCAATGTAGTTAAAGTGAAATTCTCTTTTACATTTGCACTTATGTTTCTTCCTAAAACACATAATTTTATGATGCAATGCTTTTATTCATGTACATGAGTATAAATATTTTTTTAATTAAAAAATCCTTTAAAAACTTGACATATGAGAACTCAATGTGAGGTATGCACTTACAAAGGAATCGCGATTGTTTCTGTTTTCGGATATAAATTGGAAATCGTAAGTCGAAAGTCATTCTCTGGATCCAGTCGAAATCGGTATTTTGTTTTAATGCCAACTAATTTTGAAAAGCCTGTTTCACATAAGCCACTGAATCAAAATATGGATTACCTTTTTTACAAATCCTCATATTCGTTACTAATCCAAAACCAACATTTTTGGCAAATCAGAGACTTACATTGAATGCACAGTGTTTTGTCGCTTGAAACATCAATTAGGGTCATCCGGAGTAATTCCTGGTCAAAAAGCATCAACATCTAATTATTATAAAAACTATTAAAGGTATTGTTCACAATTTTTTTGCAGAAGAAGCCCCCTCTGATGGCTATATTATAAAATGCTTACTTAAAGATATATACACTTATAATTAAAATAATTATAAATTTTAAATGAATTACCCCGGAACTACCCCAGAAAAAGGGTAATTCTTGGTCACTTCTGGTGTAATTATTGGTCAGCATCCTTTTTCATGTAAATAAAGTAGTACAGTTAATTTTTTTATGACTGAGTAATAAAATAAGTAGAATCAATCTTCTAAAAGTTTTGTTCATCTCATAATTGTGAAATAATAAAGCATAGACTTTGTTTTGGTCATAAATACAAAGTTATTTGACGTGCAAAAGACTCTTGTACATTTTACAAATCATTAATTAGCCAAAGAATTTTTATGCATTTTTGCAACATTTATAAGCATTATTTATTACTTCATTAGTATCCACTGTGAATGGATTTATTAATAACTTGCAAATTTATTGGTCCATAAAAAATATAACTGAATGTTTGTTACCAATTTTATTTTGCTTAGGTCAACTGAAGTTTTCGGTAACCTTTTCAAGAAATTTTCGATACAGACCTTTAATACACAGCATAATAATTAGGTTCCTCTACTGCATTAAGTATATGTTTATATACCGGTTTGGCATTTTGCAATGAGATAGTATTTCTACTTAAATTGTTTAGTCATAGAGTGGGTCTTATTCTCTGAGAGCTTACAGTTTTCTTCTTTTAAAAGTGTTTAATATAGTAGAGGAACATTTTATAATCTTTTTTAAAGACTGTGATATGTCATTAGTTGAAATAAAATAATTAAAATCTTAAAAATGACTGATCTGTTGTGAAATGTGTAAAAATCAAGACCGATGTTTTGCAGAAATCTGAGTAGCAGTTTTGAATCTATTTTTTTTTAAATATTTAATTTCAACTAAATGAATAATTTAGGCATATATTTCAAAGCAAAGGATTCAAAGTATCTTTGAGATTTTTTACAGTTTCATAAATTGTTATAACAAAAGCAAAAATGATCAAGAATTACCTCAGAAACTCAGTGACCAGGAATTACTATGGGTGACTATTTTATTCAGAACTACAATTAACTAAAATGTGGTGAAATGTGTGGTTGTAGTTAATTCTCAAAGGTTTTGCGACAATTAAAATCACTAAATATGACAATAAAAGGGAATTAAATTATGATAAAAACATTGACCAGGAATTACCCCAGTGACCAAGATTTACACCGGATACATGGGGCAACATTTGACCAACTTCTGTAAATTATTTAAAATAGTACAAAAAATTTCAAGACTGTTTTTTTAATAGCTAAAGTAGTTGGTAATTGAACCAAAAAGAAAGAAAAGAAAAATATTTAAAATTTGAGTTGTGGCAAACATCTTTGTAAAAATGTATCATAACTAAGGCCAATGTTATTTTACAGAAAATTAACAAGACATTTCAAAAAGATTTTTTTTTTCAAAATAAATAAATAATAAACTCATAATTAAGTAATAAATTCCAATGAGGATAGTTCAGAATACCTCTATGATTTTTTTCATTTTGGTAAAGTGTTTTAAAACAAAAAATACTGTGACCGGGAATTACTCCAGAAATTTGCTGACCAGGAATTACCCCGGGTGACCCTAATTGTACATTTTTATTTAAGAGGATAATTGATTTTAAAATGTTAAACGAAAATGAATCACATATCAGTTTAGATTGTTGTTTTTATTGTAATTAATTACAATAACAACAACCAATTTTCAAAAGAGATAAAAATCAAAATTATAGAATGTACTTGATTGAACGTACATAAGAAGCAATAAAATTGAATTATTGTGGCACAGAGGGAAAGAATTGAAATGGTCCTGGTAATGACCACATTATAAAGGTTAAATAGTAGGAGGAAAGAGAAGCACCTAGATTGAAAAAAACTGTAGAAAAGATGGCACGACTAAATGCTAGACCGACCCTTGCTTATGAATACAAGCACGGAGGAGGTGGAGGACACGTCTGTTAGCCTGATGGTTGCGAAAGTATAGGCATTATATACTAAAACAGGTAACTGTTTTCATAACAAAATATGGTTCTATTTATATAAATAATATTATCTCATATCACTAACTTTCTAGTAATTTTATCATTTATACCTGGTTCTTGTTCAAAGAAAACTTTATATTTTTAAGCTGTCAAATAAATTTCTTCGAATTTCACGACCCACAGATTGAACACCACTGATCCATGATATAAACACGTCACCAATGCTCATCATATCTAACGGTAATCTATCTATTATATATATAAAATTCAAACGGAAATTTCGTTCCGAACGCCTAGATTTCGAGTTCTACTGCATGGATTTTTACGAAACTTCTACCGTTAGATAGGTATCATTTCAGGGAAGGTTTTAAGCTATAACATATCATTTTACCTATATTAGTTATATAATTATGCCGGAAAGATCTGTTATTTTGGACGATAAGGTTACCATTTTATTTCTTGGCGAAATTTATCGTTGATAAAAAAAATTGAAACGGCTATTACACCTCGATAAATAAAGGAAAAAACCTGTTATTAATTTTATTTAAAAGAAAAAAAGAAGAAAAAAATCCGTTTTAATGATGAATAATATTAAAAAACGAAAACATTTAATTTAAACCTGAAAGAAATATTTGTAATGCTTAAAATTAATTTAATACGAACGATTACAATTGATACGCAATATTTGGCTCTTTATCGCTTGCGTTAGATTATAGAAACGAATCTGAAAATTTGATCAGATGAAATTTCAATGACATTTTTTTTCTTTTTTGTTCTTTTCTTTTTCTTTTTATCTAATTGTCCAATCACGTGACTTATAGAAAAAACAAGCAACTGTAATTGTGAGTCACATGCGTAATTACTATTTGTTTCTCTACGATTTTTTATTTTTCTTCTGTCGCCAAACAATGTGATTTTAAGCCAAAAATGTATAAGCGTGACATTAGATTGAGGGTGTTCTCACAAATGGTATTTTTTTAAGTGAAAGAGATCATTTTTTCAGTACATTTTTATATTAAATTGTAACTTATATAGATATCAGTTAATATTTTAAAAATGGAATCGAATACTTAAATTTCAGTTTGAATTTCTGCCACACCTACATATTGCAAAATAATTGCATACTTTTTAAAATGTTTTTCACCGTAACTTCGAAAGCATGTGATATTTATAAACTCGAACTCAGATCAATGAATATTACCCATTTTTTAAAGCAAATATTATCTATTGTTTATTTCATTTTTTCTCAAGTCATATCGCCAATTTCATTTATAGGAAAATTCACACCTTCGAATAAAGAGAATTTTTAAGGAAATTTATACAATAATACGTTATTACTATCGAAAAATTCAACATTTTGAAAAAAAAAAATTACAAGTCTTTTGTAATTCGTCATTTCTTCTTCGTCTTTCTTCGTACTTTCTCCTCTGTTATGAAATATTTCAAATGATATGGGACTAATTTTCGATCATCGAGTCACCGCAAAATGGCATATCTAATATAGTATATAAAACTAGAGAACAGGAATTCTGCTTTTTCGGAATTTAGTGTCGGCACCGGCATTTCCATTACTTCATTTTCTTCTGATGGACTGATGGCTTCTATTATTATGAAACAGCCATTATAAATGAAGTGTTAGGGGAAGATGAAAGAGCAGCTGTAAAAAGTTAGAACTCTGATTTTCTGGTAGGAATGGGAGAAAAAAAAATGGCGATATTTTTTTTTTTTTACGGCTGCTCTTTCATCTTCACCTAACACTTCATTTATAATGGTTGTTTCATAATAATAGAAGCCACCAGTCCATCAGAAAAAAATAACTCGGTTAAGCGGGACTCTACTGTAGTACAAAACCTATTTCAATTTTAAGACTTAAAGTACACGTTTTATTTTATGTAAAATGACGTCATTCGCATCCGCTTAAGAATTCCACATTTACTATCTACTCTTAAACATCTACAATAAAGCATGCATAGCACATTACTATCGCGAAATAATGCACAAATGCAGCAAAAAGATTCCGTCATTCAAGAAAATCGGAAAAAAAACGGCTATCTAACTATTCATAGATACTTACAATTAAATGTAGTATATAATAGCTCCAGTGTTTTAACAGAAATCATTCGTTTATATTTTTTTTTTCAAAATAGCACGTATTTTAATTACATTTTCTTTCGGTTGTTACGAGAAAATGGCAAAAATATATATATATATATATATAATTACTATTTTAAAACCATTTTTCCTTTACTTTCTACAGAAATGGATATAATGCCATTGCCAATAATGGCTCCAAAAACCACAAAAAAATTAATATTTCAAAAACAAATGGAGATACAGTTTTCAAACAAATTGCATTTAAAAGAACTTTTTTTTTACCAATATGTACGGTATAAAAATTGAAAATGTGCGATGCTTAGAAGTCTAAAAAATTGCTAAAGTGTATTTAATCGTAATGCTTTGTTTTACAGCTAGCTTCTGTAAAGTAACGTTATTTTTTGGATACAAAATAAGCTGGGAGAAAGAAATAGCATACCGTACTGGAGGCTAAAAGAAAAAAAAAATAGTGATTTTATGTAAAATAAAAGGAAAAAAATTACTGAGAAATTAGCATTATAAAATGAAAATGGAAAAGGTACTACTTAGATATTCCGTCGACAAAAATCTATCGTCAAACTATAAGATTAAATGCCAATAATGGTTGATCGTAAATCTCAAATTCACTTGACTCCAAACAAGCTACACGTGTTTATGTCATCAAGTGATTTTAATTTTGACGTTTTATTTGTATTTTTATTAATGTTATATTAATTTATTTGTTGTTTGTTATTTAAAATATAAAGTATGTCAATTTGTGTCATTTGGTGGCGATTTATATAATTTGACGAAATTGATCAATGGGATAACAAGTAGTGCCAATGAAAATATTTAAATATGAAGGCAATGTTTGTAACGACTTAAAAATTATTTTCATATATATAAACTCGGTTTATGGCGTCAGATTCCGCCATCTGAAGAATCTAAAAGAGTCTTTTTCCATTTTTTCCGGTCAAGGGTCCATTCCTCAATGAAAGAAATTGGAATTAGAATAATATTGGGCGATTTATAAATTGCTCCTCGATAAGAAGAAAAAATGGGTACATTTATAGCAACCGTGCGCATATCTCGCTAATAGCATTTTTAAAATTCCCAGTAGCAGTAGTTACATTTTGCATATGTAAATTAAAAATAATTCTTTGTTTTTAATTATGGCAATATTTCCTGTTATTGTTTATCTTTTCAGTTTTTAAAATGAAATTAGTGTAAGGCATGCATTTTAAATGAAATTAGTGAAAGGTTTCTGTTTTAAATGAAAATAATAAAATAAGAATATGGTATGAAAACAATCTTTATTGATTTATTACCTGCGCCCGGCTAACATAAAAGTATCACAAAAGCCACATATTCACTTTTCTTTGGGTAGTTGCTCATGAGAATCCAAGTTAACCTTTCGTAATATACTTCACATATTGGTGTATTAGCTATAATGTTGAAAGCATCGTTTATGCTTGAGGCGAAAAATTTACGATTCTATTACATAAAATCGCATCATCATCATCTACTATTTATTTACAATGGAAATTTGCATTTCATTCCAATTGTTTATAATACTTTCATAGAATATACCACAATTAGTTAGGTAATAATTTTGGAAAGGTTTTAGTGTATACTTATTGTTTAAGGGTCATTAGTTATAGAGCAACAGTAAAAGTTCAAAAATTAAGTGAACCTGATTATGAAAGTTTAGCCTTTTTTTAAAAAATCTACAGAACATATTTTGATACAAGTGGCTCTGTTACATGACTTTTCAGGAATGGTGTTAGTATATAAGATTCCACTATATTTTGATTAGTTATAAAGCTATTATTTCCTGTTGTCATAACGGTCTCATTACCCTACCAAAAGTGCGCTGTTTATAATCAACTAAAAGAATTACTTCTTAATAGCTAAATTTTCTCCAACGCTTAAGATAACATTATATCGAAATGGCGTTTGCATTGTTTTCAGTAAAGTCCAGCTGAAGGTCCATAGGTCCATATTGTTTAAAATACAAGTTCAAATTCACCATTTAGTTTAATCCAAGATTCATTTGGAAATATTGGCCAGCATAGCGGGCATAGCCTGCTAGTATAGCCATAAAAATCTTTTGTTTACTTTATGAATTTTAAACTTACTTTGATGCACTGAAGATTCAGAAAATGGTCTAATATTTTTTGTCCCTACTCAATTTATGAAGAAAGCTGCACGGTATAGTTACAATATTTTAATAGTAAATTGCCTAGTTAAACAAATCTTTTAAATTACAATTTCTAAGAAATTGTAGGAAATACCAAACCAATTTCAAAAGTAATGGTGGCAAATTGATGGTGACAGTCCTTGCTCCAACATAGGCCACATTTTATGTCAGCACCACTAAAACCAGGGGTTGCAGGAGAAAAAAACTTTCTAATGAGATTTTTGAATACCGAAAGGGCCAGAAACTTGTTTTTTGGTATGCTTAGTTATTATAAGATGTAAATAATCTCTAATAATACTTGGAAAAAATTCAAAATTTAAAAGAGCAAAATGAGCGAAAAGTGTTCTAAATTAAGATTTCAATGGCTTCAAATTTGGCATGGTAGATAATTATAAGATGTAAATAATCTTTAAGAACAGTTAATAAAAATCTCAAAAGGTGAAATGAGGGAAAGGCATTCTAAAACTTCCTAAATTATGACTTCTAAGGAATCTCAGAAAGTACCAAGCTGATTACAAAAGTAATGGTGCCAAATTGATGGCGACGATCCCTGATCCAACATAGGCTATATTTTATGTCAGTACAACCATGAAAAAAAAAAGGGGGTATAGGATAAAAAAATATTCTAAAATTGTGATTTTTGTGATACTGAAGAGGCTAGAAGCTCGAATTAGGCATTGCAGTTACTTATCAATTGTAAATGCTCTCTAAGAACAGTTTCTAAAAGATTTGAAATTTAAAAGTGTAAAATAAGTGGAAGCATTCTAAAAACTTTCTAAATTACGATTTCTATGAAATTTTAAGAAATACCAAACTGATTTCAAAAGTAAAGTTGGGAAATTGAAGGTGAGAGTCCTGCTCCAATATAAGTTATATTTTTTGTTGGTGTTAGTACTATTTAGGTAGACCTTTATACGAGAGTAAGTCAGTAAGTAGGTCACAAACTGATATGAGAGGTCAGAAATTAGTAGTAAATTGTTTCCAAATATGCCAATAGGTGGCAGCATAATCCAACTCTATGATGTTAATTTCAAATTTTTGAGACAACAGTTATACAAGACGAGCAGGGTTGTTCAAAAGTTGTTGACGAAGAGTGAAATGATCGTCCAGTTCAGATTGCGACAGAGGAATCAGTGAGGAAGGTTGAGGAAATAGTTGCTATGATGTCTATTGTTGTTCGCATGTCAGCTCTAACCATTTCCTCAACCTTCCGCACTGATTCTTCTGTCGCAATCTGAACTGGACGACCACATCATTCTTCCTCGACAACTTTTGAATGACCTTGCGCATCTTGTACAATTGCTGTCACACAAATTCGAAATTAACATCTTACAGTTGGATTACGCTTCCATCTATTGTTATATTTGGAAACAATTTACTACTAATTTCCGACCTCTCATATCAGTTTGAAATTTTTTGCAAAAAAAAATTATGGCCATTTTTTTTCCCATTCTGACAAGAAAATCAGGGTTCAAACATTTTACGACTGCTCTTTCATCTTTGCCTAACACTTCATTTATAATGGCTGTTTCATAATAATGAAACCCATCAGTCCATCAGAAGAAAATAACTTGGTTAAAGCGTTAACTCGGTTAAGCGGGACTTGGATAATTGGGACTCTACTGTATAAGCAAACACTGTAAATAGCCAGTAATACATGCGAATTCTTTTATGTGAACGAACTATAATTACAACAAATGTCACATTCAATTAATGTAGTTCAGTATTACATATTTTATGATTACATATTTTAAATTTTAAAATAAGTCGGCCATTAGAAAATTAGTAAAATTCTCTTTGTAAATATACTTTGAGAAAGAAAAGGGGGGGGGGGCGCCAAAATTCATGTTTGCCCCAGGTGCAAAAAAGGCTAGTTTTGGCCTGCATGGGTGTTCTTTGTTTTAATCAAAATTACCTAATCAGGGTGTCTACAGAAATCGTAAGAAAAAGTTCCCTGATTTCTTTGACTACCTTTATCAAATTTCCCTGATCTCCATTATTAACAATATGCATACAGTAAATTTCATGTGAGCTGTTTCCTCGTATAACACACTTGTCCAAATTGCTAATATCTCATTTGGGAGAAAAACATAAAAACTGCCTAACATTCAAAAAGTATTGCTTGATAGTTTTATAAATCTGAACTCAAAACTGAGTCCAACATCTTCATACAGTAGGCAATGGATACATGGTGACCAGAAAATTTCCACATTTTCTGAAAAGTATTCAAATCTAAGACATTACATCCGACTTGGATTAAGACTAATAATGAGATCGAAGTAGGTAGGAGTCGTTTGGTAGCTTCATCGCCCCAAGCCCTCCCTTCCCAGTTTTAGGTGTCTTTAATATGTGTAATTTCAATTTTAAATTTGTCCGGTTTCAATTTTTGAATTTTTTTTTTCAATCTTGCTTTTGTTAAGAGTGTCTTTTACTCGGGACGTGGCAGGGGACCTAAGAACCTAGCTTCTGCAAAAGAGTCAGAATAAGTGGAAGAATAAAGGGCTGCGGGCGAAGAGGGGCCGCTCACCACGGTGGTTGACCCAACGCACACCCCCAACCACCGACCGAGACTAATAATAAGCTAGAAGCAGCATGAATCGTTCGATAGCTTCATCGCCCCGAGCCCTCCCTTCCCGGTTTTTGGTGTCTTTAATTCGTACAATTTCCCTTTTAAATTTGTCCGGTTTCAATTTTTGATTTTTTTTTAAAATCTGGCTTTTTCTAGAGTGTCTTTTACTCGGAACGTGGCCGGAGACCAATGAACCTAGCTTCCGCAAAAGAGTCGTAATAAGTGGAAGAATAAAGGGCTACAGACAAAGAGGGGCCGCTCGCCGCGGCGGTTGACCCAACTGCCGATCGAGACTAATAATGAGCTCAAAGTAGCTAGGAGTCGTTCGGTAGCTTAATCGCTCCGAGCCCTCCCTTCCCGGTTTTCGGTGTCTTTAATTTGTACAATTTCACTTTTAAATTTGTCCGGTTTCAATTTTTGATTTTTTTTTTTTTTTTTTTTTTCAATCTTTGATAGCTCAATCAATTGATATCTTGGATTAAGCTGGCCACCTGGTCAGGTTATGCTAATGTACCATTTAAAGTTTTCAAAAATGGGTAAATTGCCTTCAATATAACCGCTATCCACAGAAAATGAGGAAATCTGATCACATTAATTTGCATTAAATATCAAAAACTTATACAATGTGCATCTTTTAAAAGATATTGGGAAAGACTAATCAACATGTGAAAAAAACAGTCTTATTGGCAAGGTTAAAATGCAAATATTTTTGCATAAAGACAAATTCCCCTGATTTTTTAATATACAAACGTCCCTGATTTTTCAAGATTGATAAACCTCCCTGATTTTACCATGATTCCTAGATTCTGTAGAACAACCTGTAAATTTTCTGATGCTTTCCATACTAGATGGATACATTAAATAACACAATAGAATGTTTATGCAGAGGCTTCCATCAATGAGAGCAGGGAATAAAAAAATTTCTCACATCTGACTTCATTTATCATAAGTAATGATAAAAGAAAGTTTCTTTAAATTTTTAACCAGTAATTGGATATTTTCATTTCGTTCTACCAATTTAATAGTAAATGACAAATGGTAAGTAACTCCAATAATCTCTCCCCCCTCCCTCAATAGTCAGTAACATTGAGATAAAAAGTTTTATAAATAATTAATTTTAGGTTACATATATAATATTAAAATTTCCCCAAATTGCTCCAGTCTTATTGTAAAACAAAAAAGATGTCTATATATGTACAAAAACTCCTTAATATTGGATGAATTTATTAAAACAATAATGGTAAATCTGAATAATTGGATAGAGTGAAGGTATTAAGTCTGTAAATAATTTAGGACTTCAGGAAAAAAAATTAAACATAAAGTCATTAACAACAACAACAACAAAAATCGATTCTGCACTTAAATTTGCTCAACGAATAGCACGATTAAAAGAAAAATTAAGGAAAAGCATTTTATAATATGTATAAAAAATAATATTTTGAAGTGCATGCGAATATTATATTGTAGTAAACAAATATTGCTTTAAAAGAGTAAAAAGGAAAGATATAGAATCGAAAAGAATAATAAAACATACCTTTTAATAAGTAATAGCCTACCCATTTTTGAAATAGTTTAATATAGTAATCAAAAATAGGCTTAAGTTAAAGAAGTATTTTTTTTACAATTCCTATTTATTTGCTTATCACAAATCAAAAATCGAGTATAATATATATAGAAAAAACAATTACGTGATAGCGAAAACTCAGGAGAAGGTTATAATCTATAATCTAACTAAAAAATTACATAGCAGGTTACTGGGCAGATTAGATAACGCCATTTCGTGTTTTTTCCATAGTCAGGAAATTTCGATTAAGATGTTCGATTACAATGATTTTGATTAATAATTTAAGTTTTTTTATGCTGCCATCTATTAACTATTATGAGTTTTAACAATATGTTTTAAAATGCTTTTTTGACTGTTTTTCAGAATGATTTTTTTAATATGAAAGAATAGTTTTACTGAAAACACAGTTATAAAAGGGGAAATTTTAATAGAGCTCAGCAAAGGAAAACAAAAAAATGGTTAGAATAAAAAGGAAAAAAAATTGTCTATGATAGTTAATAGATTTTATTAATGTTCGAGAAAGAGTATAAATAATGGACACTTTTAATTTAAAAACTATTTTTATGCTGAATACTCCATATTTAATGCTTTTGAAAACATGCTTACTACATGCATCATAGATATCTACACCCATCTTAGATACATTCATCTTATATAGATACATATATTTTATAACACATGCAATGTACATAACAATTTTAAATTGTATTGAAGGTTAAACATTATTCAGAAATTCTAACTGAAACTTTTTATTTTACTAAAGAAAAAAAAAGAATATTATCAAAACATACATTCTTGAAAATGTGCTAACTTTTGGCTCTGTATAATAAACGGCACAACACACAATTTACATTAACTAAATTGTTTATCTTTTTTGTCCGGCGAAGGCTAAAATTAAGTTGTGCTATGATTTTCTCATATCATATTTGGAAATCTTAATTAAATATCTTCCAACCTTATATTTTATTTTCAATTCATCGAAAACCAGAAATTTCATTATATAAAACTTGGTTAAATAATAATTATATAGAACTAAGAATCTTTTTATTTAATAATTTTCCTGAATCAAATTACACGTTTATTTAAATAAACAAAAATAATAGCAAACCGGAAGGTTGCATGAATGTAATTGCTCATCTTACTCAGAAAAACAAAAGTTTTGTCAATTAATTTCCCAAATTAATAAGACTAAGCCTTGTTGTATAAGATTTATTTCCTTAAATAACAATAATAATCATGTCTAAAAAAATTCATTGTTATTTAAAATTTCATAAAAACTCTCAATTGAATGATTCACCTTCAGATCTTATTTTATATATATATATATATATATATATTTTAATTACAGAAATAGGAATTTTTAATGATAAAGACTTATTTAAAGAAGTTTTTGTCACAAAAGTAAAGCAGAAATTCACAGAGATAAATTATTAGGTGCACAGACAGTAGGAAAATAATAATAATAAAAGAAATAAACTTTGTTATAATAAAATATATATTCTATGTTGATTACCTTTTAATTACTTAAAATTGTGTATGTTTCCCCAAAGCAATCCCCACTTTGTGGAACTTCAAAAAAAGACTTCAAACAAATTGTGTAGTGATTTTAAATCATTGTTTATTTCTGAAAAAACTCATAAAAATACAATAAAATTTCTTTCAGAATCATTTCAGTATATTGCAAGAAAAAACTAGATATATTGTTATATTTATATCCCTTTAAGACCTGATGTATTTCTAAACAAAGCTAGTCATGTCTGTAGAAAGTAAAATATGGACTGCAACCGCTACCTGTTGATAAAAAATGATACTTTACTCTATCTGCAAACCAGAGCAATCATTCGATTTGAGTTTTTATTACATACGAGATTCAACTCGGAAGCAATAATTTAAATGAATGTCTAACACGCATGATCGTGCGGGTTGGGTCTTAAAGGGTTATATGTTGAATCAATATAATTTATATAAAACTACTTATAAAGCTTGTTTTTTTTAGACAGGAACACAGAGAAAGTTTGGAATATTGATTTACAAAAGGGTCTAGTGTCCTATGTTTTCTTTTTCTTTTCATACTTTATTATAATTACTAATATATTATTGTTGTATTTTATATCATGCATATTTTTAATAGTATCTATAATTTTTATTTTAGATAAGCTGAAAGAAAGTGTCAATGACAATAAAAATTTGGATGATATTAGAAATCGATTAATATTAATAGTAAAAGAAAGATGCTCATTAATATGGTATATAATTAAAAGAAATTTTAATATCATTAGTTCAGTTTTAAGGGACCATAATCCTGAAATAAATGTACGATTATGGGTAAAAGGAATGGAAAGGGAAGTGAATAACAGTGTGGTACATACTACATTTTAAAGAGCAGGGGAAAAAGGATAGTAGTTATTTGTTAAAATATAAATATTTTGTTGTAGTAGTTATATTAGCAACTTTTCAAATATAAATGTTGAAAAAATGGGATAGGGATAAAATTGGTTTGGATAGAACCCATGGATTAAATAATTATGACTTTAACTTATACTCCATATTCATTATAGGTTAGTTTAAAAATGGTTGTCCTGTGACATTTTGTTTTTCAAATAGGAGCTGTGAACAACTATTTACTGTTTTCTTTAGTACTGTAAAGAAAATAGTAGGGGTGATTAGTTGTACCGCTTTTATGAGGCAATGATACTCCTCATTTTATAATGCTTGTTGAGAGTTATGGGTGTGGCATGGGATGTTCTATTATGTGATTGCCATGTTACTAGAAAATGAAAAGAAATTTTTGCCAAATAAAAAAGAACTAAAAGAAAAGAAATAGTATTTGATACAGCTAAAATAGTAATAATAAAAAACTGGATGAGTAAACAATTTCCAAAGTAACTTGAAGAGTTTGTGAGTAGGCTTTTGAATGATAAAGATACCACTGACTTTGAAAAAATGGGCTTGTTGCTTTAGGAAAGGTTTAGATATAAATACGAATATTCTATGTAACCAAAACTTCTCACATGTAAACAATGAATTTTACACTTGCGCAACTAAATTTCACATTCTAAAAAAATGGCTGCTCTCTAGAGAATTAAATTTGATGCATTTACTGATCTTTATCTCCTTAATTTAGAGCTCTTTAATAAAAAATTGCTATTATTACAATACTATTTGTTTTCAGAAATCAGCAATATAATGAATGATCTGTACAGGGATTTTGGGTTAAGCTTATAAAGTAAATTAATTAGGCCTAGAATCACTTCATAAAAAAAATATATATATAAATACAGTAGAAGATATTTCTAATGTAAACCTAAAAATGCAAGATTGTGTGGAATATAGAATTTTGCATTATATAAATCACACTTCACACATCATTAAACTTACCTCGTTATTCGTTATCATAGCCAAATATGCCCAAAAAATACTAAAATAGAGTAGAGTACCTTTATGTTGCATTTCTTGCAACCAGGAGTTGTGCAGATCATAAATTTTTGCACATTTCACAAATTGTTAAATTTTCTTCATGAAACTGTCCCAAATTATTCATTATTACTTATTTTCATAATCTCCTACAAAAATACCATTCATAAAAGTTTAAATAAAGTATTGGACATTTGTAGGAGTAATATTTTAAAAGGAGAAGCATGAAATTCAATTAAAAGAAAATTCAACGATGAATATAAAGCAGAAACTTCAGAATCAACATGGATATTTTTCAACATAAAATGAGCCATCTACTAATGTATTAGATTTCTCAATCCTACTATTAAGGAATCACATTCCTATGAAACACTAACACGATTTTTGGTGGAACAAATTTTAACCATTCATATTGGGAAAAAAAATTATTAAAATTAAAAGTAAATAAATCCCAAGTGTATTTTTATACAATAAAACAGTTTTAAAATTTCCCCTGATCTCTCTAATAACTATTCTTGCCATATAAAGTAATCAAATTTTAGATACGATTCACTTTTGCTCATTATAAATTACATTTCTCTTTCTACCATAAAAAAACTGCATCTTTTAATTGCATGAATGTCACTGAAAATTATTTTTTTAAATTTTCTAATATTAAACTAAGCTAAAATTCTAAAAATGATAAAAGTACTTTGAAAAAGACGTATATGTAAATATCTTTATTCAGACATACATGTTTCATTACACAAATAGCAACTTTATCAAGACCTATAGTGATAAAAATTATTTATGCAAAAAAATTTTTAAATAAAGAGAAAATATAAACTAAAAAAAAAAACTTAAATAGGAAACAATATGATAAAATAATTCACATTAACAATTTCATTAGATTACTTTCTTTCATTTTACACATGATCTAGAGATTTTTATTTATCAATTTCAGTAATAAAAAAAAATTAAATGTGGGAATAATTTTTATCAGCATAGGTCATGATAAAGTCGTCATTTGTGCTATGAAATATGTAGGTCAGATATGCTTTTTTAAATGTACTTTTATAATTTTTATCATGTTACACAATTCTACTATTAAGTTAAAAGTTCTTTCACAACAAATTTAAGTTAAAATATTATGTCAAAATTTTATTGCATTAATATACAAAAAAATTATACTATTATGCATCCCTTATATTTTAATTATATTAAAAAATACTCAGTTTTAATGCAAACAAAATAGAAAAAAAAATAAATTGGCAAAAGATCGGCTCTAAAAATTGGTAAAACTAAATTGCTACAATTTGAATTTTTCATAGTTAATAAATATAGTTGCAAAAAGAATGGTAATACTGTTTTTCATTTTATTTAATTTGATATAATTACTTAATCTTTTGAAAGTTTATCTCATATTTTATCCTGAATTTTTCTTATTTTAAAAATATACTTTTAAAGGAAACTGTAACAAACGCTTATAATTAAAAATCACTTTTCCGTTTTTTTCCATAAGTAAATTGTAATTATTAATTGCATTAGTATGATTGAAAACTAATTCTTCACATTGTACATTAAATTACAATTTTCAAGTTCACATGTTAGAATTCAAAATTTTATCTACATTGAAAGGATTAATATATTTAGTACACGGTATTATATATTCTTTATATTCTAATTACATTTGTTAAAAAGTCCTTATTTTATTTACAATGCAAGCAAAATTTCAAAATTGACCTTTCAAAGTAGTAGATACAATTTCAACAGAAAGTTTTTTGTTTATACTACATGCCGACAGAGGGCGACAAAACAAAATTGAGAAATAGCACATAATCGATACACCGAAGCTCCATAAATCGATTCTGTATTTTTTATTCTTTCCTTTGCGTCGTAGCCAGTATAGTACTTTTTGCATTCTTAGAAAGATAAGCTTTTGTTTGATATTGACACTGCTTTTGTCTCCAAAGGTATTGTATTTAAATACTTCTGTGCCTAATTTATCAAAATAGGCTCGTGAGTGTATTTAGGCCTGACGTTTGAAAACTTTACAAAACAGCAAGCTTTTTTTAATTTTTTCTAAAGACCTTTTTTTTAATTGAACTGGATTTTACCAGCAGAAAATTAAGATCGTTAAGCTTCATGCTCTTTTATCTTATTAATATTAGATTAAATGTTGTAATATTAAGTATATACGGTAGCATCATTTCAGATTTGGATTGCATATCCAACACTTGATTTACAAAGCCTCAATTTGTAGCCATGTATCTTCTCTTTCAAAGTTCACATGTCTTATTAACTTATGCATCCTGATTAGCTGCATTGCAATCCAATGTATTTGATTTATATTGTATCAGATCATTTCACAGAAAATAAATTTGATTTTATTAAATACTAAATTTCAAACATAAAATCATTTTGACAGTGTATGTTAAAAATACATTTTAAAAAAATGTCTTCAAAACGTCATCTATTTAAATCATTTTGCTTTGTTTTCAAGATTTTGCCTTCTAATTTATAACCTAGCGGAATAAAAGTGATGCGGTTTTAAAAACCTTTTACAAAATATATCTTTTATGAACTGAAATAAATCTTTAAAAAATCTCTTTTATTTTTAGAGCCTTTGCAAAAAATTTAACATTGATCTTTCAGAAATAATTAATTAAAAATCGTTTTTTATTCATCAAATTCATTTCTTGTGTTTAGAGGATAATAACTGTGCAATGGAATTCAAAGACATGAAATCTGTTTAATGTTTTTAGTTGAATGTAAAACTTTAAAACGCTGTAATGTTGTGATTTCTAGATGCCGATAGGTGACTGTTTTGTTTTTTACAATAGACTAGATCATCAAGTTTGAATATGTGATAGAAAATGTTTCTTTTTTTCTGATTTTTCCCCTAAAATGTAATTTATTCAAGATAATAAATAAAAAATTAGGACTTTATGTTGTACACTCAAAAGTGAAAACAAAAACAATAAGTTGCTGTCCAACGAAATCTTTATTTTGAGACCATGATTCCATGGCCGCAGCGAAGGCTTCTTTAGGAGTGTGTTTTGACCACCAGAAATTTGCTGAAGCAATAGCAGCATGGCTGGTGAATGTGCGGCCACAGAGAGTGTCTTTCATTGTTGGAAACAGCCAAAAGTCTCTAGGGCCCAGGTCAGATGAGTAGCATGAGAAATCACTTCAAAGTTGTTTTCACGAAGAAACTGCTGCGTAATGTTAGCCCGATGTGTGGGTGCGTTGTCTTGGTGAAACAGCACGATTTGCTTCAGCGATTTTCCTGTGGTCAAATCAGACTCCTAAAGAAGCCTTCGCCGCGGCGATGAAATTATGGCGTCAATGTTGTGAAAAATGTGTACGTCTGCAGTGAGATTACGTCGAGAATTAATACCAGTTTCATAGTATTCGGGTGAGTAGATAGTTAGAAAAAAAATCGGAAGCCTTAGAACATGAATGCATCTCATATTTCCAAGCATGCGATATTTCTGCAAATTCATTAAATTCTGGGATTATTTTATTTTTTATTTTTCTCAAACATTCAGAAATCTTATTTTTTACAGAATTCTAAAAAAATCATTAATTTGAAATTTATAAGTGTACAAAAAAAAAAAAAAAAAAATTACAAGTCAAAAAATGAATTTTGGAGTATGCATTATTTTTCTATAAAACAGCATGACTTTTAAAACACCAAATAAAATAAACTAAGACAGACTTGAGCACAGTTAAAAAATAAAATTTATAAAGACAATAAAAAACAATTAAAAATACAATATGTAAACGTTTCGCCAAGCAACACACAAGGCATCATCAGTCAGTCGTTGCGTGTTGCTTCGCGAAACGTTTACATATTGTATTTTTAATTGTTTTTTATTGTCTTTATAAATTTTATTTTTTAACTGTGCTCAGGTCTGTCTTAGTTTATTTTATTTGGTGTTTTAATGGTTTTTAAATTCAGACGTTAAATTAAATGTATATGTACTGTAAAATAGCATGACTTTTGGTCGTAAAAATTACAAGAATTGAGAATTTCATCAATCAATCTCAAAACACAGCAATTTTTTTGCAATATTTTTGTAGGAAAATAAAGTCAGCATTCACAATATGCTGATCGATTTGGATTAGGGAAATCTCTTTCAAAATATTAAACAGTGTTTTCAGGGGGGGGGGGGGGGGAATGACACCTTCAAAGATTGACTTTACATCTTATTCAGACTTCCTTGGTGGTGAAACCACATATATATTTTTTACTGAATAGGTATGGAATTAAAGAATTAAATCTCTAGGAGAATGTTATAGAAAATCAATGGTATTTATAAAAAAAAAAAAAAAAAAAAAAAAAGTGTTAATTATTATAAAGAGTAACTGTGTAAATATCATGTTTTGTTCTCTTGACAGTAATTATGTGTCCTTTTATTGTTCATCCAGATTACACTCTGTAATATTTATTAAAAAATATCTTAGTAGAATCGAATCCTGTTTATATATATTTTTCCACATTTTCTGGTGTCGAAAAATTATATTTGTGAGATATTATAAGCATTCAAGCTCTATATAAAGTGATCGAAACTGAAAAAATACTAATATAGGAATCATATATTATGAATTGCATTAATATTTCAACTCAGTTAATGAACTAATTGTAAAAAATAATATAAACACATTCATCAGTTGAAAAACTTTGGTTACCAGTAAAGACCTGGAGACCACAGTTATCAAAGCCTTTTCTACAATATTCACAATTCTATGAACTTAGCTCTAATTTTTGTTTCTACAATTAATAAAAACATTTCTTTCATTTATCAAAATTTGACATTACTTTAATTAATAATAAGTAGGTATATGATTACAAATAAATTTATCCGTAATCATGGCTTTCTTTTCATTGAAAATTAATAACTTGAAACTGTAATTTTCTGACAACCGTGTCTACAAAGCATAAAAAAATTAATTAAATTAGGTGTTTACTCATGTAGCAAGTGTATGAGTCATTAGTAACTCAAGGTCTTTGAATTTTCTGAACAATTGGTACAAAATAACCAAAATTTTGAGTTATCCAAGAGTGAGTTACCTAATGATCTGTATTAATTTTAATGAAAATATAATCATTCAGTAACCACTTAGCTTTTTAAGGTGTATGATTCTTTTCTATATTTTTATATGCCTTGTCAATTTTATGCTAAAGCTGCATGAAACAAACAGAACTAAATTCCATCAAAAGATTGTAATACAATATTTATAGAAACAGGCCCTTTACATTTAATTACATGTTCTTAATTTTATTATCTTTTTGTATAAAATTAAATATGGTTCCAGTTTTATGTGTGATATTAGGAATAGTAATATGTTATTTCAGAAAACCACTATTACATTTCTATGATTTTTTTTTACATTTGTAATTAATGATCTTAATTCTATTTTAAATGATATTATTTAACACTAATTAAGAATTAATTCCTATCAATCACTGCATATGTTATCATAATCCCATTAACAGCGAAATAGCAAATGTTACCTTAATACAAATCAACTGATCATACATATCAGATTTTTAGAAATTATTTAACATAAAAAATTACATATTTTTTTTAACTAAATTTTAAGTATTCTTTAACTAAACATGTTTTTTAGAATTTGTAATATGGCAGTTTCATAAAATTTTTCTCTGTCAGTTAAGACTTTTGTTGAAAGATTTCTCAATTGATATAAAATATTACTTTAAGTTTGTTTAAACATTCAATTATAGCAGCATTCAGAGTTTTACTTTTGACAATAATGTCATTATTATTAAGTGGTCAGCTGTATTTTGAATTTTTTTTTTTTTTATCTTGTTGATTATTTCAATACTGGTGCTTTTAGCTTCAATTAAAAGTAGTTAATCAATATGCAAATTGATTTCTTTTTATAGTACATTTTTGACACAAAGCTTTATTTATGAGATATTTGAGAATTTATTGTATCAATGGGTTTGAAACTAAGAATAATATAATTAGCATTAATTGTATTAAAATATTCATCAGTAGAAATTTGCTACTCCTTTCCCATGTAATTATTTATGATACAAAATGGTCATATATTTTATATAGAAAGCTGTTAGTATATTTGCATATCTTCTGTATACCTCAGAAGTAACCTTCTTTAAAAATTCCATTTCTTTTTTCAGAATTCTTGTCTGGTTTTAGGAAATATAACAGCATTCATTCATCATCGGCAGTAATCAGAGATCATTTATTTTTGAGTTTATCTTTTGATGAGTTATCCATATATATTGAGGTTGCTATACCATCAAGGTTTATGTGATTTTTTAATTACCAAAGTTAATGTAGTTTTTAAACTTTCATACTTGTTTCAAATATTTTTTTACAACTACTCTTTTTCAGTAATCTTAGTCTTTCAGGAAAATTAGGATATAATAGTCGTATTTCATTTATTTTATAAATGTTCTTCATCACCATAAAATCTTGATTGTAAATAACCCGCTTCTCCAAAAGAAGCCACCCCCCTCCCCTCACTTTTAGACAATTTTGATTTTCTCTTTCATACCCAAATACAAATCCTCCAAAAAGTTTTCACACACAAATTATTTAAAAATTGAAAGTAAAAGAATCTTTTATATTTTGGAGGATTTCCATATTTTTTTAAAAAGTAATTTCTGTCCTCTTTGTTGCGCTCTAATACAGAATAACTAAATAATCAATCATCTAAATCAAGCTCCACATTCCTCCAAAATTTATGCTTTCCCCTTCCCTTCTCTCTTAGCCTGGAAAATGTGACAATTTTAAATCTCTTTATTAAATATATGCTTTATTTGTTGCTCTCTAAAAAAATTAATAAATAGCCAACTTTTTAAACTACCCCTCTGCCTTCAAGGTGTCTATTTCCCCCTCCACTCCAGCAGAAAAATGTAAACCTTTAAAACCATTTTTAAAAATTCACCTATCCTGCTTGCTGTTCTCTAACAACAGTAAATAAATAATCATTCACCCAAATTACTATACACTTCTACCCTATGAAATTATTTTTTGCTCTCTAGTAACAATAAATCTGCCACCTAAATTATCATTCTGTCCTTAAAAAATTTGCTTCCCACCTCTTAAATCCCCTCTCCCAATATACAAAATTTAAAATCTGTAAAGCTAAAAAAAATTCTATTTTTTTATCTCTAGTAACGGTAAATAAATAATCAATCATCTAAATTACTCTCCTCTCCCCAAATAATTCCACTTCCACCTCTGCCCCCTTCTGACCACATTTAGTTTAAAATCTTTAATAGTTTTCTTATTATTCTGACCTACTTCTTATTTTGTAGTAAGGTTTTAATCTTACTATAAAATATTAGTCATCTAAAATCCTTCCAATGAGATTTTCCTTCTGTTCGTTCTTACCAAAGAGCGAAATTCCTAAATATGCCGGGGAGAGAAAAAAATTCTTTTTCCAGTTTGGCTGTTTCCCCCGTCTAAAAATCCTTTGAATATTTAATTTTTAAAAATAATTATGTTTTCTAAAATAACTTTTCCACACATACCCAATAGAAGAAACAAAAACAGGAGTGAGAAGCCCTTCTTTTGAACTTAGCTGTTTTTGATTTTGAAAAAGGGAGATTAGAGACTTAGATTACAGACTTAGAGAAACTTATATTCAGGATTTTATGCTAAATAAGTATAACCCATTTTTGTTGCCACTCTTCAAAAAAGAGAAACATTTCCCCTCTGTCCCAGTAACAATCACTGAGCTCCACGATAGTATGGAGGGCTAACTCCCTACCAGCAGCGTGCGAAGAGAAAACTGCGCAAGGGGCAAAGTTTCAATTTGGTGCCCCCCCCCCCCTTCCAAACTTTTCTTTGTGACAGGTGTCACAAAATTGAAAAGTGCAGAAACATAAACAAATTTTATTGAATACACATTTCACATTTATTTTGAAACTTTAGGTTTAATTTTAATTCAGAAAAAAAAAAAAAAAAAAAAAAAAAAAAAAAAGCTAAATAACATAAGAGAATTGCACTTATATTTTTGCAAAGGGGATCTGGAAAATGGTGTAGAAAAAATGTATGTAACAGTACAGTATAACAGTTTGGAACCTTTTTATATTCGAAGGAAGAAACCCCATGCTATTTTGAGAGTAGTATATGTTTTTGTCACAAGACTCAGAAAAGAGACGGTTAACTAAAACGATTAAGACAGAGATCCAAAAGAAATTTTGAAAAGAAAGAAGTTCTTATTCATAAATTTGTATTTCGCTGTGGGGTAAAGGAAAAGGCAATAACTTTGAAATGAAAAATGTATGTACTTCCATTTAAAAAAAAAAAAAAAGAATCCAATACGTAAATATACATTTTCTTTTACAAAAGAGAAGGAAAAAAGAGTTTTGTAACATAACTTTGGCGCCCCCTCAATTTTCGCGCGCGGGTCGACTGCCCACTTCACCACCCCTGCTCCCTACTCTGATACATTGAATGCAATGGTCCGCCCATAAATACAATGCCAAAGATTTTCAGAGGAAAATTTCTTGCAAAACATTGATTTCCTCCTCTTTACATTAGTTAAAAATGAAATTTCAGATTACGCTCAACAAACAAAAAAAAATTAAAAAATGTTAAGCATTGTTATAAAAATATCAAAAGGTGTATAAATAACCAAAATTGATGAAAAGTATGCGGAAAAGTTTGGAAAAATGCTTCTAATATTAAAAAATGGTACAGGACTCATTACTTGTGGGTATTGTGAAAGTGTGATGCAGTCGCGGCATAAAGTAGTTCGGTGAGTTAGCTCTCTGTACTATTATGAAGCTCAGTGGTAACAATCGAGAGTTTTAACGACATTAAAAGTTGTTTGCTGAGCTCGGGGGGGGGGGCAAAGAAAGAGGCAGATTTTTTTTTGTGTGTGGTGGTGAGGGGAGGTAAATTAGTTGAGCATTTAATTATTGTTACAAGAAAAATATAAATAAAAACAAAAATAAAGTTTTTTTTAAAATCTGCTGAGAGGAGAAAAAAGGATATTTTTGATTTGGGGGGGGGAGGGGATTCAGATGATTATTTAATTATTCAATTTACAACAATATCAAAAATAGAACATAAAAATGTAAATATTTTTAGTATTTTTAAACTATGCGATGCGAGGGGGTTGGGGAGGAAAGAAGGGATCAAAGGGAGAGAAACAGAAATGTTGGGAGAAGAGTGATTTAGGTGATAATTTATTTATTATTACTATAGAGTGATAAGTAGGTAAAAAAAAATAATTAGAGTTCTAATGGTTAAAAGTATGCTTGTTTGGTATCAGATGGGTATCAAAAGAGGAAGTGGTAATTTATTTATTTGGTGGGAACGAGATGTTAGATGAATTATTATTAATTGTCGCAAATAGGGCAAAAAAAAAAATAAAGATGTTTTATGATTTTAAAATTTGTGTGCTAGCGCAAGTAACAATGTTTTAGGGGGAAAGCATTTTAATTATTCTTTTCTTTTAAGTGAAAATCTACGAAATTCTGGAGATTTTCACTCCTGTATTTACCTTTTAAACTTCTAAGTCAATGATGAAAACATTTTTTTAATGATTTTTTTTTAATCTCAATTATAAGCCCTTCTTGCCCTCTTAAATTGACATGTTTATGTAATTCATTAGACGCATTGGGAGTAGTTCTGTTACAATGAAAAAATCGTTACAGTAAAATATTTTGCCGGTCCTGTGGAATTCGTTGTAACGGAAATCTACTGTACAATTTATTTCTGTTTGTGTATAAAAATAAATGTTATAATAAAAGTAGAGCTTTATGTTATTCAAATATTTATTTTACATCTTTTAATTTGTGAATAAATAGTACGTTGGATAACAACAAATAATTTGTTTTGTATAGATAAATGTTTTCTTTATATTCAATAAATTATCATAACTATTGGAAAAATTGCTTGTGTATAGTAAACATTTGAATAGGTTGTCAGAAAATAAATAGAGGATGATTTCTTTTTTTAATGATCATTGGTGGTGCCACCCACTTGGTGTATATTTTGTGACTGATGTCAGGAATCAAGACAATAACTTAATCATTTGGTTTAAATTCTTTGTGTTTAGCTTTTCCGTTATGATAATAAATGTAAGCTCAATGCTTATCCATGCATTTTTAAACTTTGTTAATATTTCAATATGGAGATGGTACTTCTAAGCACATTTTTTTCAAAACATAATTTGAAAGAAGACATATTTCCCATTCGTATGACCTATTTTGTTTATCTTTGTGACAGTTTGACAATTAAAATGTATGAATTACATTTTTTCATATGGAGTGTACTAGCAGGTATATCAAGTTTTTCTAATTTAACATACTTATATATTTTTTGCAAAGTAAGCAAATGCAGAAATAATGTAAATTATAATTAAAAGGCTAATTAATAAAAATTTTCTTTATTTCAGATATAAAAGATGAAGGAGACCGACTCTTCCATCTTTAAAGGATGCAAAAAAATTATTTTGGAAGCAAGTTACACAAATATTGTATGCATGCCAGAAAACATGCCTCTTTGAAGCAAATGACTTTTATTGATTAAAATTTATCTAACTCATATTCACCCTGAAACAGCCCCCCAAAAAAATTCTATTTAATTACATTCTAAGATTTTATCAAACTGTAAGTATAACTGAGAAAAACTGGCGAAAAAGCTTATACTTCAACCTAATACAAATTTTAAAAAAATAGAAAAATCTTGTATTTCTGTAGCATGTCTGGAAACAGTTCAAAAACGGATGTATCGACAAACGAACTCCTCTCTACTGATAGTGAAAAAAAGGCTATTATTAGTGATGTTTGCTCTTTAAATCATGTGCAACATGATGATTTACCAAATGATACAAAAAGAAAGACATTTATTTGTGAAATATGCTCCAAAGTGTTTTCTAAGTTTAGTAATCTAAAGAGACACGCTATAATTCATTCTGGAGAAAAAACATTTATTTGTGAAGTGTGTTCTAAAGAATTCTCTCATAAGTCAAGTCTAAAACATCATCTTAGTGCACATGCAGGAGAAAAAACATTTATTTGTGAGATATGTTCTAAAAGATTTTCCCACAAGAAATATCTTAAAGTACATCTAAATATCCATAATGAGGAGAAGTCATTTATTTGTGAAGTGTGTTCTAAAGGATTTTCTCAAAAGAAAAATCTAAATCGACATCTCAGAAATCATAAAGATGAAAAAACATTTATTTGTGAGATATGTTATCAAATATTTTCGTGCAAGAAATATCTCAAAGTACATCTTAATATTCATAACGAGGAGAAGCTCTTTACTTGTGAAGTGTGTTCTAAAGGATTTTCACACAAGAAAAATCTAAAACGACATCTTAAAAACCATACAGGTGAAAAGACATTTATTTGTTATTTATGGTCATTAGGATGTAGGGATAGTTCTGATCTAAAGAAACACCTATGCACCCATACAGGGGAGAAGCCATTTATTTGTGAAGTGTGTTCTAAAAGATTTCTTAAAAGTACTGATCTAAATAGGCATTTACACACCCATACTGGGGAAAAGCCCTTTATGTGTGAAGTATGTTCTAAAAGATTTACTGAAAAGGGTCACCTAAATCAACATATTCACTTTCATACTAAAGAAAAGACATTTAGTTGCAATATTTGTTCTAAAAATTTTTCTCGTAAATCAAGTCTAAATGCACATCTCCATAGGCATACAGAGGAAAATCCTTTATTTGTTAATTGTGTTCAAGAGGATTTTCTCAAAAATCAACTGTAAATGTACATATCATTATGCATATAGAAGAAAAGCATGTGAAGTATGTTCTCGGAGATTTTTTCAAAAATCAGATTTAAATAGAAATCTCCATACTCATACAGGGGGGGGGGGGGGGGGATGTTGTTTTGTCATATATACTCAAAAGTATTTTCTGATAGTAGTGCACTATAAACATACATTGTCCATGCATAAAAAAATTTATTTATTTGTAAAATTTATTTCTCAATAAGTTTTTTTAAACAAAATTCCACTTTCATATATACATAGAGGGAAAAAACTTTTTTGATTTGTAGAACATGTTAAAATATGCTTGCTAATCAAAAATTCATGCTGAATATTTTTTTTTCATTTTTTAGTCTATTTGGAATTTTTTAGTTAAAGAAATGCAAAAGTAGAAAATAGTCGCTAAGCAACTGTAAATTTTTTTTGTAATGTTTTGAAAACTTATTTCATAAACAGAATTGTATATGTAAATAATTTTTTTTTTAATTTCCTGCAAAAGAGCAACATTGTTTGTTGAATTCAAATAGTGACATATTTATCTTTCGTGCCGAATTTGATTTAATCAGTAGTAATTAAAAAAATTATTTTGTAAGGGATGTTATAATACACCTTTGGTTTACATTTATTGCTAATGCTTTTTCTATATAACTGTTTAATTACAGCTATTTTATCCCATATTTGAAAATATAGTTTAGGAGAATCTTGACTCAAAGATTACTTCTTTCTTTTGCGATATTTTTCGAAATTCTTTACTATTTCATTAGTGTAGCTTTGTATATGATCCATCCTTTATACACGCCACATAGTATACAAAAATTTAGTTAAACCTAAAGATACATACCAAAACTGAAAACATACTGCTAGCAATTATCGCTAATAATTAGTACAATGAATATAGTATTTTATACAAAATCTTTTGTATGTCCCTGTAAATGAAAGATAAATTCTATGAACATCATATTTTATGAAATATTGTAACATAATTAAAACATGTTGCAAAATAGTTTTTCCTTGTAGACCATTATATAATGGAATTATTTTGTGTGTCTCTGTACATAAATAATAAGTGTTTTGCACCCTATATTCTATAGAATGCATTTTGAATTCATTTCATAAATTCAATAATATCAATTTAATTATATTTGAAACGGTGTAACATCAATAAAAACCTCACAAATCTATTTTTTCCCATAATTCAATAATACTTTTGATTTTCTATATAAACCAACTCTAAATACTACATGCTTTATTTTTAATAGCGGTTGTGGGAGAGTAAAGGTCAATATCAAATTAAAATTTCATGCCATCCAAGTTCATTTGAGAGAGTTAGAGCATGGGCAGATAGCGGTACTTTTCGCCAAATGTAAACTATTTTAATGCATCTGAAAGTTGCTTGTTAAATAATTATTCAAGTGCACAGTACTTAATAAATTTAAACTTAAACAACGAAATAGTTTATTACTTTTTTTATATTATATATACATGTTGCTTGTTGCTGCAGTTATTTAATTTTATCATTGAAAAAATATTTTCTCCGTTTTGCAAATTGCAAATATCTTTTTTAAGTTATAGCCAATCTGACATTTAAATTTTAATTATTCAATTTGTCTCCTGTGTATTTTACAAGTTACAAATATTTATTTTTATTTTAAGTTAAATTTTAAGATTTTATTTTACAAGCTGAAAAATTAATAATTTCCTGTTTTTGTTCAAAGTAATTGTTTAGAGAATGCATATTTAAAATTCCCCTTACCTAACTAATAAAGAACAAATTTATTTTAAGCCAAACGCATTATATATTTTATATCATGGATGCAGATTTTTCAGAAATACTGATGACGTCGAAATTTCTCTACATAACAAATGCTTGAAAAATTCTCATGAAAAAAAAATTCCCATAAAAATTACAATGAAAAAAATTATGTAAAATAACAAGACATCAGGAAACAAATTGAATGAATGTTGTTCTTATTTGATAACGTTCCAAATTAGAAGGGAGCCGGAGAAGAGGAAAACTGACTAGGCAAATTTAGAAAAGCAAAAATTTGTGTGAGTGGGCCAGAAAGAAATGTGGAAAAGCTTCATTGGTGGAAGTAGTCTACTAGGGTTGCCTGTATGTACGTTTTTCAAGCTTTTTTTACATTGTATGTTTCAACCGTTCCTCTGTTACGATTTCTTCTCCCCTCCATACCTGACTTTTAATATTTTTGTGTATTTTGTCAGTTTAAATTTTTAGTTTGCTTCAAAAGTTTCACCCATCGATTAAAAAACCTGAATGTGAAAAACACCATTTTTATTGCCACAGCTGTACAGCATTTCATTGATATGATAATGGGAACTAAGATTGATATTTATTTTATTGTCTCATTTGTCTCAACTTGAAATTATTGTAAATTAAAAGCAATTTTACATTATAATATATTTAATGTAATATATGTATCTCAATATGTATTTTTTTCCCTTTTTGTTTAAATACCTTACTTGGAATACAAATAGAAACTTTATTTTGTGCCAATTTCTAAAATTTTCCTGGCCATTACTGAATTTTAGTATATTTTGATGTATTTCTATTCCCATAGTTAATTTTCTATTCAGAATGGGAAATATGACAGCAAAGTTAGTTAAAGAGAATAATGCAATGTAAATATAATTAGAAATAATAATTATAACTATTCACTGATAAACTATTTCTATGAAATTTTTTAAAAAGAAGATATTTGTTCTGTCAATATACGAGCAAACACTTTGTCTATTTTATACAGTGGATGTAGAGTTTTCAGAAATACTAATGGAGCCCAAATTTCTCTATATAATAATGCTTGAAAGATATGCTTTTCAAAAAATATTAGTTCAGCAGGGTAAAAATACCAGTGTCAAAACTAAAAGTTATTAGTATAAATAAAAACGTTTCCTTTTTTGAGAAAAATAATCTAATTTTTCATTTAAAGAGAATGGGCAGGTTTTTTTTTTTTTTTTTTTTTTTTTTTTAAAGATGAAGGATGTGAATTATATTATCGTTTGTCTGTTACATAGAATAAGAGAAAATACTTCCATAAACTTCTGCTTTCTTGTCGTCTGTCAAAGGAAGGCAAGAAGAAAAACATGACACATCATGAATCATATGAATAAGGTTAATTAAGCAACAAATTCTTAATTGATGGATTATCAAAAATTGACTATCTATAATATTTGTTTTAGATATATTTAATAATTAGCATGTAAATAAATAATTCTAACTGAAATTATTATTTAAATATTAAAATGTTTTTGACAGGTGATACCTCAAACTTACCAGCTGTTGAACAAGAAAACAAAATTTATATGAATGTTCATCATAACCCACCACATACTCAAAAGAAACCTTTTCGTCTGGACTTATAAATATCTGGACATTAAAATTTTTTAAGTGAAAGTACTGTAATATATTATTTATGTTATTAATTATATTGGAAACAGCTAACGAATTGTGGTAACTGTAAGTCTAACTTAGACGCCATGTCGGCAGATCGAATATGCGTACATGCATGGTATCTGATAAAGTAATGTTTTTATCCTAATATGTATATGTATTTAACCTAGAAATTATTAAATTATATAAGCATCACAATTTATGAAACATACAAATCAATAAAATTATAGCTCTTGGAGTAAACAGAATTATCAAATATGAATATTCGAAAAAAAAAATCCAGCAAAGAAAGCCTTAATTTAATGCTTTAAGAAATAATTCTTAAATATAAAAATCATTTCTAAACATTGATTAATCTTTTACCACTAAATAGCACCAAAATATTGGTAAGTTACCTACTGAAGGGCCTTTAAATTACAATATATTACAAGTTATGAATAAGGAGATAAAAACTTGATGCTACCAGCAAATCTGTCAGTTATAAAAGGTGCACACATAAACATTTATTGATAACTATAACAAACTTTAAATGTTTGTGATTTTCAGCATACACCAATGTGATGCATCAATTACTGAGTTAAGTTATGCAATTTTCTTATTGGTAGTTTTTTATCTTCACACCCTGTATATATATATTTTTTTTATATATATGATTGTGTGTGTTCAGATAATGATTAAAATGTTGATTGAATAACATCCTTAATTCATTCATTATTTATACACCTTATCTTTGAAATTCTATGGCCTTTTTCAAATCTTTGAAATTATTTTCAGTTCAACACTAAAAAAATTAATGATCATATTCATAGCAGATGGAAAGCTTTAAACCAATCTGGAGTAATTCCACTCAATTTTCCCAATACTGGTGTAACTATTCTGAAAGAAAGAAAAGGAATCTGTATAAATTTCTGGTACAATGGCATCAATTGAATTCAAATCTGTATATATAGAGTCACGTTTCTCTACAGGACAAATTATAAAATGGTTTAAAAATAGAATAAAATATTTAATTTGTCAGCCAATTTTTACAAAAATCTGCATAGTTTTCAGCGACATGTGACTATAGAATATTCTATTCACCCAATGAAAAATTAATGAGAATTACCATTTAGGTATTATTGTGTCCCCTCCCCCCTCCACACACACACACAAATCATGATTAACATATTTTCCCTACCCATGTGTCAGAAAGTGAAAATATCGAATGTATAATTTTTTTACTATTTCCCTTTTCATATTTTACCATATTTTCTATTATTTACCTCAACTGGTTATATTGCAAGAACTCTGGTTTGAAAAATATTTACTCCGATGTTAGAATACATCATTTCAAGCATGCAAAATATGAAAAAACAAACAAAAAAACTAGAACATAAAAATAAAAATTTATTGACAAAAGGCTGCTAGTTTCGTAATGCTAGCATGAAAAAAATCACACCATTCTCATAAATATTGTAAATTTTCTAATTAAAAATCGTAATTTATATAAACTTATCTTTCTGGAAAAGCTTTTCCTGCAAGACTCCAGGTTTTTTAATTTGAATAAATTCATAGTTTATTTTAGTAATAACCATGTGAAACTGATCAAGTGATAAATTAAGCTTTTGGTATAAAAGAATTAATTCAATATCACCATTTGCTGGAGATTTTACAAACAATTTATATTAACTGTAGTGTTGGAAGATTGCAGCAATCAATAAAATCATCTTTAAAAGGTCACCGTGGAAAAAATATTTATTTTTGGGTATGTTTCACATATGCAATAAAATGATACGAAGAGCATTTTAAAATGAAAGAAATTCTTAATCCTCCACCTACCAGACGGGTCAAATGGACCCTAGAGATATTCAAATTGAATTTTTTCATGAAAAACAAAAGACTGAAAATTCTGTAAATATGTGACTTTTTCTAGAATGTTTTACTCTTTATGTAAAATAGTAGAACATTCATATTTACAGAATTTTCATTCTTTTTTTTCATGAGAAAAATAATTTTTAATGTACTTCTTGGGTCCATTAGAACGCCTGGTACGCGGAGGTTTAAACTTCTTAAAATATTAAACAAAATAGTGTAGCTGTTTATAATTATCAGCAAAAATTTAATCTTGGCTATCAGATGTTTCATTTTAAAGATATATTCGAGCATCGTTTATGTGCTACAAAATTTAGCAAAAAAATAAATTGTATTCAATTTAATGTTGCATGAAATAAAGATAGCATTTGAAATTTAAGAGTGTTTTGGGACCTGCCATTAGAAAACTAAAGATTTTAGATGATTTTGTCTGCATAGTTATTTTTCTCAGGAAAATTCAAGTAAGCAAATAACAGTAAATAGAAATAGATAAAGAAAGAAAGTGCATTTCATATTCTATTTTTTTTACCCATAAGAAATAATCTGTCTTTTGCTACTTTGCTTCATATTATCTAAATTAAATATCAGAATTTTATTGAATTTGTAAAATTTCAAACTTCTATTGCCCTTGAATTTTAAGCCATGAAAAATTATTTCCCTTTATATTACAAATGCTTGTATTCACATTATTTTAAAAGTAAGAATAATTAGTGCCATTTTGATGCAACATCAGTTTACATTAATTAATATCCCCATCTCTTTCTTTCAGAAAGAATAAAATTTTAAATATTTACCTAGACATTTGATGAAAACAAACAAAACCACTAACACTTAGTGAAATTATCTTACACCTTCACAACTGATGTCACAAAAAAAGTTTGAAAATACCCTGAAAAATTAAATTTTATTGAATGGATGTGAATCCATAATATACTGACATTCATGATGTTCGAATATTCACATTTCTTGTGTTCTTTTCATTTATATTAACTGATACCATTTTCTTTAAAACTATATTTCTAAGAGTTAAAAAAGAAAATAAATTAAATTTTTATGTTATAGAATTGAATAAAATGATCTTCCAAATGTAAGTTTGTACATATTTTCTGAACAAATCTTAAATGAATAAACTTGTTTGTAGGGATTTTAATTGAATAAATGAAAGTTAAAATTCTAGTGCTATATTCACCTTGAGTTAAATAATTAAAATACATATAAAAGCATAAGGATGACGGCCTTGTAATGGTTGAAAACGCTCTAGGTTTTTCTGATGCATTGTAACATATTTTTAATTTATATTTTAAAGATCTTTATATTATATTTATGCGCCTGAAAGTAGTTTTGCACAATTATTTGTACTTTTATATGTATTTTAATTGCTTATAGGGTCATCTGATTGTCACCCAATTTTAGTGTTAAAAAAGGGAGAGAATTATTCCAACAGATTACCAGTCAAGCTTCTGCAGTGTATGCTCAGTTTTTGAAGTTAGAATAAATTTATGTCATATCTCTTTTGAGCCTGAGTTTTTCCCCCAAAACAGGAATTACACTTTTTTCGTAGCTTTCTCCTTCCTTGCTATATTGCTGAAACCACTGTCTATTTTCTTCTAGAAATTTCTTCTTTTTTTAACCTCGTTTGAGAGGTTAATTATATCATAACAGGAAAACAGTATTTGGCTAATATTACTGGTATTGGCCATATTGGGATGAAATATTGCTCTAACATTAGGGTGTTTATATTTTGCTAAAGAAGTTCTTTGACTTTTCAGTCCTAAAATTTCAGTAAAAAGTAAATTTTTAGCCAAGATTGTTTAAAAACTAACTATTTTTTGTGAATGCAATGTCAGATCAAATATAACCAATATTTGTTTGTAACTAAGATATATATTGTATCAGTTTTATGTAAGAAGAATTTTCTGAAATTTAATTTTAATACTATAACAGCACCCTAAAAAAACAGTCAAAATGCAGATTAAACAAGTCTGAAATTGTACGTCAAATGTATGCATTCATACTACAACTAGTTTTTTAAATATTCAGATCTTGGTGCAATAGCTGCTGCACTGCTATGAAAAAATTTATTACGATTAAATATATTAAATTCAGTAATAAGAAAATAACATGACTCCATCTTAAATATGATGTAATCACCATGGCAACCTAGATCATGACATATGATGGGATACAATTCGATTAATTACGTATGATAGGATTTATTAGGATGAAGAAAACTTTTATTATCTTTTTAAGTTTTGATTCAATTTTCATAAAATTTAAAATTCCTCACCAAAATTCAGCAGTGATTACATATATTAAATTTCAAACCATTTGGTTGGGCAGTTTTTGTGCTGGTATATGCAGACGGACAAGTCAGACGACGACTATAGGTGCTACTAATTTATAGAATTACGAATGCACCTAAAAAGTAATGTAACATTTGATTATTCTTATGGCTGTTCTGAATTCTGGTTTTGGTATTTTTCAATATATTAACAATTGAAGAGCTCAGATGATAAAAGTGGTATGTAAAAAAAAAAAAAGAATTATTCATACGATTAAAGATAATCAATGGTCCTCTACCATCTTAAATTAATAATTGAAAAAAGCTAATACCCACAGAGATTTTAACTGATAAAGGAGGCATTTGACAATAAACGTAAATATGTATTTGGAACTTTACAGCTCATTTTCTCAAAATGATGATTGTGTCACTTACCACCTTTATCATCTAAGCCCTTCAATTATCTTTTAATAAATAAATACATGAAAATTTAAGATTTCAAGAAATCAGATAGTGCTTTGCCCTTTTCCAAAATTTTTAATCTACCTTTCAAAGTTTCAGTGACACTTGATATTTAAAAAGCAAAATTCTAGACAAGTCAGTAACAGAAAGTTAGTTTTTAGAATCCACTTGATTCTAATAAAAAGCGCATTAAATTCTATTTTAAAAAAGAAAAAACAGACTTGAATCAATGGAACTGCCTTAAATTTTCTTGCATGTAGAAATTTGCATACATTTGCTCTTGATTGAGGGGAAAGGGAAAAAAATCAACATTCTTAAATACTTGAATAAGGATTGTTTCATATTTTTAGAAATTCGATATTAAGTGTGAAATTCTATTGTGTTTATAACTTACACCTCATTCGCATAAGATTGATAAATCTTTCTTATTTGTTGAGATCTTTTAATTACATCATATTCTGAATCAGGATAAGCAGGAAGAAAGATACACTTGTGTAAATTTATTATGCAAATAAGACTTCACTCAGTCAAGCAAATTATGGGAATAAAAATTTTCAACATTCTTACACATTTAAAAATCATTTGTATCACTTATGCATAAGATTTTCAGATATTTTTATTCAAAATAGCAAAAACGAAATATTTATCCACTTTCTATAAAAACACAACCAATTGCATGAAATACTGTACCGGTTGGTATTGTAAATTGATTGCAAGTCATTGGCAATTGCAAACATCTCGCTAGTTATGAACCCCTTATAAACAGAAACTTGTAATATGGGTATTGAAAGGAAATGTGATTTGGAACATATTCTATTAAATATTCAGAATCCAGTGTGCAGGTAGTTAAAAATAATTTGTTTCATAAGTTATTTTTGTCAAAAACCATATGTAAAAGAGTTTCAGAATTTATAACTTTAAACAAAATAAAACAGATGAATACACATTAATTAGAAATTTATTTAAAAACATAATTTCACAGATGATTCATTAAAATAATATCCCATTACTAATGCCAATAATCTACACGATGTTTATGATTCCAATCAATGGCTTTTACAATTCCTGACTTGCATCCATTGGCAGCAAAAAAAGGATGTGCTGCAAAAGATTCAGCCACAGCTTTGTCAACATAGACATTCTGCAAAGATGGACATGACTGGATGAGGGAAACAACACCCTCACATGTCACCCAAGTATCAACGAGGCAGATTGTCTTTAAATGAAGAAACGAAGAATCATTTAAAGCTATTTTATGGTCTTGCAGCTGATTTAAACAAACGTAGAACTCTTCTAAATTAAGTCCATGATTCTGTATAGCTTGAAAAGTTTCTGCGGTAATCCGTGTGTTTCCCAGATTCAACACACGTAAGTGATTCAAGAAAGAAATGTCATCTTGAAACCAGTAATTTACATATGTACTATATAAATGTAATTGTTTCAAGTGGGGCATTTTTGAAAAGGGAGACTTATTGGGATAATCAATGTAACAGTTATAGAGTTCAAAAATCTTAATTTTACAAATACCAAAATATTCATCTGTTGAACGATCACAACGGAATGTAGAATGATGAAAGATCAAGTTCTCTAGATCCTTTAAAAATTGAGAGCATATATTTATAACTGCAGAAAGACTGTTCGATAATCTAGATTTGGTTAACATTAATTCTTCAAGGTGAGGACACTTTTCTTGCAATTTCACACAAAGTTCTTCAAAATCCAATGATTCAGCACATCCACTACATTCCATAAAATCTAATCTGATAGAAGTTATGCAAGATGGTAGTCCA